>JAGFBZ010002156.1:0-160047 GCA_018398805.1 Hirundichthys speculiger
TCTCGGACATGCCCCGCCTCCCCTGCTGTTGATTGACGGGAGCCTGATTTGCCTGATTTGACAGTCAGACTTCAGAACTGCAACCCTGAAAAGAAGAAGCATCACCGAGAAAGACGATTCACAAATGGAGTTTTAGAAAGAAAACTGTAAACCGAGAAAGATGATTGAGCTGTCGGTCATAGATTTAATGTTTAATGTCCTAGTTTATAAATTCTAGCACACAGTTGCTGAGTTAATATCTAATGACCTGCCTCTCTCCCCCCAACAGTCTGTGTCCAGTTCAGCACCTGCACAGGTGGACCCGTCCACCTCGTCCTCTGCCTCCTCCTCCACCTCCACCACCACCACTGCCAGGGCCGAGGAGAAGAAGCTTCTCTCCAAGGACTCCATCTTGTCTCTGTACGCCAGCAGCTCGGTGGGCAGCCATCCACAGAGCCAGCAGCAGCCTGCAGCTGGACCAGGTAACACACCTTTAATGACTCTGTCTAATCCAGGTTAAGGCACAGCGCCTTGATTGTCTCTTTCAGTAACTCCACACATCCAACCAAAGTCATTTCCTCTCGGTGCCTCGAGCTTTGGAAAGCATTTACTCATTTATTTAAAGTTGTCCAGTGATGACAACTTATAACTCTGACAATTACAGTTACAACAAGCTGTCAGATGTGACAACAGTCTAAAAGCAGACTGGTAGTCGAGGTCTTCCCAGTCTTCCTCCAGATATCAATCATCTTTAGAAGGAGTGTTTTACTCTGCAGTTTTATAGATAATGTAGTCATTAGTCAGTACGGTACTTTGGGAAAATGTTCCTTACTTTTTTATGGTCTGGTTATCCAGCTTACTTACACTAATTTAAACTCTTCCTCTGAGATGTGGCTCAGTTTACGAGAGTAAACTAGTTTACGAGAGTAAACTACATCCTCTGTTGAACAGTTTCTAACCCAGAGTGGAAAAGCCTAAATGTCTACTGCTGTAAAAATAACACGCTGCTCTGTTATTATTGGCTTCAGAGCTGCAGTTTACAGCTGCACGTTATCCATTAGTTAGTCATTAGTTATCCATTAGTTATCTATTAGTTATCCATTAGTTACCCTTTACTGACCCATTAGTTATCCATTAGTTAGTCATTAGTTACCCTTTAGTTACCCTTTACTGACCCATTAGTTATCCATTATTATTTACCCTTTAGTTACCCATTAGTTACCCTTAGTTACCATTTTTAGTTACCCTTTAGTTATCCATTAGTTACCCATTAGTTATGTTACACCATTAGTTATCCATTAGTTAGTCATTAGTTACCCATTTGTTACCCTTTAGTTATCCATTAGTTAGTCATTAGTTACCCATTAGTTACCCTTTAGTTATCCATTAGTTACCCATTAGTTATCCATTAGTTACCCTTTAGTTATCCATTAGTTATCAATTAGTTACCCTTTCGTTACCCATTATTTACCCTTTAGTTACCCTTTAGTTACCCATTAGTTACCCTTTAGTTATCCATTAGTTACCCTTTAGTTACCCATGAGGATGAGTCAGTTAACTCTGCATCGATCTGTAGCATTTTCATCTCCTCCCAGTGGAAACTAACGACCTGGAACAACTTAATTAGGAATCAGATTCACTGAATCCAAACTGAAACCACCAACCATGATTGATGGAGAGATGGATGGATGGATGGATGGATGGATGGGTGGATGAATGGATGGAGAGAAGGATGGATGGATGGAGAGATGGATGGATGGATGGAGAGAAGGATGGATGGATGTAGAGATGGATGGATGGATGGATGGTGGATGGATGGACGAATGGATGGAGAGAAGGATGGATGGATGGAGAGGTGGATGGATGGATGGATGGATGGATGAATGGATGGATGGAGAGAAGGATGGATGGATGGGATGGATGGATGGAGGGATGGATGGATGGAGAGGTGGATGGATGGATGGAGAGATCGATGAGCGGATGGATGGATGGAGAGATGAATGGATGGATGGATAGATGGATGGATAGAGAGATGGATGAATAGATGGAGAGATGAATGATCGGATGGATGGAGAGGTGGATAGATGGATGGAGAGATGGATGATCGGATGGATGGAGAGGTGGATGGAGGATGAATGGATGGGTGGAGAGATGGATGGATGAACGGATGGACAGGTGGATGGATGGATGAATGGAGAGATGCATTGATGGATGGACAGATGGACGGATGAATGGCAGGATGGATGGATGGATGGAGAGATCAATGAGCGGATGGATGGATGGATGGAGAGATCAATGAGCGGATGGATGGAGAGGTGGATAAATGGATGGATGGATGGATGGATGGATGGATGGATAGGGAGATGGATGGATGGATAGATGGAGAGATGGATGATCGGATGGATGGAGAGATGGATGATCAGATGGAAGGAGAGCTGGATGGAGGATGAATGGATGGGTGGAGAGATGGATGGATGAACGAACGGACAGCTGGATGGATGGATGAATGGATAGATGCACGGATGGATGGATGGATGGATTATATCAGTCTGTTGAGGAGAGTTCATTTATCCTCTTAAATCCTGTAGCAGTAAGGAGGTACGCAGTATTTTCTTCATCCTAAAATAAATATAGAAATCAAACAACAACATCTGATTTGCAGTTAAATGACATTAAAAGACAACAGTTCACCGTATTATGATGCAGTTAAATAAATATTATTAATATAAGCATCAGTTTACCTGGTGGGTGTCAACGAGTAATTATTTTGGCATTAAACTAAACTCGATCCTCTGATTGACTGGTTCCACTGGTGAGAAGATAAAACACCAGCCTGGTTGAGTTTACCTCAGAGGTTGTCCAACACCTGCTGTGGTCACATGACTTATACTTTCACACAAACAGGAAGAATGAATCGACACGGCTACAAACCCATCCGAATAATCACGTCCAGACTAGCAGGTCAAAACACGGTCCAGTAGGACGAGAAAGACGCTGAGCTCATGAGCAGCGTTTTAAAATAAACGTTTTAAAATAAATGTCCACACGTCACAGGACGCGATGGCGGCGGATGAAAGGTCACCGCGCTGAAAAACTGCCTCGTCTGATTCCAGCCGCTGCAGGAGAAATGGAGATTCACTCTCATCCCACCGTTTTTCCATCCGAAGACTTAAGCGCCAACACGTTCCTGCGTGTAGGCGGCTCTTCTACACGCAGACATCACACACATATCAGCCGGCGCCGGTTCGGAGCTAGCGGGAAGCATTAGCGCTTTGTTTTCTGCTGGGTGGAGGACAGTAGGCAGCAGGTTTCTACTGAACGCACGTTGGTTGTGATTCTGCACGCTAACAGATCTGCTGTGTGGAGGATTAGGAAAGGAAATAAGGAAGGAGGCCTCACTGTTCTCTTTGAATCCAAATAAAAGCTGATGGAGATCAAAGTTCTCCATCCCGTGTGTGTGTGATGGACCATCAGTGTGCAGGAACAAGAGATAACATCAAACGTTTCCTTCTTTTAAAGATGCTCATCTTCCTCCGGAGAGTAAAAGGTAATAACGACTGAGTCTTTTTTTTTTTCTCCTCGGCCAGAAAATAACATCCATGTAGCAGCAGATTTTGATCCTGAACAGACTCCTGGTGGTTTTCAGCCGGTTTCAGTGTTTCCTGAATCACCAGCAGGAATGTTTTCTGCTTTTATAAGAAGCTCTAACGGTGAATAAGAAAATAAAAACATAACAGGTGGGAAGTATTTCCTCCTGATGTTAAGACGCTTTCACATCTGGAGGATTTGGTGCCTGAAACAAAGCTGTAGTTTAGCTTTTAGTTGCTGTTTAGTTACAGTTTGTAAATGAAATTTAGGCTCTTATAACATAAATGCAGCTAACCTCATATAACCTTTATACTCATCTGCACATCAGCTATATTCGTGTGCTACTGTAAACAATCAAAAATCATCCTGTTCTCACAGACACGCTGTTGTTTATGCTAACTCCACTTTTCATCTAACTAGGGATGCACATGGTTAACCGTTTAACCGTTAACCGATAACAGTAACTCTAACCGATTAATACTAACGGTCAGTTTTGTTTTTAAGCTACGTAATTCAATCAACTCATGGGGGCGTGTCGACAGGTGCAACAGGCCTCTGATTGGTCAATTCTACATCCGCGTAGAAAAGAGCGTGTCATCAAATAAATGAGGAAGTACCCACATCTGTACGATTCTGGTTCTCCACACTACAAAGACAGCACATATTCTAGTAATTCATGGAGGGAGATAGCGATGAATGTGGGTCTGGATACGGCCGAGACGGTGAGGAAGTGGAAAACGCAAGAGATAAGTTTAGTAAGTTTAGCTAGTTCGTGATTGTCATTGTGGCGTGGAATAACATAGCGGAGACCGCGCTAGCATAATCAAAAGTGACGGCGGCATCTCTGTGACAAGCTGAAGGCGACACATTGCCGCGAGAGTATACACGGGGAAGTGTCCGCATGCGTCCACGACAACGCGCGCAACATCGTGGCAGCCAACCCTCCCGGACTTATCGGTTAACGGTTATTAATCGTTAAAGGGCGTCGGTTAACGGTCATTAAAAAAATCCAAAATGTGCATCCCTACATCTAACCCTGTTTTCTTCTGCCGTCCCACGACACACACTCTACATTACCCATAAGGCCACATCATTACCCATCAGGCCACATCATTACCCATAAGGCCACCTTCTTAAAGGGGCCAGGCTGGCTCACAACATTTCTTTACCGTGAAAGAACACGCACAACATCCTGTAATGTTTCCACCATTTTTAAAATGTTTTAATATTACATTATATATTTCCGAAAAATCCACAAATAACTAAAACCGCGGAATTTAAATCGCGAATTGGCGAGGGATCACTGTAAATCCACACATGAATGTACGATTAGGGATGCAATCCTGTGATTGACAGGGGGCGTAGCCAACGGCTAATTTAAACATGATATTGCTTTCTGTGCTGTTACCTCATCAGGTTAAATTATATAAAGCAAAAAGGTGTATTTAGAGGCGTGGACTGAGCTAATGTTTGTCATCACTTTAGCCACGACCTTACAGAACTGGAACTGACTGTGAAAGAAAAAAACAAAAAAGAAAATCAAGCGAATGAATATCCGGATACATGAGTAGTGAGTTTCACCCTCAGAACTGCTGAAGGGAGTTTCTGTTTCCTCTCTGTGTAGCTGGATTTGTTTATATAGTTTAAAAATGAATAAATTCTCCTCTCTTTTAGTGCACGAGTGTTTGTGAGGGTGAAATTAAAGCCCCTGATAGGTAGCACAGTTATGGCCTGTCGCTGCAGACACTGTTTGATTCAACGTCCTACAATGTGAGCTGCTTGATGACGACCTGATCTGATTTCCTGACGACGTCAGAAATCCTACGACTCTCTACTTACGAGCCAATTAAAATGCAACTTGAAATAAGATTATTATTAATTCAACATAGAGCCCTCCCAATGAAAAATGACTAACTCCAGTTGTCCTCTTCTCTCCAACCATGACCAGGAACATCATCTACACGCTGAGTTGAAAACGTGTCTCAGTGTGCGTCTTCGTGTGTCTCAGCAGGTGTGTTCGTGGGTCAGCCTCAGATGCAGTTCACGCCGCAGGGCTTCCCTCCAACGATGACCGGAGGAGTCCCGCCCGCCACCGCCACCGCCATGGGTGGAGGGTCCATGATGACCCTGCCCAACGGGGGCTACGGAGGCCTGCAGCAGCAGCAGGGGATGCCGCCGGCCAGCCAAGGACAGAACATGTTCAACATGCAGCAGTGGAGCGTGAGCCAGGTAACACAGGTGTACTACAGCAGGGGTCCAGGGGAGTCTTTTGAGATGGCCATACCAAGCGCATCTGTCGCTGTGCTGCCAATTGGGACGCTGCTGTAACTTAATCACCTAAGTGCTTTCAAGAATTGACTGTGTGTAACCTGCGTAAATTACGTGAGATTCGTGCTGGTTGGAATCGATAAGAGAATCGCTGGATAAACTGCCAAACAATTGAAACACACGGAACCGGTTCTTTACAGGAACCAGTTCTCGATTCCCAACCCTACCAAGGAGGTTCAACCTCAGTCTTGTGTGTTATCAGCTGAAGCACCGTTTGTTTGTCTGTTATTGTGACTTAGATGAAGATCAGGTCATTTATGGTCATTTAGTACAAAAAAAACCTGTAAAACTTGATTCTTACCACTGAACGTCCTCCAGTGAATGTGGTGATGTTGGTTATAAGTAGGGGTGAGTATTGGCAAGGACCTCGCAATACTATATGTATCATGATACTTGGGTCGCGATAACGATATTATCACGATCTCACGATATATTGCGATATTCTATATATTCCCCAGTTATTATCAAAATTAAAAGTAGAGATAAAAATCAAGTTGCTGTATATGTTTCATCAGATGATATTGATCATTCAGAGGACAAATTGAGTCAAAACTATTTGCTTCGAAAACAACCTATTTTATTGTTTATTATTAGTGTTTTTGAAAAAAAAAAATCAATATTAGGAGCTGAAAAATCGACGATAAATCGTGATATATTTCCAAATCGATTTTTTTTTTCACACCCCTAGTCATGGGAGCAGCTTCCTTTAAATAAACCAGTGCTGTTCCTCATGAGTGTGGGGTTAGTGATGGGGGGGGGGTTCCTGCTAATGACAGGTCTCAACAAAGATAAGAAAAAAAATAAGCAAGTACGTCTGTGTTTGCACTCTGCACATAAAGGTTTGGTCAGCATCTCAGCAACAGTGGAGGTTAACGAGATCATAAATCACCTCTGAGACACACACACACACACACACACACACACGTGCATTCATATGACCGTCTTTGCAAGGACATTTCTGAATGTAATGCAGCTTCACCCTCTAACGCCACCGTTAAATAACACCCAACCGGAGTCCTGACGGCGCCGGCGTGGACGTACGAGCGCTCCGACGTGGAGGTGGGAGCTCGCCGATAACGTGCGTGTTTGTAGAAGATGAGCAGGTTTTGTAACGGAACGGAGGACTAATGTGTCCAGGTCTGACTAACTCACCCTCAGCTCTCCGATGAGCAGATAAGTGAGCAGCGCTGCACCAGAGGACATCCATAATAGATAAGACGGAGTGGAGGGAGGGGGGGGGGGTGGGGGGGGGGGGGGGGGGGGGGGGTGGAAGGAGGTGAGGAGGGAGGAAGAGAGCAGTAGAAAGGATGGAGAAGCCGTCACACTTCTTCTGACATGATGTAATAACTGTCTGTTCTTGCTATGATGCGTTTAATCCTGTAGAAACGCAGTAAAGCGCAGTTGCTCTCTGCTGACCTCTAGGGGTCTTCTGTGTTAAAATATCCTCATATTTTAATATATTTACAGATTTAGTCAGATTTCACATCCGTGCCACCTGTACGAGGGGAGACAGTTTTATGGACCACATCAGCTAAGAATATATTAAACCACAAATGTGTGCATCATTGTGGGCGTGGTTTACTTGAGTGACAGCTGTCTGTCATCTCTTTAACTGAAAACCTCTGAGCTGCGAACAAAAACGGCAAAATGATTCTCATTTAAAAGCTTGTTGAGGAACAGACTGATGCGTCTCAGACGGGTTCGTCCAGTTCCTGTGATTTAAACACTCACGGCCCCTCCCTTGTCTCTTGTCACTCAGGTGACCCAGCAGATGTCGGGCGTGGCTCTCAGCGGCGGAGGACCAGCGCCCGGCGCCCCCACAGCCGGATGGCCCACCGCCCCGGCGCCGGCGACAGGCCAGACCCTCAGCACTCAGCTGTGGAAGTGACAAGGACGGGGTCCCGAGGACGAGGTGCTGCAGGTGTGGGGGGGGAGGGGACCATCAGGGGCACCAGAAACAGCCGGACCGGCTCCCCACCCACCACAAGAAACGCACAGCGGGGGGGCGGTCCGTTGATCCTGAACGCCTCTGCCAGAACCGACACACCTTCACCGTGGATCCGTGACAACGCCAGGAGGACATAACAGGGGACAGAGCGGGAAAAAAAAAAAAAAAAAAAAAAAGAAAAAGCAGTGGCGGCTGTCGTCTACCATCTTTGACTGTTTCTTTCCCCGTTTTTGTTGTTGTCGTCTGAAAAGCAGCGAATCAGTGAATCAGAGCAGGAAGCTGCTGGATCCACGTCGTAGCGTGTAGCGTGACGTTAGCATAAACGGATCAGTAGTGAGTAGAGCTTCAGTACCTGCAGTAGTGATGACTGTCGTGTGGTTGGCCCCAGTGTTACCCCCCCCCCCCCCCCATGTCCTTCTCTAAAGTGTATGATGTAACCCCCCCCCCCCCCCCCCCGTAGAGCGAGCAGAGGCTCGTAGCAGATAATAGTCTGAGCCGTACTGTATTTATGTGAAAATGATGTGAGCCGACGCTTCGACATCTTTGTTTAGTTTTTTTAGGGATGCACGATAACTGTTTTTAAAAACCGATACCGATAACTTTCAGCTCCTAAAGGCCGATAACCGATAACACACACATATACCTAAGATCATTACATCAATACTATGAACAAAATCAAAAATAGTTTTGACTTTTTAAATGAACAGATATTTATTTTTTTCAATGAAAAACTATTGTCAAGCCTCTCAAACATTTTCTTAAAGCTATCAAACAAACCTATTTAATATCTCACATTAACTTAAATAAGGTTCATTACTGACTGATATAAAAAATAAAGGCTCCTTGAACTGATGGAAATACATGCATCAGAATTACTAACTGAAAAAGATTAACATTTAAAGGATTTTGACTTGTGGTTCCATTTAAATTAATACCTTTAATTAAAGTAAATGAGGTTGAGTATTTTTTATTTTTTTTTAATTTTTTACTCTAATGGAAGCTTTAGATGAGAGGAATGAGGGAGAGGAGCGTTAGCATTAGCTTCTGTTAGCTCATGTTAGCGCAATTTCAAAACTCCATGGAAGTGATTGCTATGTTGTAGGTGGCCGATCAGGTTTTACGTATTAAAGCTTGTGCTTCCCTCCTCGTAGAATTCGCTCGGAGGATTCGTCACAAATAACCACCAAACTATCTTCTTCTGAAACTTTAACGGAGTTCCACGCCACCATGTTTGTTGTGATCAGCGCTGTGCTGCAGGCTGCATTCAAGGTGTAACGTAAATTCCCACGTTCCCTCGTTTGCTAGTCGTTCTTTCAGCCTTTTCTATTTTTTTTTCTTTTTTTTATGTGTAACATGTGGGAAATACGGCGAATATCAATTCAAGTTAGCAACTACTAAAATTATGACCGAGTTAACGAGTTGTTTTCTGACATGAGGGGGTATTATTGATTTTTGCTGATTGAGTGATCGTTTTTCTGATTATGCCGACGTAACTTGAACACAACATTCACTGCCGTTCATTCAAGGCTCAGAGGGAGCGAGGAACTATCGTATTGACAAAAATATAAATGTTATCGGGGCTATTCGTCGTGATATCGGACCAATCGGGATGACGTCATCATTTCCTGTTATCGTGATAGTTATCGTGCACCCCTAGTTTTTTTCTTTTTTTCATGATGAGCCCCCCCCGCAGGGCGTGAACGGAGGAGTAGAGGAGGCAAAACGGGTTCTGACCGAGACCCATTTACCGCTGCACGTGCAGCGTGCAGCAGGCGTATTTATGCACCTAAAAGTCTAAGTTTTAACCGTTTTCCCCCTCTGGAAAAAGAAAATAAACCCTTTAAAACATCGAGTGAAGCAATATGAGAATCACTGCTGGTTCAGTGCACGTCCACAGCTTCCAGTCCAGTCATTACAGGACCGAGAGTCCTCCAGCGCTCAAACACACCTGAGAGTTTACAGAAGGGAAAACGAGAGACGACTCAGCAGCGGCGTCTTCTTTTATTGTTTTAACTTAAAAAAAATAAAAGAAAAGCATCACTCCGGTGGCTTCACTGTCCAAACGTACGTGACTTAGCTTAAAAGCTGCTACACTCGTACGCTCATTAATCTGTACGGTTGTTATTCAGCACATCCACCAGGGGGCAGCGACGAGTCAGCGACCGCCACCTACCAACATGCTAACTCCGTCCTAGCCTCTTGAGCCGCGATCGTTTCATCGTATTAGCGTCGATAATGTCAGTCCGGCTAACAAAGGTGCTCTTTCAAGTTTTCTGCCGTTTTTTTAATTAATTTTCTTCTTCTTCTTCATCGTCTCAGTTGACTGACTCAGTACCGCCCCCCGCCCCCCCATGGCTCTCAGTGGTATCACTCACTCGGTTTCCTCCGTATTCGTGAGCACCTGGATGACGCGCGACTAGACGGAGGGAATCAACACGGACGAACCTCTGGACCGGTTCTGAGCGCGTTAAAGGCCCGTAACCCGGTAACTCAGATGTTCCATCACCTCTGCAGCTCATTTCTTCCCTTCATGTATCTTCACTGGTTCATGACATCATCAAGGTCTCGACCAGAACACGCGGGTTCGATCACATGTAAACACGTGACCCTCATAAGTGTTTTTTATGGCTCAGGTAAACATGGATACACCACACAGGTGAGGTCCAGGTATGTTCTGCTCATTTTCACAGTTTATATCGACAGCACCGAGCGAGTCGTGGCCCCCTGGTGTCTGTTTTTGGTCCTGCTCGTGGTTCTGCTCGTGGTTCCACTCGTGGTTCCAGCGTCCAGAGGAGCCACTGAACTTTATCTTAGATAAAACTGAAGTGGCTTGTAGGTTTAACTGGCTCCACAGATGAGGGATAAACGTCACGGTCGCATCATTTAATCCATCTGAAGTAGTTGTCAGCTGTCTGTGTTCGTCCTCCAGCATCGTTTAAATTATTTCTCACCTTGACCAGATTTACCTCCAGTGTTGACGGTGAGATCAGGCGACGGATGATAACTGCACCTCCTTTACTCCATTTCCTCATCTTTGTCATTTTCATCAACTGGTGTAGTCTGGTTTTGAAAGAAACACCTTCCTCGAGGCAATTTAAAGCTTTTCTGTGCTTTAAATAGCAGAGCAGGTGCTCTGTGTTTGGCTGCTGTGGCCCCGCCTCTCAGAGCTGGTGCTGTGGCCCCGCCTCTCAGAGCTGCTGGTGCTGTGGCCCTGCCTCTCTGAGCAGGTGCTGTGGCCCCGCCCCTCAGAACAGGTGCTGTGAACCCACCGGCCCTCATCCAGCTGTGAGCACCGCTGTCTTTTCATTTCAAATCTCTGGGACCAGTCTGACGTCTAAACGTGTTCCCTCCATCTTGATGCCGTGTCCGTACGTCCCGCCACCTTTATCGTGGTGTTCCGTCGTGTGCCGTACAAGAGAAGCACAGTTAGTCTGCGGTAAATAAACCTGGACGGGCCGGCGGGACCACGAGGGGGACCTGGACTGGACCGCGATGGAGAGACCTGCATGAAGCTCCTGGATGGGTCCGATCAGAACCGTCCAGTCCAGAGACACCAAAGACCCGTCTCTGACCGTTTCAGTCGGTCCAGCGTCCTCCAGGTTTATTTTCTGTACATTTACATTTCTGGTGCCTCGTACAGACAGGTGTGTTGGGTTTGTTCCCCTCTGTTGGTTTTTTTTTTTTTTTTTGTGCATTTAAACCGTAAATGTATAGACAGATTTCTGCATTTCTTTGTCTAATGACTCTCAACTCTAGAAGCAATGTTTTATCTTTTGACACTTAGTTTGCTCCTGTTCTTGTTTTACAAGAGGGTCATTTGGAATAAAGAATGTTGAATCCAGAATTTAATCCTGTTTTTATTTTTCTGTGTGAATATTATCTCCTCTGGACGCTGTGTTTTCTCCGTCGGCAGCTCAGACTTCATTATTAATAACGGAACCAGGAACCGGACCAGACTGATGTGTTGCTCACGTGGCCCGTTTCCAAACCCGATGACAAACCTCACATCCAGACAGAGTCTCGCTCCTCGTAATATCCCATCAGTTTGGGGTTTCTGGGGGTGTTAAATGAGGATTAAATGGCATTCAGGCATCAGCATCATTAAAGCACAAACTTTCACTACATCTGATTCATTAAAGCAGAGACCAGAGGGCTCTGCCTCAGAACCGAACCACCACACATGAGAGGATGTTGTGTTTTTTTCAGGATAAAGAGCTCAAATGAAAGAAGAAAAACACGAGCTGGAGCTGAAGTTTCAACACCGTCCTGATTTACAGTAGCTGCTTGAGTTAAAATGGAGCCTGTTGATGCCAAAAAAAAACTGACCAGTTGAACCCAGCAATAAAAAATGTGAAATATTTGCAAAATTGATCGTGCTCAATCAACATGTGACATCGTCTCATATCAATCGATTTTCATCCATTTAAATAATGAAATGCTCTAAGACCAGGGGAAATGTTTTCACCCCTTTGACCAGAGCGTTGCACTGTAACAAACCAGCCCAGTCTTCTCCACTCGCAGAAACACCGTTGGTATGTCTACGCTTGATGACTCGTTGCGTCAGATTATCCCCCTTGTTCAACGCAACACTCGGGGAGCTGAAGGACACGCGTGGCAGCCATTATATATAAATATATATATATATATATATATTAACCTGGAGGTTTTAAACGTCAAGTACATTCCAGGTCTTAAGGGTTAAAGGAAATGTCATGGCTCAGATTTGAGACTGTCCACGGTTGTTTCTCTTGTGGAAAAAGACATTTTTGAATATACATGTCACACGTTAACAGGTCTGTAAATGAGCTCAGATCAGAGACTGAGCCTCTGTGAGATTTAATGATTGACGATTAGGTGTTTCCTTTGGTTATCGTGATCCATAAAACTGTCATGTTCCCTTCCTGCTCTGGTCTGGTTTTACCGGCGGTAATCCGGAACACTTGTGGACGACGTCAGTGATATTAAACCAGTGTGAATGCGCCATGTTTATTATTTGTTTAGTAAAAATTTCACCCCAGATTACCTACCCTATTTCAGCAGACACAGAGGTCATGGGATAATTATAATCCCATAGGAGCGTAATTCAGTGACTGTGGGCGGACGTCTTATTTTAAAAAAAAATCCTTTTCTGCCTCTTTCCCAGAGTATTTCTGGGAGCTGCGGTTGTAATGATGTTACACAGTTATACATCTTTACATTTCAGTTTCACTGCTGATACAAAGTCCCACATTCACTACCACTGACTGAGGACTGACTCACAAGCAGGTTGACGGGCTAGAAGATTCGTAGTTGGGCTAGAAGACTCGTAGTTGGGCTAGAAGATGGGCTAGAAGACTTGTCGAAGGGTTAGAAGACTTGTAGACGAACTAGAAGACTCATAGACAGGCTAGGAGGCTCATAGACGGACTAGAAGACTTGTAGACGGGCTATAAGACTTGTAAACGGGCTAGAAGATGGGCTAGAAGACTTGTAGACGGGCTAGAAGACTTAGACTAGGAGACGTAGAAGGGACTTAGACTAGATAGACTAGGACGGGCTAGAAGAAGACTAGAAGGCTAGATATAGACTAGAAGGTAGATAGGTTAGACGGGCTAGACTCGTAGACGGGCTAGACTAGAAGAGGGGGCTAGAAGACTAGAAGGCTAGTAGACGGCTAGAAGACTCGTAGACGGGCTAGAAGACTAGAAGACGTAGACGGGACTAGAAGACTAGACGGCTAGAAGACGGGCTAGTAAGACGGGCTAGATAGACTTGTAGACGGGCTAGAAGAAGACTCGTAGAAGGGCTAGAAGACTAGAAGACTCTAGATGGGCTAGAACTCGTAGAAGACTCGTAGACAGCTAGAAGACGGGATAGAAGACTCGTAGACGGCTAGAGAGACGGGCTAGAAGACTTCTAGACAGAGATAGACGGACTAGGAGAAGAAGACTCATAGACGGGCTAGAAGACTCGTAGACAGGGCTAGAGAAGACTCTAGAAGACTCGTAGACGGGCTAGAAGACTAGAAGGCTAGAAGACTCGTAGACTCGTAGACGGGCTAGAAGACTCGTAGACGGGCTAGAAGACTCTAGTAGACGGGCTAGAAGACTCGTAGACAGGCTAGAAGACGGCTCTAGACGGGCTAGAAGACTGTAGACGGGCTAGAGACTCGTAGATAGAAGACGGGCTAGAAGACTCGGGCTAGAAGACTTGTAGACGGGCTAGAAGACTCTAGTAGACTCTAGAAGACTCGTAGATAGACGGGCTAGAAGACTCATAGACAGGCTAGAAGACTCTCGTAGACGGGCTAGATAGAAGACTCTAGTAGAACTAGAGAGGGCTAGTAGGCTAGTAGACAGGGCTAGAAGACTCTAGACTGTAGTAGACTCGTAGAGGGCTAGAAGGGCTAGAAGACTAGAGAGAGACTCTAGTAGATAGACGGGCTAGAAGACTCTAGAGACGGGCTAGAGACTCATAGACAGGGCTAGAAGACTAGAGACTAGACGGGCTAGAGACTAGAGACTAGGACTAGTAGACGGGCTAGAAGACTCGTAGACAGGGCTAGTAGACTCGTAGACGGGCTAGTAGACGACTCGTAGAAGGGCTAGAAGACTCTAGACGGGGCTAGAAGAACCTTGTAGAAGGGACTAGAAGACTCGTAGACGGGCTAGTAGACTCTAGACAGGGCTAGAAGACTCGTAGACGGGCTAGTAGACTTGTAGACGGGCTAGAAGACTCGTAGACGGGCTAGAAGACTCATAGACAGGCTAGAAGACTCGTAGACGGGCTAGAATAGACTAGTAGACCTAGATAGACGGGGCTAGAAGGGACTAGAAGGACTCGTAGACAGGCTAGAAGACTAGAAGACTCGTAGATGGGCTAGAAGACTCTTAGAAGGCTTCTAGACTCGTAGACGGGCTAGAAGACTCGTAGACAGGCTAGAAGACTCGTAGAAGACTAGTAGACTCTAGTAGACGGGCTAGAAGACTCGTAGACAGGGCTAGAACTCTAGTAGATGGCTAGAAGACTCGTAGACGGGCTAGAAGACTCGTAGATGGGCTAGAAGACTGGTAGAAGACTCGTAGAAGACTCGTAGACGGGCTAGAGACTCGTAGACAGCTAGAGACTCGTAGACAGCCTAGTAGACGGGCTAGTAGACTCGTAGACAGGCTAGTAGACTCATAGATGGGCTAGAAGACTGGCAGAATGGTTAGACGACTCGTCGACGGGCTAGTAGACTCGTAGACCGTCTAGAAGATTCGTAGACGGGCTAGTAGACTCATAGACAGGCTAGAAGACTCGTAAACGGGCTAGTAGACCTGTAGACGGGCTAGAAGACTCGTAGACAGGCTAGAAGGCTCGTAGATGGGCTAGAAGGCTCGTAGACGGCTAGAAGACTCGTAGACGGGCTAGAAGACTCATAGACAGGCTAGAAGACTCGTAGAACGGAAGTAGACTGTAGACGGACTAGAAGACTCCTAGATGGGCTAGAAGAGGGCAGAAGACTCGTAGACAGGCTAGAAGACGGGCTAGAAGACTCGTAGACAGGCTAGAAGACGGGCTAGAAGAGAGACAGCCTAGTAGACGGGCTAGAAGACTCGTAGACGGGCTAGAAGACTCTAGTAGACTCGTAGACGGGCTAGTAGACTAGTAGACGGGCTAGTAGACTCGTAGACGGGCTAGAAGACTCGTAGACGGGCTCGCAGAGACGTAGTCAGGCTCTGGATGACTCTAACCTGGAACAGAACTTCAACTGTGACTGAAAACGTTTCAGTAAAACACAAGTACAGAAAAGAACACGAGCTGAGAAACGCTGATGTCTTCGTGCTCCAGTTCACCTGATTCAGATGAACCGATCGCCTCATCGGCTACGTCATCAGGTTCTGTTGGCTGTTGGATCAGAGGAACAACGGAAACATCCAGGTCATTGTGTCCCCAGGACCAGGATTCAAAAAAAATAACTAATAAATGATAAAACTGGTGCATTTCTGAAGGACGTTAGCACAGAAATGTCTGGTTCCAAAATATAAAGCAGAAAAATGTTGCTGGTATCAAATTAAAAATATGACGTGTCTTTTTATTTTCTGTCAGATACATTTATATCAGCTTAACATTATTTGAACCCTTCGAGACTTTAGACAAAGCCAGTATAGAAATGCAAACAAATAAGTACTTTTAAACAGCAGGCAAATGTTTCAGTGTGACTTTGATAAAACAGGTCGTAGCCAGTTAAAGTCTCCTTTATATCACTGTTACGGTGAATAATTAAAAAAAAAAAAAAAGCATGACTCAAAATGACTTGCATGGCACTTTTCAGTTCAGCAACATGATGTTTTTACATTTATACTTTAGTTCTCACATCAGCAAGCTTTAAATGGAAGAAAACGAACGGTCCAAGTGGTTCCAGTTTGTGTAATGAACATATTTCCGACCCGTCCAGTTCTCACTAAGCAGAATCTGACAGACGGCCAGGACTCGTGAATCATGCAGCTCCTCATGCAGTCTGTGCCCGCCGTCCACAGATGGCATCAACCCAACGAGGAGAGGAGGCGGGGCGCCGCCCGAGAGGCCGTCACACCTCGATGACCACGGTGTCCTTTCGATGTTTGGGCTCGTTGGCCAGATGTGGTTTCTCTGTGCGCGTGTGCCACACGAGCACCTGCAAAAGATCAAAGGACAAACGAAGGCGAAATCTGATCAAACGTTACATTTCATTTCTTTGGGATTAAAGCAGAGGGCAATTAAAGGCACTGCATGTAGGAATTATACTGTAAGACAGGGTTTTGGCTGTCTGTAACTATTGTCTTCAAACTATCTGAGGGCTGTGGGTGAAGAAAGAGCACGGGGCCAACTCCGGTGTAACTGGATCCACTTTAATGTCCGACCAAAAACGTAGGACAACTAAACACTGACAACAATAAGTTGCATTTTCACCTTTAACGTATCACTCCGCCGATCGTAATCACAACTCACATTACCTATATATAAAGTGCGCCATATTATACAGTTCCAGATGAAACCCAAACAATGGAACACAATATTCATAAATGTAGTTACAAATAATGAAATGATGTGGACTCCAACTAATGAATAATGCAAAATAAATCTCATCTTACAATACTTTAGAAATTTTAAAAAATCAACAAAATTAATGTGGATTGATTAAAAAAAAAAAAAAATAGAAAAAAAAAAGGTTGCAGTTCCTCCACTGGCCACTAGGGCTCTATAAGATAGTTGACCTCCATGTTAAAATGTCCAGTTTTATAGATGAAATAAACATATTTACATCCTGGTACAAAAATAAGTTTTAGTCTCTATGGTTAGTTAAACTAATAATCGCGCCCCCAGGACTTTGACCAAGTCTTTGCACCATTCCTCTTCCTATCAACTTTAAACATCGCAGCCTAAACTCGCCATTTTTCCCACCGATCTCAACGACCGCTGCTTAAATCTTCAGAACTACTGCGCTGTTGGACATCTTCTCAGTCCACAGTTGGTCAGGACTGAAATACGTCACCAGATCAGTGGTCGTCTACTGATAACGTCGGCATCGTCACTCCTGAGGCGTCAGAATGAAAGATCGCTAACAAATCAGGGCCCGTTGTGGTCGCCAGAAATGTAAATTCGCAGAAAAATGTGTTTTTTTTTTTATATTTAACCGTGTTTTTGCAACTACATCTCTAAGTTAGACTGAAGCGCTCTTAAGTTTTCATGCTTCCGCTGCAGTGCAGCAGATACAAAACAGGATAGCACAATAAATTTAAGCTTGAACACGAAGATTAGAGAAGGTGCTGAAAAAACAACGGTATTTTATGGACGCTAGGGATGTAACGATATGGAAAATTTGATATCTCGATTATATTATTCGAACAAAATTTATTTCACAAAATCTGTGATTTTAGACTGAAGTCAAAATATCAAAATAAAAATACATTTTAAAACAATGGAACAAAATCAAATAAGAAAAGAAAACATTATCAAATGTTCCTTGGTCTGAAATTTTGTTCTGAAATCAACACGCAACGGTAACTGTTTGCAAAATGTGAGTTAGCGGTAAGTTCGCGAAGTCGACCAGGTTACTCTTGGTCAAACATCTCAGTAGCTTAAAGCATTAGCCTTAGCTCCTTCAAGTTGCTTGTACAAATTACAATAAAATGTAAACAAGTGCTCTGCAGACAGAATAACTGTCCTCCACCAGTTGTTCTTCTCAATTCTTATAAAAAACAAAAAAAAAAAAATATGCCCAGACCACAGATTTCGTTTTAGTGGGTTGGTAAAGTCGTGCTATCACCACCACTTTCCTTCATGCTAACATTACGATGCCGATGTTACAAGCTACATATTCAGTCACGAGTCGCTCGCAGACTTGAATGAGGATGATATTACACATCCTGGTAATCGACAACGATGAGATGAAGTCAAACATAAACGGTAATTGTAATCGCGTAAAATTTTACAGCGCTTTACCGTAATACCAGTAACCGTTCCATCCCTAATGGATGCATGACGAGGCCCTGGAGCTTTGAGGGAGACGTCTCCGTCAGACCAGAGCCTGCATCGTCTGAAGCATGTGCACGTGCGCGTGCATGTGCATGTGCATACTTTGATGTCTGGTCACGAAGACCCAGAAGTGGTTATTAAGATTATAACATCATATCTATATTTTCATTATTTCTCTTAAAAGCACAACTGAGACGAGCTTGAGCTCCGGCAAGTCTGAGTCAGCAGAACTTCAAAAGACGACTTTCAAATAGGTTGAAAAAAAAAGTTAAAAGATTCTTAAAAAGTTGGGACGCTGAGTAAATAAAAACAGAATCCAGTGATCTGAAAGTCTCATCAGCCCACATCTTATTCCCAAAGAACATTACGAACACGAGTTGAAGTTTTACCATTTCATCAACAACATAATATGCATTTAAGCAACACATCTAAAAACAGTTGGAACAGGGTGATGTTTACTTTTAACAACTGTTTGATTCAAAGCTTTTGCAGTTTTACTTCAAGAGACATTTTTCTGAAATTGTTCCACACTTTTTAGACAGTTGGGGCCCAATCATCCACCAAACCTCCTAAAGCCGCTGTTAAAGGATAGCGAGTAGCGGGAGCAGCGTTCCCCCGCAAAGAACGCAATATTCCACCTCCCTAAACCCGCGATCTTACCTGCGCTAACCGCTATATTATGCATGGGAGTGGTTAGGGCGTTCCACCTGTTAAACCAATCAGTGTGTCAATAGCCATTGCCTTTAAGAGCAGGTTGCGCTACCCGCTACCCGCTACCCTAAACCCGTGATCGCAAGATACCGAGTTTGCGGATGGCGCAAAAGACACGCCCATTGCCACACCTACAATGTAAGTAAGGGAGTCGGCATAGCGGATAGCAGCTTTAGGGAAGCGGAAGATTGCATTAGGGTTAGCAGAGGTTCCTAAACCCGCAATTTGTAGGTTGCGGGTAGCGGCTAGTGGCTAGTGGGAGGTGTACGATCGTGGCCTTGGTCTCAGACTGGTGAACCTCTGTCCAGCTCTACATCAGAGAGGTTCTGCCTCTCTGAAATGCTCCTTTAATATCCAGTCATGTTACTCACCTGTTGGCAATGAACTGAGACAATTTGTCAAATAGTCTCAGGTGTTGTTTCCCATCATGCTCTAGGGCAGTGTGTTTGTTACTGTGTAAGATCACCATTCATCATTGTTAATATATAATCTGTTGATGCTGCTATTCGTTATTGTTCTCACAAGCCGTGGTGATTATTGCCGGATGCTCAGTAATCCAGTTCAGCTCCCTCAACTGAAACGGCGCTCCCATGGCTCTCGGTTCATCACGTGACCAAGCACCCCTCAGACATGGTCTGGGTGCTCCTTCTTGTCTGTGATGAAACTGGCGAGGTCTGATCTGGGTCTGTGACATCACAGATGGGGGACGTATTATGTGCAGTACAAACTCTCAGCTAAACGTAGCGGTTGTCTACTGTCGCCACCAGAGCAATATTGGAAACAGGAGTCCCCTGTGGATGTCCGCCGGCAGCTCCGCAGCAAGTCTTACTCTGCTGAAGGAACCGGGATCCCCGGGGGATCGTCTCTGGACCAGTTCCAACCAGAAGTCTGTTGGGACCTGCAGTCAATCATCCCAGGACTGAAGGTGGTAGGGCTTGCCTGACTGCAAGGTCTCAATCACCCACATCATCTGGGAGTAACCGGCCAGCGACAGGAGAGCTCTATTGGTCCTCGTTTCAGCTCTACTGGTCCTCGTTTCAGCTCTACTGGTCCTCGTTTCAGCTCTGCTCGTTTCAGCTCTGTCCTCGTTTCCGCTCTGGCAGCTTTTTCAGCTCTCCTCGTTTCACTGCTCCTCATTTCAGCTCTACTGGTCCTCGTTTCAGCTCTGCGGTCCTCATTTCAGCTCTGCTGGTCCTCGTTTCAGCTCTGCCGGTCCTCGTTTCAGCTCTACTGGTCCTCATTTCAGCTCTGCTGGTCCTCGTTTCAGCTCTACTGGTCCTCATTTCAGCTCTGCCGGTCCTCATTTCAGCTCTGCTGGTCCTCGTTTCAGCTCTGCCGGTCCTCGTTTCAGCTCTACTGGTCCTCATTTCAGCTCTGCCGGTCCTCGTTTCAGCTCTACTGGTCCTCATTTCAGCTCTACTGGTCCTCATTTCAGCTCTGCCGGTCCTCGTTTCAGCTCTGCTGGTCCTCGTTTCAGCTCTGCCGGTCCTCGTTTCAGCTCTGCTGGTCCTCATTTCAGCTCTACTGGTCCTCATTTCAGCTCTACTGGTCCTCATTTCAGCTCTGCCGGTCCTCAGCTCTGCTGGTCCTCGTTTCAGCTCTGCCGGTCCTCGTTCAGCTCTGGTCCTCAGCCTCTGGTCCTCATTTCAGCTCTGCTGGTCCTAGCTTTCAGCTCCTCATTTCAGCTCTACTGGTCCTCATTTCAGCTCTGTGTCCTCGTTTCAGCTCTGCTGGTTTCAGCTCTGCCGGTCCTCGTTTTAGCTCTACTGGTCCTTGTTTCAGCTCTACTGGTCCTCGTTTCAGCTCTACTGGTCCTCGTTTCAGCTCTGGCTGCACTCATTTCAGTTGCCATTTTGGTAGCGACGCATGAATTGAGGATGCTGGAACAGATTTGAACAGAATGAGGGTTCACAATCCCTCTTCAGAAACCCGAGGGTGACATCACAGCTGGTTTCTCCAGTTCTTCTTCTACAGTCTGTGGCTGGAACTGATATTTTAACATGATCAAACTCTTTTGTGTCACTTGAGCCGGTTTCAAAAGGAAAAGAGATCCAACCTGACTGAGATTTGTGGGCAACCAGACGAAATCTCATTGACACTGGTGTTTATCCGCTTTCAGTGTTAAACTGCAAATGATAGGTGAAGGCATTTCACCATTACATAGATCAAACCCTCTGTTTCCGTCGTGGACTGATCAAAGCTGATAAGTCCGTTCAAATCCTCTTGGATTTAAAACACACTGATGTAACGTCTACAGTCTCGCTGCTGTCTGGCATCAATAAAAAGCTGTTTCATTCCTTCAAAACCAAAGGAAAAGTGTTTCCCAAACTGAAAACACCTTCTGAAGTGCAAGGCTCCACTCCTCGACGATGCTCTGATGAAATAACGGATCTGTCGAATGAAAGACGCCGCCGCGGTCTCCTGTTGAAGGTGCAGCTCAGCGGCCCCCAGGAGGGACCCCCAGGAGGGACTCAAGGGCCCCCCAGGAGGGACTCCAGTCCCAGGAAACCGGCCGACACCTGAAACGGATCCAATCAAGAGCAGCGCGCACACCTAACTGCAGCTGTTTGTCTTGTGTTTGAAGCCAATTTCACACCAATATTCAGGTGGGAAAACCGCAGCACGGCGGTGGAGACGGCGGCGGAGACGGCGGTGGAGACGGCGGCGGAGACGGCGGCGGAGACGGCGGCGGACACGGCCACGTTCCTGGAGAGAGCAGCGGATCTCGGCCCTCACGGGTTTCAGGGAAGTCATTTGAAGCGTTTTAATTTTAGAACGGAAACCACGACACGGGCCCGCAGATTCACGCGGGATGATTTACCGCCGGTGGTGGACGCCGACGCCGACGCCGTCCCCGGGCTTCTTCAGGTGGAACGTGTCACTTCCTGCGAGCTGCAGCACTAATTGGCCCACTTTGCATTTCTAATGAGGCTAATGTAGCAGCGACTAACGCGCTGATCCCCAGCTGTGGGGGAAACGTGTTCGAGGCTGCGCACATACAGCAGTTATACCCTGAACTCAAACACGCACACACACACACACACATGTGCACATGTGCACACGCTGCTTCCTCATTCATCACGTGTGATTTTTCTCTCCCGGCTCTGCTCTCGTTTTTTCACTCCTTTCTCCTGCTCTGTCTTCCACTTCCTCCCTCGGGCAATCTGGAGACAAAAAGCTTTGCTCTGTGAGGTTTTTTTTTTTTTTTTAACTATCATTTATTATTTTTTTTTTTGGCTTTGAAGGAGAGGACACTCTCCTGTTGCTCCCCATCAGAGGGGAAGCAGTTTGTCTTGAGATAACCTACATCAAGGACGATTACTCCCAACTTCCTTTTTTTTTCTTTCCTTTTTTCTGCCAGCAACCGTCTCCATATCTACAGTTTTAATGGTTAGAGCTTTTTCTTTAAAGTCAGGTACAAATGCAGTTTGATCTCGTGTGTCCTTCTTCAGATCTCTTCGTTAGTCTAATTTAACATATTTTAATTAACACCTGAAACTAGGGGGTGAGTATTGGCAAGGACCTCGCAATACGATATGTATCATGATACTTGGGTCACAACATGATATTATCACGATATTGCAATATATTGCGATATTCTACCTAATATCAATTAAAAGAAAAAAAATCAAGTTGCTGTATATGTTCATCAGGTGATATTGATCATTCAGAGGACAAACTGAGTCAAAACTATTTGCTTCAAAAGAACCTATTTATTGTTTATTATTGTGTTTTTTGATCAATATTAGTGTTTTTATTGCAAATGTGATATTTCATTTTTTTTTTCACACCCCTATTTTTTAAATAAACCAGTTTTATTGTGGGTTAGTGATGGGGGGGGGGAGGCAATTTCAACAAAGATAATTATTTATTGTTTATTATTAGTGTTTTTGCACATTTAAATTTTAAACAATTTAAACACTTTTCCTAAAAAAATCGATATTAGGAGCTGAAAAATCGATATTACATTGGGCGGCCGAAAATCGCCATATATTGCCAAATCGATTTTTGTGGTTGTAAACCTTCTCTGGCACAGGAAAAGGTTAGAACGGAAGCGATTCTTGGTTTTTCTTGCAGGCTAAATTTAGCATACTTAACATACTTAGTCCATTTAGCATGCTGATATTCATTTTCTCATCGGTCATGAAACTGCCTTCCTTGTGCATCAAATTTTATTTTCTTGGACATGTTGAGGTTAGTTTGTAGAAGTTTTTCTTAAACTGTTTCAGTTCTGAAAATCATCTTGATGTCTTGCTCATGGTTAAATACTGTTGTCTTGTGGGTAGGGTTGCTGACGAAATTTATAAACTAAAGTACGAGTCTATAAATAGGGGACGGTTCCGTTTTTCAAGGGAAGGTTGGCAACCCTACTTGTGGGTAATGACGAAATGCTTTATGGGAGATGTAGTTTATTGTCCATATGCGCATTAAAGCGCTGTAAGCTTATTCTAAGTCTTAGAATATTGGTTAAAAGTTTAAGCCAATAATGTACAAGCTCTCGAGGGCCACATAAAATGATGTGGCGGGCCACATTTGGCCCACGGGCCTTTTGTTTGACACATGTGATCTAAGGTGACTAAGGTGACCCCCCAAGGAAAAAAAAAAAAAAAGTCAGTTTTACAGACGGTCTACAATCCGCAACACTGATTCAGAGAAATTATGAGGCATTTCTCCCATATCTGTCAAGTATCCCGTTTTGGCAGCAGCTACTACAGGTAGGTAGGTACCTGTAGGTGGTAGATGTCGCGAGGTTAGCGTGTGACATCTGATAAGTGACAGCGCACCAAGAAAAAAAAACATTGTTAAAGAGACGAGGTAGTGAAGGAGCTAAACCCAGTGCTTTAAACTACTGAGATGTTTGACCTGTGTAGCCTGGTAGACGCGCTCGCTCGCTAACTCATGTTAGCAAGGAAAAGCCGGAACGATGTTCTTCTGAGGCAGATAAAAATATTTATTTATTCTATTAAATCGTCCGACAAACCATAACACCAGCAGTTAGCATCACAGCCGTCAAAAAAACATTTGACCTTCCGGGTCAAACACCTAACCAGTAATAGGTAGCTACCTTTATACCTGACCCTCAGGTAACAACACAGCGACACCCACAGACACACAGAGTGAACTACAATTCAGAACAACATTTTTGGCTCCTATGATAGGATTGTGCTCTTCTCTCATGTAAATAAACTACTCTGGACCAGTCCACAAATACACTCCTTCTAAAACAGTCATGAAGAATTCAAAGCCTGCAACAAATGAGTCCAACAAGTCATTAAAAGAGTAAAGAAAAGTCACGTTAAATGAGATGAAAAACTGTAAAAGAAGAGCAATATGAAATGAAAACAATGCGTGGAATGAAAATGAAATGTAAATGTAAATACAATCAATGTTAAATAAATACTCTTCATATGAACCCTTTAGTGTTTTCATTTAGGCTGTAATGAATGTTCACATTATGTCACAGCTGCGCTACTTCCTGAACTTCAGCCAGCTGCTTTGTTTCCTGTGTGCCATTAATTAACAGACTGATTAATCCAGGTGTGTCTGACGTCACAGCAATGGTCAGGTCAGACACACCTGGATTGATCAGTTTGTCCAATAATGGCACACAGGAAACAAAAGAGCTGGCTGAAGTTCAGGAAGTAGCGTAGCTGTGGTTTTAGCTTTTCTGTTCATCATAAATGTGGAGATACTGGAGCTGGTAGGGATGGTGGGACTTATTTCCCTTATTTTCAAATCCAAAACTTGACAGGTATGATGATTTCTCTTAATGACTCCAGCATCACCTGCATCGCTGTCACGGAGCCGTAAACGATCCACCGGTTCAGATTACATCCAGGCAGGATATCCCGTAACGGCACCGAAAGGTCAGATACATCTTATCTCTAATTTGAAAAATGCTCTCAAGATGTTTGAAGGATAACGTCACCCCACCCAGACCGAGCAGCGGTCCCAGATGCATTTATCCACCCTGATCCAATAAAAATGGAGTCTATCTGGAAGCTGAGACCTGCAGCGTCTCTTCCCGCCAACGGCAGCAGATCTCCATCTGTCCCTCTTATTCCCTCTGTCACTTTGTCTTCTCTCTTTTTTTTATTCCCATCTCCAATCAATCCATTTATTTATCCCTTTTCCTCTGCACAGGTTTCCCCTGATCCCCCCCCCCCCTCCTGTGCTATCATCTGTCTCCATCTGTCCCCCCCCCCCTCCTCTCTGGTCCTGTCACTGCTGTCTGTTGCCATTACTCTCCTGCTCTAACCACATTACAGCTCCTGTCAGTCGTCTCCTGGTACCGACCCGGCCATCACATGAGCGTTTCTGCCCTACATTGTCAAGGTCGGGCTACGGGCGCCGCGATCTGATCCCAGATACTCGGCTCAGGCGGAAACGGAAACAGCCTGGAGCTAAAGTGTCTGAGCGGCAGGTAAAGGCATCAGAATCAAATTATTTCAGCTGAGCCGTTCAGTCGGGTCTAATCCAGCCGAAGGTGCCGGTCCAGAGGCCCCCAGATATTTACATTCCTATCAGCGTTCAGCTACAGCGAGCAGCAAAGATGGAATAAACTGTAATCTCCTCCACCTTTCAGCTGCTCCTTGTTCAGGGCCGCAGCAGAATAATCCACCGGGTTGAACTTCCTGACATAAACGGGTTTGATGATCATTTGAATTTATTATTTTAGTCCATCGTGCAACCAGGGGAAGTTTTTTCAACATTTTAAAGAATCACTTGGACCAGAATCAGTTCCCTGAAGACTGTAATGAAGAAGATCCTCTGAAGATAACTCCACCCCCTCTTTTTTTTTTTTAGCAAAACGCCTAAAATGACACACACAAATTAAAATGATTGTATCTTCTGAACTGTTCCGACTACATGGATGCATTAAAGGGCTCCAGAAAGAAAACACTCTGTAGTTTCTTGTGAAACTGTCAGGAACACTCTAGGTGATTAATGAAACTCTGAAGTTAGTAAAAAATGTAGAATTTAGTTCTGCCTGATATAAACAAATGACCATCAGGATGAATAACAGGCTGGATATTAATCTGAAATGTTAAATGACAGTATGAGGCTGTAGGGACACTATAACTGAAGATGTGTATCAGATTTGAAGAAGATCCATCCCTTTACTGCTGTTCCAGACTAGCCAACCTGATTGTCGACTAAATGTGTATTTTTCCTGTGTGAATTTGTAGCTGGAAATGTTTTTTACTTTTCTCTGTGAATATATTGCACTTTTATTTTGAAATGGGTGACCAATTTTGTGTTTTGTTCTATGTAATTGTAAAATTCTAATTTTTTTTTAAATAATTTTTTTGTGTGTTTTTTGATGTTGCTGTGTTTTTTTTTTTTTACTATTAGTTATTTCCTATTTGACTCCATGTCATTTTATTTTTTTACTTGTTTTTTACTGGACATTGTATTCACTCTCGGAATGTCACCTTTTGACTTTGTTATGTCATGAAAAATTAATAAACAAATGTTTAAAAAAAGAAAATTATGACCATCCTAACGTGATGTTTTCATGAACAAATCCAGGCGCAGCTCCACATGGACGCGTGGGTATCAAATCATTTTATTCAAAACATTTCTTTATTTTCTGTTAATAATGGGGTTCATTAATACACGGTTGTTAAAAAAAGCCGCTGTTCATGCCGTGGATATGCCGGCAACGAATAATTCTCCGAGTAAACTTCTTACCGTTTATAGACGAGCTAAGCTTCTGCTAACAGACACCATATAGGTCGAAAAGATCCTGAAACTTTTCCCGTCTAAAAAAGGGTAAGAAGTGACTTGTGAACACTGATCGTGATTTTCGACTTTGTGTCTTTAAACACCTCTTGTGCGAAATATATAAGAGATCAAAGGAAAACTGTGTTATTTTTACAAAGAGGAGACTCTGCAGAGTCCAATGATACCAAATACAGCTATGACAGATGAAGTGATCGGTCTGTGTGGCTCTTTTTAAATAAGTTCTTACACCGTCAGGATGCTGTCGTCCTTGCGGAATTAAAGAGGTTAAAGGTAGAGTAGGTAATAATTTCAAGAGACCTTTTTTTTTTACTTATGTTGGTGAAAATAATGGCCATCTGTGGAGGTTGGCTCACTGTAAAAAAACAAAAGAAAACAGCATAAATCTAGTTGCTTTATTTTGGGTAAAAGGATGTGGTTTCTGCCAACCATCCATACTTCCTGCTTGGTTGGGTGGTGGTTTTCTTGGTCAGCGGGTAAAGGGGGGGGGTTCAATGAAACAACCTCAACGACAGACAACGCACCAAAACCTGGTGTGGGACATCATATCTGTGATGTGTCCTCCGCTGTGGGGACAACTGAGGGACCAGCAGGAAGACAGACGACGCTGGAACGTGATCAACGATGCTGAACACACGTCACTAATGTCTGCAGCAGAAACTGACGCTGGTTTTCATCTCAACAACATACAAACTTCTTTCTAGTCCAGAAACCACTTGAGGTTCCTCTCAGTCACACACACATTTATTAGATTGATTTATTTATTAGACTGAATTATTCCTTTAATGACTCCTATCAGTTGAATTAGATTAGCTTCCTGGGTGGGATGTAATACTCTATTAGCCTAAACAGTCTCTGGGGTTGGAGGAGACCGAAGTATCGGAGGAAACCCACGCAGACCCGGACAGACCAGCTGGACCCAGAAACTCCTCTACTGAACAGGAGCAGCAGGAACACCAACGTCCTGGCAGGACCTGATCCAGGACAACTGGGAAGATTCCCAGTCGTCCCAGTGAAGTTATCCAGATGGTGAGTCGCGGCTGCCGGACCTCTGGTTTTAGGTTGAAACAACATCTTCCAAGGAGGACACACTCTGGACCCAGCTGGTGGACCAGACGGTCCCAGACCAGACCAAACAGTACCACCAGATCCCAACGACCTGAGCTCGTTGTCCACCCACCGAGTCCTCCATACTCTCATGGGTTTGTTTTCTCGTTCTTTGTACTTCCCTTCTGCATTTTAGAGACGACATGATGGACTCAGTGGATAACAAATATTAAGTTCAGGACGTTTCTGCAGTTTTTCACTGGTAGGGTTAGGGTTAAGGGGCTGAGGGATTAGGGTTAGTGGGGGGGGGGTTAGGGGTTGGGGTTAGGGGGGGGTTGGGGGTTGGGGTTGGGGTTAGGGGGTAGGGGGTTGGGTTGGGGGTTAAGGGTTGGGGGGTTGGGGTTGGGGTTGGGGTTGAGGAGAGGAGGGTGGGGTGGGGTTATGGTTGGGGTGATGGTTAAATGGTGGGGGGTTCATGGGTTAATGGGGTTGGGTTGGGGAAAGGGTTAAGGGTTGGGGGGGTTTGGGTGAAACCTGTTGTTGCGGGTTAGGGTTAGGGGTTAGGGTATGGGGTTGGGGTTTTTTTTTTTTTGGGGTTTGGGGGTTAGGGGGGGGTTAAGGTTGGGTTAAGGGTTTTAGGGTTTGGGGTTAGGGGTTGGGGTTAGGGGTTAGGGTTGGGGGTAAAGTTAGGGTTAGGGTTGGGTGGTTAGGGTGAGGGTTAGGGGTCATCTGTGTTATGGTATGTGGGGTCCTGATGGTTCATCAAAATAAAATAAATACAAATACAAATCTATTAGGGTTAATATAACCTCAGGATCATTGGATGAAGTTCTCAAACAGGTGTTAAAGAGAGTTGGGTTGGGGTTTGGGTTGACTGTGAGTATAACTTTAGTATTCCACCTACAAAAATTTTAAGGGTTTAAGGGTTGGGTTTTTTTGTTGTTGTTGTAGTTTGTTTTTTCTTTATTTATTTCTTAGCACTTACCTCCGTTAGGGTTAGGGGGAGCCCTTGGGGGATGGTTGACACGGGTAGGGTTAGGGGTTAGGGTTGGGGGTTAAGGGTTGGGGGTTAAAAGTTAGGGTTAGGGGGTTGGGGTTAGGGGTTGCAGGGTTGGGTTAGGGGCTGCAGCCAGCAGAACCCTAAGCTGAGCTGAACCCCTAACCCCTAACCCCTAACCTCAAAGATGAGTGTTAGAGCCGCTATTTTCTCAGACTCAGACCACTTCAACGTGGATCATCCGTTATGAGAAGCATAAACGGCGTTCTGAAAAATGCAGTAAATATGCAGCACTTTCATTGATTATGAGACGATATTAAAGTAAAAAGTATAACCTTGAACAGATGAGTTGGTTCAGTTATCAGCACCGTCAGCAGGACATTTATCTCTTCTGTCTCTGCGTCTACGTTCAGTCACGATGACAGAGATTCAGAAAAGAGAGGCGACGTGTTTTTTGGTCCACAACAGCTTTATTTACAGTTCTCATCGTTATCAGTACTTATTGTTGGGCTGTTTAACGACGGTTTCTTCAGTTTATATCATTTTTGTCTCGTCTTCCTGCTCGTTGGTCGTTATCAGTGAGACGCTACCAGAAGTGTCCCGATTCCCCGCCTGGCTGCTGTTGTAGCTGTGACGTGATGGACGCGTCCAGAACATCCTCCCGTCTGATGACTGATGATGTCACAGCCTCCAAACAGGCTGTATTAATATCAGCGGCAGGGCACCTCCATTAGCGTAATGAGGCCGATAACGATGACGAGAGTCTGAACACGGAGCTGTCTGCAGAGTGAGCGATGATCCAGCAGCTCTGGGGGTCTCCATCCAGCTGCCTGCGTGGAACGTTTAACGGCGACCACCTGAAGACCGCCAGCACAACGACGCGACGCGCCCACCTGGGGGGTCGGGGAACTTTTCTGTGTCGCATTTGTTGATTTCACCTGAAACTGCAACTTTGTGGAAGATGCTGGATTTCTGGACCCACGACAGAACCACCAGGTGTAACAAGGTCAGGTGTGTGTGTTTGTTTTTATGTGGTGGAATAAAGCTGGAAGCTGGAAGAAAGTTGGATCGTTACCCTGATAGCAAAAAGACTCCGCTGCGGATCTGCAAGATCCGAAACGGACCTGCAAAACAAATCCGTATCAGAGTCCACTTGCACTCAGTTACGGATCGCGGACCTGCCTTCGCGGTGGCTCCTGAGCGTAACATATCTACCACGGATCCGCAACGTATGCAGAAAAACCTCTGGCCCGGGTCTGTTTTGGACCCGTTCATCTCATTTTAAAAATCCCGATAACATAGAAAACTAGAAAAGCACTCTGAGGGCCTGATTTACTAAAGGTTTGCGTGCGTAAAAACGTGTGCAAACTTGACATCACCCGCAAACCAATGTGCAAGCTGATTTACTAACAGCGTGCAAAGAGGACTGCGCCTCTCAAATGAGGAAAATAGCACACGCTGTTCATTTAGTACTTTTGCTCATGAATAATCAATATGGGGCGTACCCGCCAGAAAGCGCAAAATACGGGAGGGGAAATGCAAATAGGTTCATTTACCACGCGCATGAGATTTACCAACCCTGAAAGTAATTGCGGGGATTGTGATTGCGTCTGTATTTAGTCGTTCGAAAGGAAGGTGCTAATCTGCCCAGCATTACGCACCGATGGCTGCTGTTATGTGGCCAAAATCAAGAATACGCAGAAGAGAGTCTTTCGGACTCGTGTAAATTTGTTTGCACATGCAAAAGGAGAAATTTTTATTTGAATGTTAAATCGAGTATTATTCAGCAAAAGGTTGCCACAGGAGGCACCAGGGTTTCCGTTGTCTGGTAATTGCTGGACTTCGTCTGGTAAAATATGCGGGAGTCCGGGATTTTAATCTCTCCGGGCAAAATGTCCGGTGAAAATACTCCTCCCAAGCACAATTTCAGTTGTAATAAAATGGGTTATTTCCACATCATTTTATGAAAAAAGCCTCGGGATTCTCCAGAGGAGCTGGTGGAAGCGGCCGGGGGGAGGGAGGTTGGATCTCGCTGAAGCTGCTGCCCCAGCGACCGATTCGGGTCCATCCATCCATTTAGCGGAAGCTAATGGATGGATGGATGGATGGATTTTATGAAAAAACATATACTTTTTTTACGAATGAGTAGTGTGTGTGAGGACGAGTCGGCTCCAGCCACAGCTCCACTCATTGATGCCACAGGTGCGCGCAGAGACGCTCTCCGTAATGACAGCGCTCCGCGGTTATGGAGGCTTTTTTTTTTTTATTAAAGGCCACTTTTTCTTTAGTTCTTTGCCTTATATCTTGCCACCTTCTTTTAACCTCATCTGCCGTTCTTTTTGTCTTAAAACTCATTTATTCATCGCAGATTTTCTCCCATATTGCGTTCTTTTGGTAATGTTTAAATGTCTTTGCTGTAGTTCAGAATGTGTTTATTTGCCTCTTCCACTAATATCTCTAACTCCAACTCGTCAAATTTCATTTTGCGCTTGCGTCTATCCTGCTTTCCATCCAGACTCTCCATGGCGCAAACCGTAAGACACGCAACACCTCATTTAAATACTGTGGTTTGCACCCGTTATCATTTGCGCGAGCATTCTTAGTTGATCACCCGCAAAACACACAACAACAGCACGCGCAAACTTTTTCAGTGCACACGCAATTTAGTACTCTTTATTCAGGATCTTAGTAAATCAGGCCCTGAGAGCGCAGACCTCTGCCAAGTGCAACAGTTCCCCCATATAGCAATTTACAGATTGCGATAAAATCCGCGCTCTGGATCAGATCCGGATCAGCCTTTGGAATTTGATAGAGGTTCCCATTGTCAAATTTCACGAGTTTTGGGCAATAATTAACGGAGATATTGAGAAACAAAATTTTCGGCCCCATTGACCGCAATGTTATTGAAAATTTGAAAGTGATCCAGAATCCAGGATTTCTTCCGGATCACACCCAAAATGAAATCAGTTCCTCCTTTTTTCACATTTCTGACAACTCCTGAAAATTTCATCAAAATCCATCCATAACTTTTTGAGTTATCTTGAACACAGACAAACAGATAAACTCAACCGAAAACATAACCTCCTTGGCGGAGGGTAACTAAACTAAATGTCTGCCTAGCCTAGCCAGTACCTACCACACCAGTATAGCCATAGCTCAAATCTGCATTGGCTTGTTTTTTTTAACCGAACACTATTGTCAATATTAGGGATGTGAAAAAAAATCGATTTGGCAATATATCGTGATTTTCGGCCGCCCAATATAATGTCAATTTTTCAGCTCCTAATATCGATTTTTTTATTGGTTACTAATGGTTACTTAAATGTGCAAAAACACTAATAATAAACAATAAATAGGTTGTTTTGAAGCAAATAGTTCTGTCCTTCTGAATGATCAAAATCATCTGATGAACATATACAGCAACTTGATTTATCATCTCTACTTTTAATTTTGATATTAACTGGGTAGAATATCGCAATATGTTGTGATATCGTTATATTGTATCATGACCCAAGTATCATAATACACATGAATAAAAAATACTTTATTCATCCCAGAAAGGGAAATTCAACAACAACATGATACATATCGTATTGTGAGGTCCTTGCCAATACTCACCCCTAATCAATATAAACCTAACAGAAAAGGTCAAGACGTCAACTGCCCTCAGAGCAGTTTACATCGGCCTCTCATTCACCCTCCAGTGGGCGGCTGCTAACATGTCAAACGCTGCCAGACAAGTTGGGGACAAGTTAGGATTCAGTGTCTTGCCCAAGGACACTTTAGCATGTGGACAGTTGGAGCTGGGCTCGAACCACCAACCTTACAGTGAGTGAACGACCCGCTCTACCAACTGAGCTACAGCCACCGACCAAGTAGTTAAAGGCTATTCTGTCTCTGAGCATCAATACCTGTTATTATTGGATTAATCCAGGTGTGTCTGACCATTGTGGCTAGTCAGACACACCTGGATCGTTGGTTCTGACCAAACCCGCCGCGGAAGTAAGGTTTTTATCGTGGAAGTGGACCAGACGCAGCGTGGAGCCAGCAGGTCCGTGATCTGGCTCCAAAGCGGATTCGTCACTGAGTGCAAGTGGACCCCGATACGGGTCTGTTTCGCAGGTCCATTCCGGATCTTTCCGGATGTCTTTGCTGTGTGGGTAGGGTTCCTTGGGTGGGCAGCGCTGTTGCCTCCCAGCTAGAAGGTTCCTGGTCTGAACCTCAGCAGGTCCATGTTCTCCTGGTGCTGGACTGGGTTTCCTCCAGGTTCCTCCATCAGTCCAAAGACCTGCCTGTCAGGTTATTGGTGGTTCTAGATCACCTGTAGGGGTGATTGTGTGTCTACATGTGGTCCTGTGATGGACTGGAGACCTGTCCAGGTGGACTCCTGCCTTTAGACCTGAAGAGACTCCAGCAGATCCCCGTGACACGACTAAATGTGCATGGATGATGTAATTTGATTGGATCTAACGTAAACGTAGAGCGATTTCTCTGTTAAGAGCCTTCAGGTGACTTCTGTTGTGAACTGGTGCTGCAGAAGGTCCAGCTGGTTGGAGACTCCTGGACTCTCTCTGAACAGACGTCCACATCGTCCAGCCATCGCTCACGTCACGTTTGACCGTTCAGGTATGTGCGGTGGGAAACAGCAGGAAAAAGCAGAATGTGTTTAATGTGGCCCGTGTTGAGTAGTAATGTGCTACAGGGGAACAGACTGGAGGAAACAAAGCTCTCCTCTCATCAGCCTCCAGTCTGTGTTACATTATTAAAATAACTGGTGACTCCTTGATGAATTGTGGCTGAGCTCAGAGCAGCTGACGCTCTTTCAGAGCAGCAGGAACTCGCTGCAGGTTCTCCATCAGCATTTTTCTCCCTTTCTTTTTTTTTTTTTTCGTGGTCTGTAATGCGGCATCAGGGTGCGAGGCCTTTGTGATTTTGTGATCATTACAAAACTCCCACGAGGAAAAGAAGGAAGCATATCGGCTTGTCTCATTAGCATCAGTGAATAACCGGCATCCTCGACCACTGAGGAGACTTAAATACTGACGGCTACTGTAACTATTTCATTTTCCTTCAGGGATCAATAAAGTATTTTTGAACTGAACTGAATTGAATTGACAACTAATCAGGTAAATTATCAGGTCAGTCACATGACTGGAGAAAAAAAGGAGCATTTCAGGTGTAAAGATGGACAGAGGTTCATCAATCTGAGATTAACTGTGTCTAAAAACTGCTGAACAATTTCAGTAAAATGTCAAAAACTTTGGAGATCCACCACCTACAGTCCAAGATATCATCATCAGATTCAGAGAATCAGGAGGAGTCTCTGTGTTCAAGGATGAAGGTCTGAACTGGATGATGGAGATCTTCAGGTCCTCAGACCTGATTGTCTCCTGGACATCACTGATGGACTCAGGAACTCTTCCAGAAACCACCGTCTGTCAACACAGTTCACCTACAATCCACTGATGCAGGTTAAAGCTGGACCACAGAGAGAAGAAGACACATGTGGACACCATCCAGAAACACCAGCGTCTCCTCTGGACCAAAGATCATCTAAGATGGTCTGAGGATGAATGAAAACTGTTGTGAGGTCAGATGGACCAACCATGGACGCCGTGTCCTGCAGACTGAAGAGGAGACGAAACCATCCAGCTGTTATCAGACAGCTCAACAGCTGCATCTCTGATGGTCTGAGGTTGATCAGTGTCTATGGAGCAGCTGGAACATCTGGAAAGGCTCCATTAATGCTGAAGAGAACATAGAGGTTCCAGATCAACATCTGCTCCATCCAGACAACATCTCTTTCAGGGAAGACCTTCCATATTTCAGCAGGACGATGCTGAACCACAGACTGGATCATCACAGGAGAAGATCCAGCTGCTGAACTGGTCTGTCTGCAGTCCAGATGTTTCACCAGCAGGAAACATCTGGAGAAATCCAGCAGTGAAGGTCCAGGACTGTTGAGCAGCTAGAATCCTGGATCAGACCAGAATGGGACAACATTCCTGGTCTCCTCACCTCCCAGATGTTTTGACAGTAAATCATCATCCTGTTCCAGCTGTTTCCAGATGTGTTGCTGCCATCAAAGTCTAAATGAGCCGATGCTTTCATGAAATGATCAAATGTCTCAGTTTCAACATCTGATATGTTCATAATATTCTCCTGAGAATAAAATATGATGTTTGAAAATTATTGTATTCTGTTTTTATTGTTGTTTCTCGACAGCATCACAACTCTTTTGGAATCCGGTTGTACAAGAACGTGAAGAACGTGGAGGAAATGTCGTTCCTTCATAGATGTGGTTCTGTAGCAGCAGACTGCTACTGCTAGTTTCTGTGTTTTTGAACTTTTTTAAAACTAGAAGCCTCTAAAGCACTGAGGGCCACATCAGCATCACGGTTGGCCTCGAAGGGCCAGACTAACAGCATGAATGTAACAAAATGCAAATATAAATCAAAAATAAATTAAATTACACCTTGTTAAACAGTTTCTGTATTTATTATGTATTCAAGTGTCAAATATTTAAATAATTATTATATTAAACTCAGGGTTTGTGGTTGTAAACCTGCTCTCGCACAGGTGATGGTTAGAAGCGGAAGCGATTCTTTGTTTTTCTTGTAGGCTAAATTTAGCATACTTAGCTTCGTGTCAAAATGCTCTTTCACGACTGACAACCTCCTCATAACACAAAAGACAGACCTACTGTTTCTTGACCTTAAGGTACAAACTTGTATTTGTTTTTCTTAAGTTTGTCAGTTCTGAAAATCGTCTCGATGTCTTGCTCATGGTTATATACTGTTATCTTGTGGGTAACGACGAAATGCATTATGGGAGATGCAGTTTATTGTCAATATGTGCTTTAAAGCAGTGTAAGCTTATTTTAAGTCTTAAAATATTGGTTTAAAATTTAAGCCAATAATGCAGAAGCTCTCGAGGGCCACATAAAATGACGTGACGGGCCACATTTGGCCCGCGGGCCTTGTGTTTGACACATGTGCTCTCAAGGATAAAAAGGTTGTCATCTTCACCACAGAATCAAAACAGCTGCAGCTGATCAGCAGCTTTTCTGTTTACACACTTTTATGGATTCAACTCGAACTTTTACACACACTTTTATGGACTCATCTAAGCAGATCTTTAATCGTTTTAGAGCCGAGACCGGCGGCCTTCATCACTGTAATAACTAACATGGCTGAGCAGAAGCTTGTCCGCTGCCTTTACAGACTTTTGGATTCACCTCAAACTCTGAACCAGGAGACCAGGAACAGCAGCAGCAGCGTCTCCAGGAGTTGCTTTGTCCGGGTTATTATTGTTAAAGTTTGTGCGCTAGCTGTCTGATGACGTGAGGAAGTGACGGTCATGAAGGACGGGAAGGTCCGACTGTCTCTGAACTGTCTGGAAACAACATCTCCAGGCGGCAGAAATCCCAGTTTCTTTATCACTTCTTTGACTTTCCCTTCGCTATAAAGCCCTGAACGTGTCCCCGTGCTCCCTCATAAAGCATTTACCTGAATAAACACGCAGGAGATGAGCTTCACCTCTTCCATTCTCACTTCTTTACTCATTTATCTCCACCTGAGAGTGCAGTTTAATTTGCCTGACAGCATTGACGTATTCGGCCTTAATGACAGCGTTCGCTGCACTTAGCCCAGTTCCAGGCTTCGTTTCCGCTCAGCAGACAAAAGTGATTGTGATGATGTTTGGCAGACCGAAGATTGATGCGTGGACGTGTTTCTGGACGTATATATCTGAAATCTGAACATTCCTTCAGCTGCGGAGGAAATGTCTTTGTTTGAAAGTGTCAGAGATGTGACGGAAACGTCGTTCACTGCCGACTGGTTTGGAAGTGAGAAGCCGGAGCGACACTGAGACAAACCGACACTGACAACTGCTGATGTCACAAGGAAAGAAAACTGTATTTATTTTTGGTGCACGTTTAGCACAACAGCGGGAGCTTCACTCGCAGATTACTTCTCTGTTCTTTAAAGGCTGAAATAAAAACCATAATAGGATCCTTTTTCTCAAACAAGTCTTCTGAGGCGTCTCTGTGACGGTTGTCAGGAGGACGAGTGGCTTCATAAAACCGACTGCCAGCAGGGGCCGCGGTGATTTCAGATGAGCTGCATCGATCTGAGCTGTCTGAGCGCTAAAACAAGAATTGATAGCGCCACGGTGCCGTTCCAGTCCGGTCCAGACCGTGCCGCCAGCTCAAAGCGTGACTCATGCTGTCAATCGCGGGAAGAGATGCCCCGTGGTTTGTTGCTGCTGTGATGGAGGCCGTTATTATGACTCCTGACACACACCTGACACACACACAGGCAGGTAGAGGCGGGATTAAAACTGAGAAACCGGGCTTTTGTTCAGCCATTTCAGTTCCATTATGAAGCTCCAGGTCATTCTCTTTGGTAACAGCACTTCTGTTCAGTCTGGAGCAGCTTTTTATTTCACCTGTAAGCACTTGTGACACCCAACGTGCGTTTGAGGCCCGCCCGGCCATCAGTGGAAACCGTGGAATTTTATACAAAACTAGGTCATTTATAGGGATGTCCGATATTGGCTTTTTTGCCGATATCCGATATGTCGATATTGTCCAACTCTCAATTTCCGATACCGATATCTACCGATACCGATATATGCGGGCTATTTTTCCTCAAAACTAATTTTAGGTAACATCACATATCTCCTGTCGTGGAATTAACACATTGTCTGTGCAAAAAAAAAAAAAAAAAAAACGATACCGATATTTACCGATATTACATTTTTATGCCAATATTGGGCCGATAATATCGGTGGGCCGATATTATCGGACATTCCTAGTCATTTACACAGCTCATATGTTACGTGAGGTAGTCATGCGACATGTCTTTGGAAAGCTAAGATTCTTGTGATTCAATCGATGCAAACCATTTCAGGGTATAATCATAACAGCAGGTACACAAGCAGGAAAGACCTGCGTAATGCAGCCCACTCAAAACGAGCATCAATGTGTCATTTATGAAATTATGTTTATATAAAAAATGCTGCAAATAACTTGTAATTGGTTTTAATTGTAAATGTGTGTAAATATTTGAATAGTTTGCTTGTTTGCTGTGTTGTAAAAGGTAGTTATGACTTAATCCCAGGTATGTGGCCATGGTTGTCCAAGTGTCCTTTTGGAGTCTCCAAATGGACATTTTTGGAAACACCTAGACATACTCTTCCAAAAACATGTGTAAAATACTCTGTAGACCCTGGTGGTCAATAGAGGAACTGCAGACCCTGGTGGTCAGTAGAGGAACTGCAGACCCTGGTGGTCAATAGAGGAACTACAGACCCTGGTGGTCAGTGGAGGAACTGCAGACCCTGGTGGTCAGTGGAGGAACTCCAGACCCTGGTGGTCAGTAGAGGAACTGCACATTGACCTCCACAGAAGCCTGCTGAAACGCTTCCACCTCAGTTCAGTCGTCACAACACACCCAACCTTTGGAAAACCACTTGTTTTGAATTCTGTTTTGTCAACAGTAATTTTCACCTTGTTGTCAAGGTGACGATTAATTAACGGAAACCTGGAGATAATACAATTTTAATGTACCTGTTTTATCTCCAGGTTCCTGTTCACCTCACGTTTCAACCAACCAGCCTTGTTTGGAGGTGAAAGACACCAAGGCCTGAGTTCCACTTCTTTTTTCATGAAAATAAATGTAAATAAATTCATAAAACAGAATAAGCTGAGGGAATACAACCATCTTCATCAATAATTCTCAGTTTCTTTCCAAGCAGGCTCTTGAACCTCTGCAGACTTTGATTAATTAATTTACTGGTAGGTGGATGGTCTGATGTTTGACTGCGGGTCTAATTAAACTGGTGTTTTTGGGGTCAACAACTGGTTTCAGCGTGAAGGTATAAAAAGCTGCAGTCGCTTCTGGGACATTTCTGGTGCGACGACTCGTCGACATCAGGCTGCATCTGCGCCGTCAAACCACCATGAAACAGCCAAATGGGTTTAAATCAATAGTATCTGTATTTGTTGGCACAGAAATGAGGTCTATGTGGAATAAACAGTTATCACCGCTGACGCTTGAAGCCTTCCATCTACAATATCACAAAGATCCGTATCATCAGCGGGCTGGTACCGGTACAGGAACCACTGACCCGTGTGCAGTTGTTGGCCTTGGGCTCCAGCTCCGTCAGGTTGGTGATCTGCTTGAGGAAGTCGGACTCCTGCATTCCCGGCTGGGAGCCCCGCCGCTTGAACTGCGCCCGCGGGTTCGCCAGGATCACCCGGAGGTTCACGGCGAAACCTGACGAGGACGGAGAGGAAGGACAAGGAGACACAGGAGAAGGACATCAGACACCGTTATGAGCCCGTCACAGTCACAGCAGAAATGACTTCTCAGCGTCCCTCGTGACTTTGATACGCCTGATGTGAAATTAATTTACGGGAGGGGTCCGCCACCCCCCCGCGATGATCACGCTGCAGACGGGAGGCAGAGGGAAGTCAAAACGGTCACAATGCCGACATGTGGCCATGTGTGAGATTAATGGCTGACATGCAGGTTAATTCAGTCAATCTGATATTAAAAAGCAAACTACTGCTGCGTGTGGATGAAGACTGACACCTTGTGAGAGGATGTTGGGTGGAAATGTGTTTGGGGATCAGGGTTTCAAGGTTAAATTGCTTTTCCAACGTTGCCTGAAACTAACTTTTGTTTGGTTTCATCCTAGGTCATGCTAACAGTCGTTAGTTTCTTGAACATCTTAGTTGCTGTTTTAGCTCTCTGGGGGCGGGGCACACGACCGTGCACTTTCAACCCAATAAAGCTTGTGATTAATCGTTTTACAACATACACGTGCCTGCAACAGCGGGGCTTACAAGCTTTACTACATTTTTGACACATAGCTCAAAGCATTTGATAGTAGGAGTTCAACACCCAAAGAGCAACCATGCCATTTTGAAATCAATCAAACCTGTTGTATTATGGCATAATATATTGTCTAAAATGTATTCGGCGGTTGTGACGTTATTCATTCATTCATTCATTCATTCATTCATTCATTCTGCTCGGTACTAAGTCCTGATTTTGCCTGATGTGTTTCCATTGCTGTCAATAAATACCAACTCTGAGCACGTCGTTGTACGAGGCTTTTAGCAAGAGTAACCCGACAAAACCGGCATGAAGTCTAACAAACCATGAGAACAACAAAAACATTAGACTACCTGGCCTCTAATAATAACGTTAGGCTACCTGGCCCCTAATAATAACGTTAGGCTACCTGGTCCCTAATAATTAGGCTACCTGGCCCCCTAATAATAACGGGCTACCTGGCTACCTGGCCTAAAATAACGTTAGGCTACCTGGTCCCTAATAATAACGTTAGCTACCTGCCCCTAATAATAAAGTTAGGCTACTGGCCTCTAATAATAACGTTAGGCTACCTGCCCCTAATAATAAGTTAGGCTACCTGGGCCTCTAATAACGTTAGGCTACCTGGCCCCTAATAATAACGTTAGGCTACCTGGTCCCTGATAATAACGTTAGGCTACCTGGCCCCTATAATAACGTTAGGCTACCTGGCCCCGAATAATACGTAGGCTACCTGGCCCTAATAATGGCTACCTGGCCCCTAATAATAAGTTAGGCTACCTGGCCCCTATAAAAACGTTAGGCTACCCGGCCCCATAATAACGTAGGACTACCCGGCCCCTAATAATCGTTAGGCTACCTGGCCCCTAATAATAACGTTAGGCTACCTGGCCTCTAATAATAACTTTAGGCTACCTACCCCTAATATACGTTAGGCTACCTGGTCCCTAATAATAACGTTAGGCTACCTGACCCCTAATAATACGTTAGGCTTCCTGGCCCCTAATAACTAAAACGTTAGGCTTCCTGGTCCCTAATAATACGTTAGGCTACCTGACCCTAATAATAATAACGTTAGGCTTCCTTCCTGGCCCCTAATATAACGTTAGGCTAACATGACCCCTAATAATAACGTTAGGCTTCCTGGCCCCTAATAATAACGTTAGGGCCTACCTGACCCCTAATAACGTTAGGCTACCTGGCTAATAATAACGTAAATAACTACTGGCTAATAATAACGATGGCCCCTAATAATACGTTAGGCTACCTGGCCCCTAATAATAACGTTAGGCTACCGGCTAGGCCCCTAATAATACGTTAGGCTACCTGGCCCTAATAATAACGTTAGGCTCCTGGCCCCTAATAATAACGTCTAGGTCTACCTGCCCCTAATAATAACGGGCTACCTGGCCCTAAATAACGTTGGCTACTGCCCTAATAATAAGTTAGGCTACTGGCCCTAATAATAACCTAGGCTAATAATAACGTACTACCCTAATAATAACGTTAGGCTACCTGGCCTCTAATAATAACGTTAGGCTACCTGGCCCCTAATATTAATATTAGGCTACCTGCCAACCAGCTCAGTTTGAAACCACGATCTGACGTCCAGCCCGCTAGTCTGACCACTAGAGTAGTCTCTCTGCTGACCCCTAGAGGCTGGATCCAAAAATAAGCCAATCATCGTTGAACTCTGTCCAACATTAGCCAAGACGTACAACCTGTGGAGTCATCCAGGTTAACGCTTGAAGGTCTAGACCTTCGAGCGTCTTTTTCTTTGTCCTTGAGGGCATTTTAGCTTCCATCCAGGAGGTGAATTGATTGTTGAAGCCCAGTGTCCTTGATCCAAACTTCTAACACTTTTGGGTTTTCTGCAGCTAGATTTCACATCCATGACAGCTGTACGGGACTAAATTTTTATATACCATATCAGGTAAGATTATATAAACCCATAAATATCTGCATAATTAGAGACGTGGTCTTTTGATTGACAGGTGTCATCACTTTAGCTCCTTAGCATTGTCTTGACTTGACTTCTGAGCTGTGAATGAAGACCGAACAGAGCATTAACATTTTTATTTTAGGTTTTCAGTCGGGAGGTGATCGATGTTCATGTCTTCTCACAGATTTACAAAGATTTCATGAAGTTTACATAAACTGAATTAAAAGACATATTTTTTCAAAAATTTTTTTTCGCAGTCTGACGTTAAATCTGACTAAATTTTTGCTGTTTTAGGTCAGTTAGGATTAACAAAGTCATTCCTGTTTGCTAAATCCCAGAATAATGAGAGAAACACTTTTAGAGAATTTTTATTTACTATTCTTCAAAGTCAGAAGTTTCCATCCATTAAAATTACTCTTCATTTAAACAATTTATTAAAGCCCAGATGATGATGTCATGGCTTTAGTAGCTTCTGATTGGTTGACTGGAGTCACACCGGTGGATGTGTTCAAAAACCTCAAACTCACTGCTTCCTTCTGTGGCATCATGGGAAAATCAAAAGAAACCAGCCAAGACATCAGGAAGAGAACTGTGGACCTCCACCAGTCTGGTTCATCCTGGTCCAGTTTCCAGATGTCTGAAGGAGCCACGTTCATCTGCTCCAACAGTTCTCCACCAGTAGAACCACCATGGGAACGTCCACCATCATAGTCCTCAGGAAGGAGACGGTTCTGAGTCCCAGAGATGAACCTGCTTTGGCGTTAAATGGATCAACCCCAGAACAGAAGCTGAACAGCTGGTGAAGATGCTCAGAGAGTCTTCATCCACAGAGAAACCAGTCCTGGACCAACATGGACCTTAAAGACTAGTCAGCCAGGAAGAAGACATGACTCCAGAAGAGACAGATTACAGTTTGGAGACGCTCACAGGGACAAAGAGCTTCATTTCTGGAGACATGTCCTGGTCTGATGGAACTAAAACTGAACTGTTTGGACATGATGACCATCGTTACATCTGGAGGAGAAAGACCTGAGAACACCATCCAGCTGTGAAGTACGGTGGTGGCAGCATCATGATGTGGGGGTGTTTTACCACTTCACTAAATAGATGACATCATGAGGAAAGATTATGGAGAAATATTGAAGCAACATCTCAGACATCAGCCAGGAAGTTAAAGCTTGGACACTAATGGGTCTTCAGATGGACGATGACCCTGAACGCACCACCAGATTAGTTATAAAGTGGTTTCAGGACAACAGAGTCTAGATGCAGCTACCACATCTCTCAGAGGTCTGCTGAAGTTTGAGAGTGACAGAAGTTTGCAGAAACTGAATATTTATGGATGTAAATGACGAGTGGGTGACACGTCACAGCAATCAGCATGTTAGCGTAGCGGTTTAGTCCTTTTCCTCCGTCGCGTCTGCTGGGCAACATTTCTCTGGCTGCGCTCGTCCTGAAGTGGTAACAGTTGGCTGAAAAGGCAGCAGTCCTCTGAGTGAAGCTACCGTCAGACTGGGTCACACAGAAATAAAACTGCAGGCATGCAAATGGGCTAAGCTTTTTATCCCCAACAGGCTTAAGTTTCCTGAGTTTGAGGCCAAGTCAGCCGTCACGGAAACACGCAGACACAAAAATGAAGTCAGATGATGATTTTGACTCCAAACTGTACTTTTTTTTTTTTTTCGAATCAGTGTAATTTGATTTGGTGATCTGCTCTTTTGTGGCATCTTGCTGTTGCAAAGCCTCCTAGGAGGTATTTTTCAAAGGGCATTTGTGCACAAGAGAGCTGCAGAGACAGTTCCTGGATTAGTTTACCAGAGATGATGATCAGGGAGGAGGTTCGACAAACTCTGAGACAGGACGCATTGAGCTTCCAGTACGTTCTGTCAACTCTGAGTCTGGTGCTTCTCACGAGCACTGAGACCCAAACACAGGGATGCCAGTCCAGGTCCTGGAGGGCCGCTGTCCTGCATGTCTTACATGTTTTCCTGCCACAACACACCTGACTCTAATGATTGGATCACCATCAGCTGGTCCATCCAGGTCTGCACAAGACTGTTAACGACCCGTTCATTTGAATCATATGAAGCTGAAGGGGGAAACATCTAAGACCCACAGGACACCGGCCCTCGAGGACTGGATTCAGCCACCACTAAACAGCTCATTATCATGGAGCTCCGATACTTCAATTCACGGCAGTATCGGTTCAAGGCAGTATCGGTTCACGGCAGTATCGGTTCACAGCAGTATCGGTTTACGGCAGCATCGGTTCAAGGCAGCATCGGTTCACAGCAGTATGAGTTCACGGTGGTATCGGTTCAAGGCAGTATCGGTTCACAGCAGTATCGGTTCACAGCAGTATCGGTTCACGGCAGTATCAGTTCACGGCAGTATCGGTTCACGGCAGCATCGGTTCACTGCAGTATCGGTTCACGGCCGTATCGGTTCAAGGCAGTATCGGTTCACGGCAGCAACGGTTTAGGCAGGCATCGGTTCACGGTTTAAGGCATATCGGTTCACGGCATTCGGTTCAGCCGTATCGTTCAGGCAGTATCGGTTCACGCAGTAGTCACGGCAGCACGGTTCACGGCAGTCGGTTCAAGGCAGTATCGGTTCACGGCAGTCAGTATCGGTTCACGGCAGTATCGGTTCACGGCAGTATCGTTCACGGCATATCGGTTTCACGGCACGGTTCAAGGCAGGCAGCATCGGTTCACAGCAGTATCACAGGCAGTCGGGTCACGGCTCGGCAGTATCGGTTTCACGGCAGTATCGGTTCACTCAGTATCGGTTCAAGGCAGTATCGCTTCACAGCAGTATCAGTTCACGGCAGTATCGGTTCACGGCAGTATCGGTTCACGGCAGTAACGGTTCACAGCAGTATCGATTCACAGCAGTATCGGTTCATGACAGCATCGGTTCACGGCAGCATCGGTTCACTGAAGCATCGGTTCAAGGCAGCATCGTTCAAGGCAGCATCACTTCAAGGCAGTATCGGTTCACGGCAGTATCGGTTCAGGGCAGCATCGGTTCACGGCAGTATCGGTTCACGGCAGTATCGATTCACGGCAGTATCGTTTCACGGCAGCATCGGTTCACGGCAGTATCGGTTCACGGCAGCATCGGTTCACTGCAGTATCGGTTCACAGCAGTATCGGTTCACGGCAGTATCGTTTCACGGCAGCATCGGTTCACGGCAGTATCGGTTCACGGCAGCATCGGTTCACTGCAGTATCGGTTCACAGCAGTATCGGTTCACGGCAGTATCGGTTCACGGCAGCATCGGTTCACGGCAGCATCGGTTCACTGGCAGTATCGGTTCACTGCAGTATCGGTTCACTGCAGTATCGGTTCACGGCAGTATCGGTTCACGGCAGTATCGGTTCACGGCAGTATCGGTTTAAGGTAGGTCATCGGTTCACGCAGCGGTTCAGTATCGGTTCACGGCAGTATCGTTTCACGCATGGTTCGCAGTATCGGTTCACGCAGCATCGGTTCATCACGCAGTATCGGTTCACAGCAGTATCGTTTCAGTATCGGTCACGGCAGTATCGGTTCACAGCAGTATCGGTTCACGGTACGGTTCATGGCAGCATCGTTCACGCAGTATTGATTCACGGCAGTATCTTTCACGGCAGTAACGGTTCACAAGCATCGGTTCACGGCAGTCATCGGTTCACGGCAGCATCGGTTCAGCATCGTTCACGCAGTATCGGTTCACTGCAGCATCGGTTCACGGCAGTATCGGTTCACGGCAGTATCGGTTCACGGCAGTATCGGTTCACGGCAGCATCGATTCACGGCAGCATCGGTTCACGGCAGTATCGATTCACGGCAGCATCGGTTCACGGCAGCATTGGTTCACGGCAGTATCGATTCACGGCAGTATCGGTTCACGGCAGTATCGGTTCACGGCAGTATCGGTTCACGGCAGTATCGGTTCAGGCAGCATCGGTTCACGGCAGCATCGGTTCACGGCAGCATCGGTTCACGGCAGTATCGGTTCACGGCAGTATCGATTCACAGCAGTGAATCCAGTCGTCCAGTCACTTCAGGAATAGATTTCTTTACTCACAGAGGTATAAAATACATTTAAACAACACAAACTATCTCGTACGTTGCACAGCTGAAAAGGCTGAAAAATGTAGTTAATTCATTTAACTACAGAACAAAGTTAGGTTTGGCGATAGAAAAAAAGCTTTGTTTTATAAGAAAGGAAACTGGTTCAGTCCTTTCAGAATACATGTCACGTAATGCTGAGCTCGAACAGAAATCATATTTGTTTTCAATAAATCTCCGTAGGCTGCCTTTAAAGACAAAGCCTTATCGGCGTAAAACAGAAGATGTCGGAGCCAGAGAAAGAGTGGCGGCAGTGACAGAGAACGCTCACGGGAAAACTCCGGCGCCAGTTTACAAATCAAAATATGGCAAAGTAGGTGTCGAGATATGTGGTGCTCACACTGACAGCTGCATAGCAATGAGACTGATGGCGCCGCAAAACGCTGCTCCTTTCTGCAGGTTCACCTTCAGTAAATGCAGATTCAACACCAGAACCGATGAACAGATTAACAGAAGAGAGTAAACAAGCGACATTCATGGCTCGTTGTGTGATCTGGACCTTCAGTCTTCTCAGCTCCACTTAACACTTAACGGGCCGATAACAGGAAATTATGATGTCATCCCGATAGGTCCAATATCACTACGAATAGCCCCGATAACATTTATATTTTTGTCAACACGGCAGTGCCTCGCTCCCTCTGAGCCTTGAATAACCGGCAGTGAATGTTGTGTTCAAGTAACGTCGGCATAATCAGAAAAACGATCACTCAATAAGGAAAATCAAGAATACCCCCTCATGCCAGAAAACAACTCGTTAACTCGGTCATAATTTTAGTAGTTGCTGACTGGAATTGATATTAACAGTATTTTCCCGCATGTTACACATAAAAAAGAAAAAAGTAGAAAAGGCTGAAATAACGACTAGCAAACGAGGAAACGTCGGAATTTACGTTACACCTTGAATGCAGCCTGCAGCACAGCGCTGATCACAACAAACATGGCGGCGCGGAACTTCGTTAAAGTTTCAGAAGAAGATAGTTTGGTGGTTATTTGTGACGAATCCTCCGAGCGAATTCTACGAGGAGGGAAGCACAAGCTTTAATACGTAAAACCCGATCGGCCACCTACAACATAACAATCGCTTCCATGGAGTTTTGAAATCGCGCTAACATGAGCTAACAGAAGCTAAAGCTAACATGCACAATCCAGCAGGAGTCTCTCCTCTTCTCTCGCTCATTCCCTCTCATCTAAAGCTTCCATGAGATTAAAAAATAAAAACTACTGAACCTCATTTACTTTAATTAAAGGTATTAATTTAAATGGAACCACAAGCCAAAATCCTTTAAATGTTAATCTTTTTCAGTTAGTAATTCTGATGCATGTATTTCCATCAGTTCAAGGAGCCTTTATTTTTTATATCAGTCAGTAATGAACCTTATTTAAGTTAATGTGAGATATCAAATAGGTTGAGAGGCTTGACAATAGTTTTTCATTGGAAAAAATAAATATCTGTTCATTTAAAAAGTCAAAACTATTTTTGATTTTGTTCATAGTATTGATGTAATGATCTTAAGTATATGTGTGTGTTATCGGTTATCGGCCATTAGGAGCTGAAAGTTATCGGTATCGGTTTTAAAAAACAGTTATCGTGCATCCCTACACATAGTGTTTGATGTGTTCTAGACAGATTTGTATCCATCCATCCATCCATCCACCCATCCACCCATCCATCCATCCATCCATCCATCCATCCATCCATCCATCCATCCATCGACGCTTCTTCAGCTTTCGCTTATCTGAATTCGGGTTGCAGGGCATCAGACTAAGCAAAGACCAGACTGAACAGGAGGGGGCCCAGCACACAGCCTTGAGGGGAACCGGTGCTGAGTGTGATGGTAGAGGAGACGTAGGGGCCAAGGTTCACGGACTGTGGGTGATCCGTGAGGAAGTCCTTTATCCACTGGCAGATGGGGGTGGAGATGCCCAGGTCTGACAATTTTCTGGACCAAGATTTCCGGGATGATGTTGTTGAACGCTGAGCTGAAGTCCAGGAAGAGCATCCTAACGTAGCTCCCCAGGTGCTCCAGGTGGCTCAGTGCGGAGTGGAGCGCTATGGTGATGGCGTCCTCTGTGGATCGGTTTACCCTGTAGGCAAACTGATGGGGGTCCAGAGTGGGAGGCAGACTGGTCTTGATGTGCTGGGAGACCAGTCTTTCAAAGCACTTCGTGATCTCTTAGGTGAGGATTGAAATGTAAATCAATGCCTTTAAGCAGACTGGTACAGAGTCCGCATTACTGCAGAAGCTCCACCGACGTTCAAGACCTTGAGACACTTCCACTCCAAATCTCAACTCTTCCAGTTGAGGCACCACCTCAAACCTGGAGAGGTCATTCTCTCCTTTTCTGACCGATACCTGTGGTCCCAGGTTTGAAGATGCTGATTCTCATCCCTGCCACGTCACAGCAGAAGATCATGGCTGGATGATGCCAAAAGGACCACGTCTTCTGCAAAAAGCAGAGGTGAGCTCTGAACGCCAATTTGCTTGTGTTGCATCCAGCAGCATTGGTAAAAATTGAGAAAAGCCACCCAAGGTGACTCTTGGAGGCTCCTTTGTGGGTTCAACTCCACCCCTGCTGTGTAGCAACTGGTTCACTAAAAGTTCTCTACCAGTGGAAATGGCTGTGAATGAAAGGAGCATTAGACTCACTTCACAGGAGAGGATTTTTGCAGTGGATGGATGTGACGGCTACTCGATACCCAAGTAGACTGGATTTAATCCAGATGGGGCCGGCATGAACATGCTATCGAGGGTGCAGACTGTTGTGGCACCGTTGCTTTAAAATGCTTTGTGTTTTCAGCACCCACATTCAGATTTTATTGCTCCAAAATGAATCCAGGCTTTCAAAAATATCCCCAGAAGCCAAAAATTCTTTGCCAAAAATGATTAACCATCTTTACATTTTGTTAATTGCAAAAGTTAAAACCTTAAAATTACTACATTTTACAAGACAAATCACAAAATAAAGTGGTTGGTCTTCACAGCTGAGCAATTTGTATTTTGTTAGAAGCTTAATTTGAATTGATTTTTTTTTTTTTCTGTCAGCCTCCACTGAATGTGTTGAGAAACTTAAATTAAACCCGTCTTGGAGAAACTGAATTGATTTGGACCCAGTTTTAGAACAACTCACAGGAACTCTCCGTCAGCCTCATTTATCCATCTGTGGTGAGGAGCAGATTTCATTTTCTGAAGCTTTGAATGTTTGTGGGAACACAGTGACCTCAGTGTGACCCAAAAACTCTGAAACCAGCAACCTCCACCTGTCTATACAGGTGTCTCTGGGATATCAGCTAACATGCTAACTAGCAGTCTGATCCTCTGACCACCTCAGTGTTGCTGCCTACATCTGTTTATATAATCATCTCTGTAGTTCATGTACTACAATGAACCAGTCAGAATAGACCATGGAAATATTAGTTCTCCAGTTAATGGACAATTATTATTTATACATTTTGTCTAATATAGTATTGCCAGGATGTCTTTTCTCTCTGTCCTGTCTCCCCTTTTTTCTTTCTTTACCCAGCTGGTCTTCAGCAGGAAGGTCCCCCCATATGATCCAGGTCCTGATCAAGGTTTCTTCCCCTTAAAGTGGAGTTTTTCCTCGTCACTGTTGGGCTTTAAGGTTTTTTTCTCCTGCTACAGGAGTTTTTTTTTTTTTTTTGTTGCCATTTTTCTTTGATTTGGATTTAATATGATAATTTTAGTTGATCTTTGTTTGGGGGTCACGATAAAGCGCCTGGAGACAACTTGCATGGTAATAGACGCTATAAAAATAAAATGGGATTGAATTAAATTGAATGTAGACTGTAAAATTACTGGACGACAAAGATGATGCAAAATGAACAGCGACCGGCTGGAACACACCCACTTCTTTTCAGTTACACTTATTCTATCTTATGTTAACCCAGATCTGAAACGAGGACTTGCTGAAACGGGTCTAGCAGATAGAACTGGACAAACCTCCTGTGACATCACCCATAGGTTTCTGTAGAGTGATTCTGAAGCCTCTTTCTCCACACGAAAGGAGGAGCAGCGCTGAGCAGCCTTTTGTCCTGATCAAATGTGTTTAAATATCCTCATTTCAAGTGTCGTTACTGAAGCGACATCCAAAACATCCAAAGATGAATCCTGACCCTTCCAGAACGACCCAAAGCCAGTCGTGGTCATCTTTAAGCACAATTAACAGCATAAGGAAACATATTCTCTTTAAAATAGAAATGAAAATGCTCTGTTATTTCTCGACTCACAGTTCAGAAGACCATCTAGTACCAAAAGTGATGATAGATGGTCATTGGCCTTACCAACTGTCAATCAAAGACCACTGTCCTTATTATGCACATATTTGTTGATTTATATAATTGTACCCGATGTGGTGCAAAAAAATGTATCCGAGTAGTTTTCATGGATGTGAAATCTGTCAGTGGAGACTGAATCGGTTTGAGCGCCCCCCCTGGTGGTCAGTCGAAGAAGTGCAGAAGCCTGCTGGGACACGCCAACCTCAGTTCCCCCCCAGGGGTCACAAAACCAGGCTGTAAACATCTTTATTCCTGCTGCAACGTCGGACATTTTAACATGGAAGCAAATGGAGACCGACTCACTGTCGGAGCTTTTTGAAGCCTGGTGGTCAGTAGAGGAACTGCAGACTCAGGTTACTTCCAAGTTGCATCAACGTAGCCTCTCGGTTTTGACATAAACACGTCGCCTAAGTAAGAGGTGGAGCTGTTACTGATCCACAAGTGGTTGTTTCTGTCTTCTGTACGTACAACTAGAGCTCAGGACGGACAGATCTGTCAGCGCTCCTCTGCTGTTTTCTTGGTGACCAAGAAAACTGTGTACCATGTGACCGTCTCCGTCACGAGCAGCGGCCGCGACAACACCAGAGCCTCTCTGAAAAGATCAGTGGTTTTCAATTAGAGGCTCTCAGAGCAGCAGAGCACAGCTCTGTTATCCAGCCACACACACACAAGCTCACTTCATTGGAGATATTGAAAATGAAAGCACGCGATGGAAAGCACGAAGGGAAAAACCCTTTATGAGACACGCAGCCCGAGGCGTTTCCGCTGCATTTCACGTTACAGTCAACGTTAGAAACCAGCGCTGAGCTGAGCGTCCTCTCCGCCCACCACTGACCCTCTCTGGGCATGAGGTCCCTGCACCAACCGCATCTTTTTGCTTCCGCATGACTGAAGCTCGCTCAGATTCCCAGAGCGTCACATTAGCAGAGCCAGTCCACCAAATTAAAAAGCATTTCATGTCTGACCTGAGTCAGTTGACCCGAGTTTCCGCAATAAAATCCAGACGGTTACGTGCAAAATGTAGCACTAAAAACATGATCAAAATCGTCTAATTGTAGATGATCTAACACAAGAAAAACCTATATATTATTTTACACTGCCATTAACAAAAACAAAACTAAAAATAATAAAAAGAAAAAAAACTAATATGGGCAATACTAAGTACCCCCTTACTGCTTCTATGGGATTTAAGAAGTTCATCAGCAGGTGTGCAGACCTTCGCTGTTCTTCAGCATCCAGATGTGTTCACGTGATGCCAAGAGAGAAAGACATACACTATGTTGCCATAAGTATTGTCTCACCTGCCTTGACTCACATATGAGCTTTAGCTCCTCCCATTCCTAATCAATATACGTGGCTCCATCTTTGCAGCTAGAACAGCTTCAACTCTTCTGGGAAGGCTTTACCATTTAGGAGTTTTTTGTGGGGATTTTTGTCTATTCTTCCAGAAGAACATTTGTGAGGTCAAACACTGATGTTGGACCAGAAGGTCTGGTTCTCACTCTCTGCTCTAATTCATCCCAAAGGTCTTCTATCAGGTTGAGGTCAGGACTCTGTGCAGGTCAGTCCAGTTCATCCACCAGACTTCCAAAAATCCATAAAAACATGGATTTTTCCAGAGTTTTTGGGTCGTGAGCAGTAGGGCTGTAGCAATACACTAATCTTGCGATACGATACATGATATTCGGCTCATGATGTGATTATATTAATCATATCGATAATTCATCTTAACATTAATCATTTTATATCATTTTCGAAAGATTTTAAAGGACAAAGTGATTTTGTGGGACCATCTCTGTGAGTGTTGACCAATGACTTTGTTTGAAATTAATTGAACTGAAAGCATCAATTACACATTATATGGCTGACAGGCAGCTTGTAAATACTGGAGAAAATGAATAAAAGATTTGTTGAGAAAAATAGTTTCATTTATTTAAACAGCGCAAATTGTTGCTTTCAAGCTTTACATCTGACCAGACAAAAATTACATGAGGCGTTCCCCAGGGTTCCATCCTGGAGCCTCTTCTGTTTAAAGGTGGGACACGGGGGTTTTGAAAGAAGCTTAGAATATTGATACTCGCAGCTGAAAAATCGATACTCTCTGGGACATAAAATATTGATATATATCGCAGAATCGATAAAATCGCTCAGCTTTAGTGATCAAAGTCAGAGAACTACAGGGATCAATGGACACAGTTCTCAGCATTTAGTCGCATTCTGCTCTTTCTTCTGTTTGAATGATGAAAGAAACAAAAATCACTGAGGCGTCAGCAACTTTCACAGTCGTGTTGATCTGCTGAAGTCTCTTAGTTAATGTTGAGTTTCTGAGTTTTCAGATCCAAACGCAGCAGTACAAATGCTGGTTTTCATGCTAATGAAGGGCGGAGGAGCGAGCACACACCCGTGAAACTCTGTTTACATCTTCATACCTCCGGTGTAAAAATCCAATCAGCGCCAACGCTCCCTCTGACCCGAGAGAACATAATTCATCACGCTGACCAAATAATAACGCGCCGTCAGTCACTGCTCATCGGTCCTCCTCACCCACCGTTGACGTCCTCAGACTCGCTGGGGATAAAGCGACGCAGGACGTATGGCGACTGCGTGACACGCGCCCAGGTACGCCCCGGGGTTTCATTTTAATTAAACCCTGATAACAGGAGCGAGCCTCCATGCTCTATCCTCTATCTGCCCAGATCTTATCACCCGGCTTTAAAGCGTCTCTAATTTCACACACAAACACGCTCGCTCGCGCACGCTAATTATCGGCCTTTCTTTTACGCCGCTCTGTGTAATTATTCTGTCAATTTGCAACGCAAAGATTTACTGCCGCAGCTGTTTTTTTCGGAAGCTGGTTTTCTGCTTTAGCTTCTGCGAGGACAAACAATGGCTGCGCAGAGCGAACAGAACAAAGTTTATTCAGTCCTGAATTATTATTCATGGCGTTTACAATGAGGCCGCCTGTAAGAGCGTTGTGTTAAACAGCGGAGCGCCGAAGCCTCACGTCTACTGCTTTGTCTCATTCAGCCAGACACAATGGAGCCTGGACCACGTTGACGTGGAGCTCTATTCACCTCAGAGAGGCGAGCGCACATCTGGACGCTCTCGGACTGAGATGATGAGCATGTTACAGTGAACAGCTACGAGGCAGAGCGATGGCGGCACTGTGCTGTCGTTGAAGTGGTGCTCGTGCCTCACGAGCGCTCTTTGAGATCTGTTCGACCTCGAGTAACCCCGGTGTTTACGCTGAGCTCCAGAGATGGTGAGACGGCGGGGAGCAGAGATCAGCTGAACACCTTTATCATCTCTGCGCTGAAGTGCCGCCGTAAGAGATGAGCTGCACAGAACAACAGATCTTCAAGATGTGTGAGACGGTAGAAACGTGGCCGTGTTACAGCTCACAGTGTCCTGGGAACAAATAAACCCGTGTGTCACCTAATACCCCCTCTTTTAGTTCTAAGTTTTTATCTTTGTGTGTATGTTTGTGCGTTTGGTAGATTATATCTTTGTTGTATCAGTGCGTCTTGGTGATACATCTTATACCGTTGGAAAGCCTGTTTATTACCCTTTTATATGGAGCCACGTTTGTCAGGAACACGTGTTAGTGGGATGAGCAGCAGACCTGAGGACGTGTCAGCTGAAACCCGGAGTACCCGGGTTTCCTCCGGGTACTCCGGCTTCCTCCCACAGTACAAAGACATGCATGTCAGGTTGATTGGTGGTTCTAAATTGCCCGGTTGTTTGTCTGCATGTGGCCCTGCGATGGACTGGCGACCTGTCCAGGTGGACCCCTGCCTTTCGCCCGTAGATGGCTGGGATAGACTCCAGCAGATCCCCGTGACCCTTCGGAGGATGAAACGGGTATAGATAATGAATGGATGGATGGCTAGCTGCATTGCATTTTCCATATGAACCCTGGTTTGTTCATGTTTTTTAAATTTTTTCAGATATGTGTTTTAAGTCTTTCAGTCCTGTCTGAATCCATGCTGGGTCTGATCCGGAGGTTTGAAAAAGGAGACTAAGAAAGCAAAATAAAGCATTGCTGTCATTACACGCCATTAGCCAAGCCTTCTTACTGAACCAGCTCCTCGAAAATGTCCGGTTGTACTGTCGTCCTCTGTCTTTGGATGGCTGTTAAATGACGATGTCACGCTGACCAGGTCCAAGGTCTTTGACTCTCAACTTCTCCTGCAATGTCCTCCTCTCTAAAGGTGTTGCTTTTAATGATTGAACAGAGTTTTCTCTTTCCATTCTTGCTAGCGAAAATACACTCTCTTCCCGCGGACTCCTTCTGGCGCACTTTGACAGATGTGCCGCGAGCCAGCTGCTCTCTGCTGCCACCCCGTGGCTGACAGAGTGTACAGCAGCACCATTCAAATGAATGCTAAGGGTGCAGGTTATGTGCGCCCCACCAAGCTCCTGTCGCTTGTATTGAGATGATCGAACTGCGCATGTACAACTTATAGCGAGAGTGAATGGACGAAAAAACTGCGCCCCAGCCGGAAACATGTGACCTATCCGTGACTTTAGACATCATAAAACATATTTTAATCCATATTTTATTGTAGATTACACATATTACTCACTTTCTCTATAATTAATTACCATACTCATTTTAAAACTATACAGTATATATTTCAAAGTAATTAAGTCTTCTTCACTTAAGTTCTTGGATGTGGGGAGAGGTGGGGCGGCGCCCTAGCGCCCTCTATTGACCAGCCGCCACTGAGTCAAAGTGTGCAGAACGCTGCATGGACAGACTGGCATGTTTTGGTGGAGGCGGTGTGATGGTGCAGCATCTCCCTTGCTGGAGGAAATCTCAGTGCAGAGAGATATTTAGATGAAACCCCGTATCTCCACAGATGAGGACCAAACTCACTGACCCCCACAGAGCAGGTTTACCAGAGAGCACCTCCAGAATCTGGGACTGGAGAGCATGAATGTCCTGCCAGCAGTCCTGACCTCAACCCCACTGGACACCTGCCTCGTTTGTTAGTAACCTTTCTCACTAATGTGAGAATGTGTGGTTTTATAAATCTTTCCAGAATGATGTACTTATACTATATTGCTCATCCATAAAGATTATCAGAATCAGGTGTTCCAGTCACTTCCATGTCCACAGGTGTATAAATGAATCACCTAGACGTGCAGACTGTTTCTAGAAATATATGTGAAAGAATGGGTCTCTCTCACTAGCTCAGTTCCCTCAGTGAATTCCAGGTGGAACTGTGATAGGATGACACCTGAGAAACACCTGAGAAACACCTGAGAAACAAATCCAGTCGCTCCTAAATATTCCACAGTCAACTGTCAGATGGATTATAAGGAAATGGAAGTGTTTGGGAACGACAGCTACTCAGCCATGAAGTGGTAGGACAGGTAAACTGAGGGGGCGGAGTCAGAGGATGCTACAGAGTCAATCACTATAGATCTCCAGACTTCATGTGTCCTTCAGATTATCTCAACAACAGAGCAGAGAGCTTCATGAATGGGTTTCCATGGTGGAGCAGCTGCATCCAAGCCAGACATCACCAAGAACAATGGAAAGAGTCAGATGCAGTGGAGTAAAGCAGCCACCACTGGACTCTAGAGCAGTGGAGGAACGTTCACACTTCTCCATCTGGTGATCTGATGGAAGAGTCTGGGTTTGGTGGTTTCCAGGAGAACGGTACTGGTCTGACTGCATTGATCCAAGTGTAAAGTTTGGTGGAGGGGGGGTTATGGTGTGGGGGTGTTTTTCAGGAGCTGGGCTTGGCCCCTTAGTTCCAGTGAAAGGAACTCTGAATGCTTCAGCAGACCAAGACGTTCCGGACTATTCCATGTTCCCAACTTTGTGGGAACAGTTTGGAGCTTCCTCTTCCAACATGACTGTGCACCAGTGCACGAAGCAAGGTCCATAAAGACACTTCTATGGGATTGTGGAGGATAAATCTTATATTTGCTGTGTACTCTGTGAGCACAGTGCTTGGCCTCTCCCTCCCCCTGCTCCCCGCTCACTCTCCTGTTATCTTCTCATTCAGCGCCACCATTATGTTTTCAACAGTCATCTTAGCTCCTGCTGTGTTTATCTTGTCATTTTAGTTTGTTTTTCTTCTGTTATTTCTTTGACTTTGCCAACATCTTCTTCTTTTCTCTACTGGTGGTTGACAAGTGGTGAAAGCGGTGAACTAACGCCACCAGGTGGTTTGGAACGGCAGTTCCAACTCTGCCAAGTCTGAGCGAACATGGTTTTGTCCCTGAACCCGCCACTCCAGCGCAGATACGCCGTCAGTTGGACAAGACGTGAGAAAAAAGGACGCAACAACCTATAAATATGAACTCCCATCACGCTCACGCAGAGACACGTTGAGCGTCGATGTGCTGGCATAAAGAATTTATCCTGGAACGACATAAAGACTGACTAATAACTGTGCAGATTTTGAACCTTTATTGTACAACTACAACTATCTGTTAGTCGACCCATCCAGCAGCTTCAGTGTCTTTGGCCACATGGTGACATACTACAGACCCGATATCGACTTTCCATCTCCATCTCTGTTTCAGCTTCCAGCGACTCCTCGGGGAAACGTTACACTATCTTCACCATGCTATTTTTCAGCCTCTGCTTGCATCTAGAGCACAGTTGTTTTATTACGGGTTTTTTTCTTTAATGAAATGAACAGCTGCCAGCTGGTGGAAACCAGGTCAGTGAGAATAATGTGTAGTTCACAAATATCAGCTAAAAGGATGTAAAATGTTTAGCAGAGCTGTGGAGAACTACCGTGTTCTCCGGACTATAAGTTGCACCGGAGTATTAGTCACATCCATCCATCATCCATCCATCCATCATCCATCCATCCATGCCTGTTTAATCCTATCTAGGGTCATGGGGATCTCCTGCAGTCCACCCTGGACAGGTCGCCAGTCCACTGCAGGGCCACATGAAGACGAACAACCAGACACACAATCACTCTTATGGGCAATTTAGAACCACTAATTAACCTGATGAGCATGTCTTTGGACTGTGTGAAGAGGTCTGAGTACTTGGAGGAAGCTCCACACAAAAAGACCCCCACTGAGGTTTGATCCAAGGACCTTATTGCTGTGACGCAACAGTGCTGAGCACCAAGCCACCATGTTGCCCGTATTAATCACATCTGTCAAAAAAATAGGTTGTGAAGAGGAAAAAAGAATTATAAGTTGCATCTGGCAATAAGAACAGGACCGTTGATGGGTCCCTTCCAGCAGCAGCTGTTCAAGGACCCATCTGTGGACTCGATCCTCCATCTGTGGACTCGTTCCTCCATCTGTGGACTCGTTCCTCCATCTGTGGACTCGTTCCTCCCCCTGTGGACTCGTTCCTACATCTGTGGACTCGTTCCTCCATCTGTGGACTCGTTCCTCCACCTGTGGACTCGTTCCTCCCTGTGGGACTCGTTCCTCCATCTGTGGACTCGTTTCCTCCACATCTGTGGACTCGTTCCTCCATCTGAGGACTCGTTCCTTCCATCTGTGGACTCGATCCTCCATCTGTGGGCTCGTTCCTCCATCTGAGGACTGGTTCCTCCATCTGTGGACTCGTTCTTCCATCTGTGGACTCGATCCTCCATCTGTGGACTCGTTCCTCCATCTGTGGACTCGTTCCTCCATCTGTGGACTCGTTCCTCCATCTGAGGACTCGTTCCTCCATCTGTGGGCTCGTTCCTCCATCTGAGGACTCGGTTCCTCTATCTGTGGACTCGTTCTTCCATCTGTGGACTCGATCCTCCATCTGAGGACTCGTTCCTCCATCTGTGGACTCGATCCTCCATCTGAGGACTCGTTCCTCCATCTGTGGACTCGTTCCTCCACCTGTGGACTCGTTCCTCCATCTGTGGACTCGTTCCTCCATCTGTGGACTCGTTCCTCCATCTGTGGACTCGTTCCTCCATCTGTGGACTCGTTCCTCCCCCTGTGGACTCGTTCCTACATCTGTGGACTCGTTCCTCCATCTGTGGACTCGTTCCTCCCCCTGTGGACTCGTTCCTACATCTGTGGACTCGTTCCTCCATCTGTGGACTCGTTCCTCCATCTGAGGACTCGTTCCTTCATCTGTGGACTCGATCCTCCATCTGTGGGCTCGTTCCTCCATCTGAGGACTGGTTCCTCTAGCTGTGGACTCGTTCTTCCATCTGTGGACTCGATCCTCCATCTGAGGACTCGTTCCTCCATCTGTGGACTCGTTCCTCCATCTGTGGACTCGTTCCTCCATCTGAGGACTCGTTCCTTCATCTGTGGGCTCGTTCCTCCATCTGAGGACTGGTTCCTCTAGCTGTGGACTCGTTCTTCCATCTGTGGACTCGATCCTCCATCTGAGGACTCGTTCCTCCATCTGTGGACTCGATCCTCCATCTGAGGACTCGTTCCTCCATCTGTGGACTCGTTCCTCCATCTGTGGACTCGTTTCCTCCATCTGTGGACTCGTTCCTCCATCTGTGGACTCGTTCCTCCATCTGAGGACTTGTTCCTCCATCTGTGGACTCGTTCCTCCATCTGAGGACTCGTTCCTTCATCTGTGGACTCGATCCTCCATCTGTGGACTCATTCCTCCATCTGTGGACTCGTTCCTCCATCTGTGGACTCGTTCGTCCATCTGTGGACTCGTTCCTCCATCTCTGTCCATCTTTCAGTCCGTAGTTCTCCTTCTTTGATTGGTTCATAGCTGAGTTTCTTCTGCTTTTCTTCAGTCTCTGACTAGTTTCTCATCACTCCAGACTTTCTGGATATTTTTGACATATCAGTTGCTCTGAAATATAACTCAGTGGACCAGCCAAACTACTACAAAAAGCGTGACTTATAGTCCAGAAAATACGGTAAGCTGTGTGAGAATTTTCCATATATTCATCTCTGGGAATGTTTTCTTTGAGTTAAGTTTGTATTTATGGTTGGAGATGTTGGATCTACACTGCAGGAAATGAAATAAGGAAACAAAGGAGAAACGAAAGAAGATTAAACCTCTTTCTGATTTTATCAGATGGAATGAATAGGCATGTACATTTTCTGATATTAATAATACTTTGTCCCTAAATTAATGAGGAAAAACAAACAGAATAATTGAATAAAACACACTGATTAGGAAGGAGCAATAGATTCGTTGGGGTCTTTGTTGGTTGGGTTTGTTTCCTCAGAAGACATCAGGAGGTTCTTCCAGAAAGGAGGTTCAACAATCACTTCATAAACTAACTCAGAGTCGTTGAGAGAGTTTTTGGCTTCAGAGTGGGGGTTCAGAGTTGTTTCTGTCAACTCTGAGTACGCTGACACGACGATGCAAAGACGATCATCAGTGGAGCACTGCTGCTGCGATTCACCATGGCAACGGCGGGTTAATGGAAGAATTAGAGCTTTTATTGCAATCATGTGGCTTTCTGCAGAAACGTAAACGGCTGCAGCGGTGGAGGAAAGACAGCTGATGTGGGAGAAATTACAGAGCGAGTGAATGTAATGCCACTTCAGAAAAAGAGAAAAAAAACTGAAGCGGTTGAAGGTGAAGTATAAAAACATAATTCAGACAGCTAAGTCGACCGTACGAGGCTCGGTTGTAAATATGTCGCTCGTGAATACATCCAGCTACGTCTGGAGACGTTCTTTACCCACACAGGTGGAAGCAGGATGCTATTAAAAAGCTACTTTAAATCATTACTGATATCTACCGCTAAGACATGTGGGACACGCAAAACCCTGTGAAAAAAAAAATTGTCATGACCCTTACAAGTGTGAACAAAAAAGTAATAAAAATAAATTTAGAAAAGGGGGAGAAATCATTTATGAGTCATACGACTGTCCTCACAGCTCTGCTGCTGTTCTCCTTTTAATATGTTCAGCTGTTGCTATTAAGAAAATTGGCATTTGCAAATAAATATTACCTAATAAATTAAATATGATTAGGCAAGGACGTTTGTTAAGTTACTTCGCTTTGTGAAACAGAAAACTCAAGAGTTTCCCTGAGTTGGGTAATAGTTGTGTTTGGAGTCCAGATGAACACTTCAAATGCTTTTTTACGTTTTTTGAACCCTTCTGAAGCAGTTTTGAAGGAAGCACTACTGTCTTGCTGGAGGAGGCTGCTACTGAGGGAGATGTAGTTGCAGCGTGACCTGACCAAGGGACAACATCTGGCTTGGTCAGGCAGAATGACCTGACCAGGGAACAACATCTGGCTTGGTCAGGCAGCGTGACCCGACCAGGGAACAACATCTGGCTTGGTCAGGCAGCGTGACCCGACCAGGGAACAACATCTGGCTTGGTCAGGCAGCGTGACCTGACCAGGGAACACATCTGGCTTGGTCAGACAGCGTGACCTGACCAGGGAACAACATCTGGCTTGGTCAGGCAGCATGACCTGACCAAGGGACAACATCTGGCTTGGTCAGGCAGAATGACCTGACCAGGGAACAACATCTGGCTTGGTCAGGCAGCGTGACCCGACCAGGGAACAACATCTGGCTTAGTCAGGGAGCATGACCTGATTAAGGGGCTACATCTAGCTTGGTCAGGCAGCGTGACCTGACCAGAGGACAACATCTGGCTTGGTCAGGCAGCGTGACCCGACCAAGGAACTACATCTGGCTTGGTCAGGCAGCGTGACCCGACCAAGGAACTACATCTGGCTTGGTCAGGCAGCGTGACCTGACCAGGGAACAACATCTGGCTTGGTCAGGCAGCGTGACCTGACCAAGGGACAACATCTGGCTTGGTCAGGCAGAATGACCTGACAAGGGAACAACATCTAGCTTGGTCAGGCAGAATGACCTGACCAGGGAACAACATCTGGCTTGGTCAGGCAGAATGACCTGACAAGGGAACAATATCTGGCTTGGTCAGGCAGTGTGACCTGACCAAGGGACAACATCTGGCTTGGTCAGGCAGAATGACCTGACCAGGGAACAACATCTGGCTTGGTCAGGCAGCGTGACCCGACCAGGGAACAACATCTGGCTTGGTCAGGCAGCGTGACCTGACCAAGGGGCTACATCTGGCTTGGTCAGACAGCGTGACCTGACCAGGGAACAACATCTGGCTTGGTCAGGCAGCATGACCTGACCAAGGGACAACATCTGGCTTGGTCAGGCAGAATGACCTGACCAGGGAACAACATCTGGCTTGGTCAGGCAGCGTGACCCTGACCAGGGAACAACATCTGGCTTGGTCAGGCAGCGTGACCTGACCAAGGGGCTACATCTGGCTTGGTCAGGCAGAATGACCTGACCAAGGGGCTACATCTGGTTTGGTCAGGCAGCGTGACCTGACCAGGGAACAACATCTGGCTTGGTCAGGGAGCGTGATCTGACCAGGGAACAACATCTGGCTTGGTCAGGCAGAATGACTTGACCAAGGGACAACATCTGGCCTGGTCAGGCAGAATGACCTGACCAAGGGGCTACATCTGGTTTGGTCAGGCAGCGTGACCTGGCCAGGGAACAACATCTGGCTTGGTCAGGCAGCGTGACTTGGCCAGGGAACAACATCTGGCTTGGTCAGGCAGCGTGACCTGGCCAGGGAACAACATCTGGCTTGGTCAGGCAGCGTGACCTGGCCAGGGAACAACATCTGGCTTGGTCAGGCAGCGTGACCTGACCAGGGAACAATATCTAGCTTGGTCAGGCAGCGTGACCTAACCAAGGGACAACATCTGGCTTGATCAACTGTCACGAACGCTGACCCCCGACCCTTCCAGTCCAACCTTCAAGGACCCAGGCTGTTGATTCAGTCCACCGACTAGGAGTTGCCACCCAGCCAGACTTCGGCCACAGCCTGTCCTCCAGCTGGGATGGACAGGGTACCTCCAAAGGAGCTTGGCTGGAGATTGTGCAGTCCATGTTTTCGCCCTGGCAACAGCTGAGCTGATGATGTCAGCTCACACAGGTGGATTGTCTCAGAAGATGACATGGACACAAACTCACAACCAATTCTCTTTTGTAACATGTCCTGACATGACACCATCTGCTGTTAACAGGCACTGCAGTCCCTCCTGCATTACTGAAGTCCCTCAAATCCACACAGAGTCGTTCTTGCAGCCATGTCTCCATGAAACACGTCACCGTCTTCCTAATATTCCCACTGCAAACTCATCAGTGCTCCAAACTCATCCATTTCTCACATTTCCCATAATGAGACAGAACTAGTTTCAACTTCCTCTTTTTTTCTGTTTTGTTCCTGTTCAGTTAGTCTACATTATTTCAGGTATTACTAGGATTTTAAAAGGCTCCCAGTTGTGAACAATCTTCCCGTTGTCACAGCTACTCATCATAACTGTCCAATTATTTGTGTACAGAACGCTTTAAGAATGCAGGAAACATGAATCCTGAGTTCATTCAGCCTGACGTTCCTCCACAGCACAATCCTGAAAGGTGATTTATCTCAGGAATAAACAATCAAGCAGAGTAGCGCCGCGGCTCCTCTGTGGAAGTGTAACAGACAGGACATGAAATTGGAAAGATTGGATCTCATTTTATGGAAAATTAATCCATGAAAAAAAAACAGAAGCTCAGTATAAACGCTGTGCAGGCTCTCAGTCCTGATGGAAGCCAATGAGCCAAAACACTCCGCTGACTTCAGCTGTTCAATAAAATCTGTTGATGTCTCAACAAAACCCCGAGAAATTAAAAGGAGGCTGCAGAGTCGGAGCTAATCCCATTTCAGCACAGAGAACCGTGTTGAACTGCAATGACAAATCCACAATCCAGCTTTTAATGGCCCTCTCCAACCTTTCAGACGAGCAAGAAAAGTCTAAAATACTGTGAAGATGATCGAGGCAGCTGAATGGGTTTCCTTCATTTGTTGGCCTTCATGCACCGTTTATTTATTTAGTTATTTGTTAAATAATTTATTTAGGTACTTCAGTAGACTGAGGGTGAACTAGGGACAACAAGGAGTTGCCTCATGTCAGGTTCACACTTCGAGATCTTAAAGCCCAGCTGTCACAGTCGCTAACGCTATTAATCATCTTATGGTTTTCTTTAGATGCTAACTGACGTCTGACCGTAGTTTTTCTGAGGAACACTGGAGGTTAGAAGAACACTGATCTGCATCACCTCTAAACCAAAACTGTTCACGACAACCTCAATAGTATGGAGCCCCGTTTGGGTCATAATTCAATGAATAAATGAGTCTATTATTATGAAATACAGGCGTTCATTATTATGAAATATTTCCCATTATTATGATAATGGTTTAGTTTTTCATAAGAATGAGCTTTTACATAATAAAGGCTTTGTTTTTCATAAGAATGATTTGTGTGTCAATCACAGCAGAGAGGGCGGAGCCATTTACGTGATTGGCTGCTCTTTCATTCAGGCATAAGCAACAGAACAGTGAATATCGATAGTGGGCGAGAGGTGCAATGTATATACTCCAGGCCAGTAGGTGGCAGAATGCACCTCAGTTTACGGTTAAAAGTCGACATCGACTAAGAAACGTAGCGCGAAATGTAGGGAAAACTTGATTTTGACGGCATGGTGACGGAAGAAAGATCCTTTTCTGACTTACTCCGAGAGTTAGCCAACAGGCTTGATGTGAGTCCCCCACCAACTAGTCGATGTCAGAGCGTAGAATGGAGAAGGATCAGCCAATGAGCTTGCAGGTCAACCACTGGTCCCGCCCACTGGCAAAATGTCATTATTATGTAAAAGCTCATTCTTATGAAAAACGAAGCCATTATGTAAAAACTCACTCTTAGATAAAAAAAAAAGAAAGTATTTCTGAAATAAACTATTATGCATTAAACTAAGATTAAATAATTTTTTTCATTTTTTTTAATAATAATGGGAACTATTTCATAATAATAAACATGTATTTCATAATAATGGGAAACATTTCATAATAACTGATACATATTTCATACTAATAAACGCCTGTATTTCATAATAATAGACTTATTTATTCATTGAATTGTGACCCAAACGGGGCTCCGTATAATAGATGTTAATCATTTATTTTACACAATTTACAAAGTAAATTTAAAATAGTCTAAGGTGGACTGACATCAAAAAACAGTTTGTCATTTGAAAAAATAAATGTGTGAACATTAGTGTTATTATAATTATTGATATAAATGTGTGAATAACACTACAATCTCCATACACAGGCACAATCATTTATTCAATAGAATGTTGAATAAAAATAATTATTCTGCATGAATCATTCACATTATTTCTGTTACTTTTTTCTATGGCACAATAATATTCTAGAAAATGACCACACACTTTTGTAATCCAATAATATATTTTCCTGTAAACCAGACGATGCTAATTTGATCTAATCAACAGGGTTAAAACAAATAAAAATGTAATCCAGCCTGTGTGGGATCTTACCTGCCATGTCGGTGGCGAAAGGCCTGTCCGGTCTCCAGCCGGTGTACCAGCCCACGACTTTGCCCCCCGACACCAGGGGGCGCTCGTACGTACGGCCGCCCACGAATCCCACGGGCCACACGGACACGCCTCGGGTGCTTCGCATCTGGAAAGAGCACAAATGGAAACATCGTCGGCTCCGAGACACTGAGCTTCTGGAAACAGTTTGGAAATCACGGAGACTCCCCCCCAACGACAACATTCCCCGCTGTGGAGCTGGTTATGCTTTAGAAACAACACGAAAACACACTTTTTTGTTTTGTTTTCTTCTCGATGCACATCTCATTTGATTCCTAATCGCAGTACAAGTTCTGCAAAAGCAAACCAGGCACAACATCAGGGCCTGGATCTGGATCTGGATCTGGATCTGGATCTGGATCTGGATCTGGATCTGGATCTGGATCTGGATCCGGCACCCAGCGTGAGGAAGAGGCCCCGGAGAGTCGGAGACGAGGCTGTAACGTAAATGCTCGTGTGTCACTCCGCACGAATGATCATACAACCCTAATTTCATCTGAAATGCGGGTGAGAGCAGCGTGGAGGGACTTTATTGCAGAGTGAATAAAAGACTAAATGAAACTCTGCAGCGCAGGACTGCCTGCCGTTTGCACAGTGAATAAATCTGCACACAGCTGGAAGCCGGTGTGATGAGGAGTGAGAAAGCAAGATAAAAGGCTAAAAATATGGGGGTAAAGGGGACTGAACTATGCGAGGGCTATTGAGTTTTCCAGTTGCAGTGTGACACAGATGTCTATGTGTGAGTTTACATCTTCAAACCTTTGCCAACCTGCAGAGTGAACGTTCAATTCTCGCTCAGGCGGCCTCCAGCCGATCGATGGTGACGAAGCGGCAGAGCATCGGCACATCAGCGCGCCGTACTGTATTAATGAGCTCAGACGTCACACGGAGCTTTTTGCTCTTAAAGCTGTGAGGAACCAGCTGCTTGTGCAGCACGATGTGTGGAGAGGAGTTTCCAGCTCTGTGCAACGTCCTAAACTATCACGTCTGAGACGACGCGTCGCCGTGCACAGAACAGTGTTTAACAGTATTTAACATGACCAGCAGAAAAAAAATTAAAAATAACTCCTCAAAAAAAAAAAAACTGTGTGGAGCGAAGATTATGAGACGTGACATCTCTGACTTTATGCTTAAAGCGGAAATTAAAAAAAAAAACATTTTGGATGCTTGAGAGAATATATTTCCAGGTCTGAAGGGACGAGCCAGTTAAAACACCCCCAACTTCCAGGTGACTCGTACCAGCATGTTGGTGCTGCTGCAGTTCCTCCACTGACCACTAGGTGCTGGTTCCAAAACAGAGAAAATCTCCAATTTCACAGCAGAAATAAACATGAAAACAGACAACTGTACAACTGTTTTTTTTTTTTTTTTTTGTATATCAAGTAAAATAATTAGGGCTGGGCAATGATTAAAATTTTTAATTGCGATTAATCACGCGATTTCCCTGATTAATCACAATTAATCGCATTGTATACGCAAAATCAAATAATTATTTCAAAAGTAGTGTAAAATGCACTTTTATTTAAATGTTCTGCTGCCATATGAACTAAAGTGCCATAACATTTGTTGTTCAAACACTTTTAACATCAGCACTTGTCAGTAACATATTTAGTGTAAATAATCGTAAAAAATGTAAAATAAAATAAAGCTTATTGCCACTGCCAGGGCATTAATGTCATCCTGTTTTTATAAAAAAATAAATAAAAGTCTACAAACATAATCAGAACATTAAAACAGGTAATTTCTGAGGTAACAGCAGAAACTTTTAACGGGGAGTTCAACTTGTCAGTTGTTACAAATAACCTTGTTTCTGTTGAATCCTCCGTCTGGGAGAACTTTAAAATGAAAATGTCCAAGTTAAAGTTCAGTAACTTTACCAATCCGTGTATCATTCATTCTTTCCATTTTCAATTGTCAATCAAAAATAAAATTAAAAAGTGACATTTTATTATGTTTTTTTGGTTTTTTTAATCTAACACAAAAAAAAAAAAAACGAAAAAAAAAAGCCTGTTTTTTTTATTTTTATTTTTAATATTTCAATTTTAGACTTGGATCAAAAATACAAAATGAAAAAACGGGCCACAGAACTGAATTAGTTTTATTCATTAATAAAGTAATGAGTTACCGCGATAATAACGCGTTAACTTGTCCCAGCCCTAAAAATAATACAAAGCAACAAATATATGTATTATAACTTGGCTTTTTGCTCTTGATACACAGAAGAGGTACTGGAGGTGCAGGAGGGTGAAGCCATGCAGGAGCCTGTAGTCAAAGTCAGGAAATTTTGTACTTTGGAAACCCTGTTCCTGCTTTGTATTGTAAATTATAATCCAGAGGAGCACGTTTTTGTCACTCAGAGAACTCCAGCTAGATAAGTGTAATTTTCTTGCCCTGAGGAATTACATCACGTGAAAGAAGACAGATTTTCCAGCGTTTTGATGTATCATTGAGTCTTGTGATCTCGAGCAGTTTAAAGAAAAAAGTTTCACCTTTTCATTTTTCACTCTTACGGTTTTGTCATTTCGACAGTCATTTCTACGGGAATCTTTGGAGATAAATGATCAGCTCCCTCAGAAACGGTTCAACGGCCATCTGAGAAAAGTCATTCTACGCACCGAGCTGGTTGTTTTACTGTGTTCTGGTCTGGAAGGGTCGGAGCATGGCTGAGCTGAAACGGGTCGTGGCTTGGCTAAAGGAGCAGATCGCTTCAGGACCCTTCCACACAATTCAGACGTTTGAATTTAGGATGTTTGGACAATTTTGATCTGAGTTGATGTAAAGTCATATAAATCCTCTGACATCAACGAAGCATTTCTCTGGATATTCTCTAATTTTGGGATCTTTCTCTGGAAACCCTAAAGATGGTTGAGGTGGAAATCAGCTCATCTGGTACCAACAACAATGTCACATTCAGACTCGACTTAAATCCCCTTTCTTCTCCATTCTTTAGCTCGCTTTGATTTACCGTATTTTCTAGACTATAAGTAGATTTAGTTTTTAGTAGTTTGGTTGGTCCTGCGACTTCTAAATCAAAAATATCCTCCATGGCATCCATGACAACAGCAGGGTATCATCTACAATCACGACAACTGAACACTGATATTGAAAACATAACAAGAGTAAACCTTAAAATCTGAGAGAACACAAATATGACACCAAAAAGAAAAATCTCTACTGCAGAATTTAAACTGAAGACGATAAAATCTGCAGCTGAAAACAGTAATGGAGCAGCAGAAAGTTTGGAGAGAAACTAGTCAGAGACTGAAGAAAAGCAGAGGAACCTCTGACAGCTATGAAACAATCAAAGAAGGAGAACCACGGACTGAAAGATGGACAGAGATGGAGGAACGAGTCCACAGATGGAGGAACGAGTCCACAGATGAAGGAACCAGTCCACAGACGGAGGAACGAGTCCACAGACGGAGGAACGAGTCCACCGATGGGGGAACGAGTCAGCAGATGGAGGAACGAGTCCACAGACGGAGGAACGAGTCCACAGATGGAGGAACGAGTCCACAGATGGGGGAACGAGTCAGCAGATGGAAGAACGAGTCCACAGATGGAGGAACGAGTCCACAGACGGAAGAACGAGTCCACAGATGGAGGAACGAGTCCACAGATGGAAGAACGAGTCCACAGATGGAGGAACGAGTCCACAGACGGAAGAACGAAGTCCACAGATGGGGGAACGAGTCAGCAGATGGAGGAACGAGTCCACAGATGGAAGAACGAGTCCACAGATGGAGGAACGAGTCCACAGATGGAGGAACGAGTCCACAGATGGAGGAACGAGTCCACAGATGGGGGAACGAGTCAGCAGATGGAGGAACGAGTCCACAGACGGAAGAACGAGTCCACAGATGGGGGAACGAGTCAGCAGATGGAGGAACGAGTCCACAGATGGAGGAACGAGTCCACAGACGGAAGAACGAGTCCACAGATGGGGGAACGAGTCAGCAGATGGAGGAACGAGTCCACAGATGGAAGAACGAGTCCACAGATGGAGGAACGAGTCCACAGATGGGGGAACGAGTCAGCAGATGGAGGAACGAGTCCACAGACGGACGAACGAGTCCACAGATGGAGGAACGAGTCCACAGATGGAAGAACGAGTCCAAGATGGAGGAACGAGTCCACAGATGGAGGAAACGAGTCCACAGATGGAGGAACGAGTCCACAGACGGAAGAACGAGTCCACAGATGGGGGAACGAGTCAGCAGATGGAGGAACGAGTCCACAGATGGAAGAACGAGTCCACAGACGGAGGAACGAGTCCACAGATGGAGGAACGAGTCCACAGATGGGGGAACGAGTCAGCAGATGGAAGAACGAGTCCACAGATGGAGGAACGAGTCCACAGACGGAAGAACGAGTCCACAGATGGAGGAACGAGTCCACAGATGGAAGAACGAGTCCACAGATGGAGGAACGAGTCCACAGACGGAAGAACGAGTCCACAGATGGGGGAACGAGTCAGCAGATGGAGGAACGAGTCCACAGATGGAAGAACGAGTAAGATGGAGGAACGAGTCCACAGATGGAGGAACGAGTCCACAGATGGAGGAACGAGTCCACAGATGGGGAGGAACGAGTCCAGAGATGGAGGAACGAGTCCACAGATGGAAGAACGAGTCCACAGATGGGGAACGAGTCCAGCAGATGGAGGAACGAGTCCACAGATGAGGAACGAGTCCACAGACGGAAGAACGAGTCCACAGATGGGGGAACGAGTCCACAGATGGAGGAACGAGTCCCACAGATGGAAAGAACGAGTCCCACAGATGGAGGAACGAGTCCACAGATGGAGGAACGAGTCCAGATGGAGAACGAGTCCACAGATGGAGAACGAGTCCACAGATGGAGGAAAGGAACGAGTCCACAGATGGAAGAACGAGTCCACAGATGGAGGAACGAGTCCACAGATGGAAGAACGAGTCCACAGATGGAGGAACGAGTCCACAGACGGAAGAACGAGTCCACAGATGGGGGAACGAGTCAGCAGATGGAGGAACGAGTCCACAGATGGAAGAACGAGTCCACAGACTGAGGAACGAGTCCACAGATGGAGGAACGAGTCCACAGACGGAAGAACGAGTCCACAGATGGAGGAACGAGTCCACAGATGGAAGAACGAGTCCACAGATGGAGGAACGAGTCCACAGATGGAAGAACGAGTCCACAGATGGAAACGAGAGTCCACAGATGGAAGAACGAGTCCACAGATGGAGGAACGAGTCCACAGATGGAAGAAACGAGTCCACAAGGAGAGACGAGTCCACAGATGGAGAACGAGTCCACAGATGTCCACAGATGGAGGAACGAGTCCACAGATGGAGGAACGAGTTCCACGATGAGGAACGAGTCCACAGATGGAAGAACGAGTCCACAGATGGAACGAGTCCACAGATGGAGGAACGAGTCCACAGATGGAGGAACGAGTCACACGAGTCCACAGATGAAAAACGAGTCCACAGATGGAGGAACGAGTCCACAGACGGAAGAACGAGTCCACAGATGGAGGAACGAGTCCACAGACGGAAGAACGAGTCCACAGACGGAGGATCAAGTCCACAGATGGGTCCTTGATCAGATGCTGCTGGAAGGGGCTCATCAACGGTCCAGTTATCACCTGCTCTTTTTTATTCTTTTCCTCTTCATGACTAATACTCTGGTGAAACATATAATCCGGTAAATACGGTATCCAGTATAAATACGGTATCCAGTATAAATACGGTATCCAGCCCTCCCATCACTCTCTACTGATAACCTCCACCCACAACTTCAGATCACAGTTACCAAAGCTTGTAGCTTGTAAATGAAACCTAAATACTTTTTTTGTTCTAGGTTTTTTCATTTATTCGTAACAGCAAATCATCAACAACAGCTAACTGACTCAACAAATTAGCTTATAGTTCGAGTACTTTGACATTTTATTTTTTTACATTATTACTTCTTATTTGTGTTTTCTTCGATTGTTTCTTTTCTTTTCTTTTTTTGGAGCCTGCCAGTTTGTGACGAGTCAGGTGCGAGAACGGGTTGATATTTTCCCAGTCGGGTGAGTAAAAAGGTCAAGGCTTTAGTGATCCGGATGGACTGCCGATCTGCAAGTGACAGCTTCATTAAACGGCGCCTGCCAGCAGAAGAGCAGAGCTGTCGGTGCAGGATGCTGTAAATCACCGGCCAGTCGACACCGCAGATCAGTTATTCTGCTGTAAAACAGCAGACCATGACTGCAGCAGAACCAACTGTCCTCATCAGCTGACTTTAAGTCTATGTTTTAACCATTTTAAGTTGAGTAAAATTAAAACAAGTGTTTATGTTTATGCCATAGGGAGTTGTTGTTTTTAATCTCCCATAAATTAATACATGGAATTTATTCCTGGTTTAATTATTTTCACTCAAAAATGTATTGTTATTACAAAACTGGTGTTTTTAGAGAAAGAAAATAGCATCAAACGTCTCAGTACACATGTTAAGTTAGATTAATGTAAGTGTTTTGATACACATTAAGATACTTTATAGTTATTTCTTTTCATTTAAATTAAAAAAGCACAAAGCATAATGAACCTTTGAAATAAATTCAGTCTTTAAATGAGTTCAATAAATTAATCAAACTACAATGTGGAACGATTTTAATGAAGCTGAAAGTCAAAGTAAAGAGTTCTGAGATCGTAAATCACAAATAAATGTTCAAAACCACTCAGCCAATCCTGAAAGATAGAAAAAAAAATAACCAGTGCATAAAAGTAGGGTTCAGAAATGATAAGTAAATGAGTCGTATTTGCTCATCCAAGGATGCTTAATGACAGATCTCAAACCAGCTTAGCTGGACACTAATGAGATGAACTTTAATGTTATAAACTGGGTAGTTTGTTTCAAGTTAACACAAAAACTCACTGCAGATATTAAATATTTCTCTTTCCAGACGTGGACTAAAGCGGGGCATCATTTGGTCCCACCAGAAGACCCGCGGTGCTCCACTAAAGACCCGCGCAGAGTCCGTTTTAGTCTTTGACCACAGCTGGAATGTGTCAACTTGGCTGATTGAGATAAGATGAAGTCGGACGCAAGAATGGCACTGGTTGATTTTCAAAATAAAACATGCTCTAAACACCGCTGAAGTGATGGTGTGGACCGGTTCCCTACAGACGCTAGAAGGTCATTGTCCAACCCGGTTGCTGCCAGCAGAGTCACATGGGGTCGTGACATCTGTAGGGGAAGGTGTTCAAGCCGAAAGGAAAGGGCACACGCCATTAAATTAAATTTATTTAGAATATAATCTAATATACTTAGAGTACTAGTTGTTATAATTACACAGTCATTTTCATTTTAAAATTTATGTCAATTTTTTCAAAATTGTGACATTTTTGACATAAAATTATGACTTTATGTCATAAAATTAGGACTTTCATGGCCTCTGATTCCATCAAACTGACTGAACGTTTTATATTTCCTCTAATAAACTTGATAAAAGCGCCCCTGGGACTTTGACAAAATCTAAATGACACTAACTGATTGATCGTATATGTACATGACTGGACAAGTATCCGGAAACGTGACCCACAGGTCTGTACAGAGTTTTTGATGCCTCTTTTTCCTCAGATTGCACTCTGTGGCTGCATGGTTGAGACTTGCACAACGAGAAGCCCGCCAGCCGCTGGCACAGAAGCTGAGGTCCATGCACTCAGCTTAGTGGTGGCTGCCGCCTCCCCGGCCATCCCCCAGCAGCTGATGGGAGTAACTGAGGACTCCTTCAAACAAAACTGGGGCTATATGAAATGACTGCTGCTGTTAGCAGAGCACAACTAAGCTAAGTTTCATCCTCAGTCACCACCACTCACAGCCAATGATGGTGGTCTGGGTAAATGCAGTCCATAGGTCCATAGGGACCTTGTAAATTGACCTTCGTGTCTGTACGAACCTTGTAAATTGATCTTCGTTTGTCCGTACAAATCTTAGAGATTGACCTTCGTTTGTCCGTACAAATCTTAGAGATTGACCTTCGTTTGTCCGTACGAATCTTTTAAATTGATCTTCGTTTGTCCGTACGAATCTTATAGATTGATCGTTTGTCTGTACTAACCTTATAAATTGACCATCGTTTGTGCGTATGAACCTTATAAATTGACCTTCGTTTGTCCGTACGAATCTTATAAATTGACCATCGTTTGTCCGTACGAATCTTATAAATTGACCATCGTTTGTCCGTATGAACCATATAAATTGACCTTCGTTTGTCCGTACGAACCTTATAAATTGACCATCGTTTGTGCGTATGAACCTTATAAATTGACCTTCGTTCGTCCGTACGAATCTTATAAATTGACCTTCGTTTGTCTGTACGAATCTTATAAATTGATCGTTTGTCTGTACAAACCTTATAAATTGACCTTCGTTTGTCCGTACGAACCTTATAAAATGACCTTCGTTTTTCCGTACGAACCTTATAACTTGATCTTCGTTTGTCCGTATGAACCTTATAAATTGATCGTTTGTCTGTACGAACCTTATAAATTGACCTTCGTTTGTCCGTACGAACCTTATAAATTGATCGTTTTTCCGTACGAACCTTATAAATTGACCTTCGTTTGTCCGTACGAACCTTATAAATTGATCGTTTTTCCGTACGAACCTTATAAATTGACCTTCGTTTGTCCGTACGAACCTTATAAATTGATCGTTTTTCCGTACGAACCTTATAAATTGACCTTCGTTTGTCCATACGAATCTTTTAAATTGATCGTCATTTGTCCGTACGAACCATATAATTGACCTCCGTTTGACCTTATTCACACTATCACTTAAAGGTGGGGTGGCTGTTCTTTTTTTGCAGCACTTTTTACAATATTGCCTGAAAACCTTTTCACACTCCCATTGCACCCACTGAAATGAAATGTTTGCAAAAAAAAATGTAATGTTTTGGTCCGGTCTAGAGGGTATAACCAGAGAAAAACTCTAACCAATCAATGTACTGATCACCTTTACATTTATTGGCTGCCTAATACGTCCATCAAATATCAATGCACTCCCACCCACCCCTCCCTCCTCCCTGGTTTCGAGGGGTGAGCTGAAGAGGAGGAGGCGGAGCCTCTGGGAGGAGGGAGGGGTGTATGTTTTGAAAATCTCACTTTAGTTGGATTGCTGGAACTGTTTTTTTCAAAGAACACCTCCCCCACCTTTAAGTCGAATGACATTTTGGAGTTTTGTCAAAGATTTAAAATAACATCTTGTTTTGTTTTTTTTTTGACAGCCTTGTTGATTCCCGTGTTAACTTTGCTTGTTAGATCTCAGTTTATTTTAAATCTATGTAGTTATCAGATACAGATCTATGGTATTAATAGTTCATTAAGATCCATTTTTTATGTATACTGAAATCCCAAAATTTAACACTTTCATCTTTTTTTTTAACATTTTATGTGTTTGGATAAAGAAAACATGAGATCACTGAGCTCAAAGAATGTTTTTAAGAATTTTTACAACTCAAACAATCCCTCAACTAAAAAGAAAAAAAGAAAAAAATCTGATTACAGGAAACTAATTTTTTTTTTCTTTTTATGTAATAGCTGAGCTCCACCCCTATCTGTTAGACTAAAATACCACTTTTATATAATTAAATTCCCAACAATAATATCAGAAATATATTAAAAAAGCACAATGAGTTATTTTGTAGAACTACTTATATTAGGGTTCGCTATTATATTCATAATATACTGACTTTTATATTTTCTTGTAAAGAATGGTTTGCACAGTTTTGTAGCCAAATGAGACTTTAAAACTGACTTTATAATACATCTCACACTGACCACAGTGACAACCTGACGGCAGACTCACTCAGAAGTATAAAAGCTTTCAGGCGCTGAGACCAGGCTGAATCTCTACTGCGTTATAGCTAAAAAAAAAAACTAGAGGACACTGACAGTTATTTATATCACACCGTCAGAGATGATAACTGCAACTCATTCATCTTCCAGTAAACAACATGATGTGCTTTGACTTGATCTTTACAGTCAATAGAATGAAAAGAAGATAAATTGAACATTTCATTAGTGTCTGACCTCACGTCCAGTTCAAGTGCAGCAGCTGGCATCGGCTCCTTTCCTTCACCTCCTCCTTCCCTTTACTCTCGTCCACCCCACAACCCATCGCCTGTCTCCTGCTTGGGCCCCTAATCAACACCAACGTCTCTAAAGCCTTTTCCCATTAATCTCAGCCCTCACTGAATTTACCCATGTGACGTTAAAGCCCTTTAACGTCGTTCTTCCTTTGCTGTTACCTGGCTCTCTTCCTCTCTCGGGTAATTTCTCAGGGAGGTCAACGATGCTTTGAGAAAATCCAGATGAAAAGAAAAAAGTGGAAAGGGAAGCTGACTCGTCATTCCCAGATGACTCCTGGAGTTGACTGTTATTTTTAGCTAAACAGCTGAGACCCAACCATGAATGCTCATAGCTCTGTACAGTTTGACGTGTTATTACGGAGCGTCAGACAGGAAGAACAAGAACAAGAAGATCTACAGAAACCCGTGACGTCAGCCAGGATTTCTGAAGGGTGCTTTTGAAGCCTCTTTGTGCTGCGCTGCCTCGTGTATCTAGAAGACGTAACAAGCCAACGGGATTACGACCACCTCATTTCAGTCACTGTAAACTAGCTATATTAGCTTGGCTGGCTTAGCTTAAACTAACCTATGATGCCAGTTAATATTACTTTATAATTATTCTGATCAAATCTAACATATTGACATGAAAAACGAGTGCTGCTGGAGCTGAAACGAGGACTAGTGACATTTGTTAGCCAGCAGATGGGGAACCCTATCACCATGTGCGTACTTCCACTACGTCTCATTTCAGTTCTGGTTTTGGTTGTGTTTCCTTTTGTCCAGTTAGCCAACTTGGAACAGTCCTGAAATGATCAGAGGAGAAAATCTTATCAACTAAAAGATCCGGCTGCTGCAAAGCAAGGGAGAAGCTGGCGAGCTGGAGGCAGTCCAACATGTGGACGCTGGTCAGCCTTCAGCCGGGGTGAAGACAGCTGCTTCAGGCTGCCTTGCTTCGCCTCCAGAACCTTCCAGGACCACCCAAAAATGGTTGCAAAGGTCTCTTAGTACAGTTAACAGCACAACAATCCATATTAACTTTGAAATAAAAGTAATTATTCTCTGATAGGTATTAATTCACAGCTCAGAAGTCAGTTCAAGATGGCGGAAAGCACCACAAGAAAGCACAAAGAAAACCATTCACTCCCGGTACAGTTAGCGATGGGGTTTATTGTTTTCTTTTTGTTGTTGTTTTGTACTGCGCTGTTAATGTTTATTTCTGCTGTCATGGCTGTCAATGGAGACTGACTCACATTTGGAGGTAAAATGGAGGTAGCTAATCAACAACTTGTCTTACTTCTGCATTAATCTAAAGCCTTTGAGAGTTGAATAAGATGGATAAATACAACCACAAAACATAAAAGTTAGGAAGATATGGAAAAATCATCATCTTTCAGCTTTTTGCCAATTACTGTTTCAAACAAGTGACTTTAAAAGGTGACTGTAATCAAAGCCGGGCTGCACATTAAAGTGATCGGGAGCTTTCCCGGCCCAAACCATCGATGTGGACCACGGGGACGACTAATTTTAACTATTTTTTTTGTCACTTCTTTTGTCTTATTCTTGCATTAATATCAATTAAGCTGCAACCGCCCGTTGCATCATAGTAGATTAAATATGTGATGGAAAGCAGAAAGAGGCTGGGCAGAACGGAGGGGGCTAAAATAAAAAAAAGAAAGGAGGCGGCGGCCAAATGTGCCAAATTAACTGACATCTTCTCAAGACAAGCTGGTAGGTTACTGAAAGAGAGATGGATAATTGGCCTGGTTGTGAATTTTATCATATAACGATGCGAGCGTTGCAACTGTCACAACTGTCAACTTAAAAATGTCACAATGTAGGTATAGGATTATCTATGCTTAAAGTGCATTCATATTTCCATAGAAGAACCGAAAACTTGTTGCTTTAAATGCCAGTTAACCATTTTGATGAACAGAGTTGTTGTAAACGTTCATCACGTTTATATTTGTAGCCTGCCTGTATTAGCACCAACGCACACAGGTTAACGCAATTAGACATATTAAACAGGTTGTGTAACAGGCTATTTGTTAGGGTATTAAATGCATGTCAAACGTGCTATTTAGGCTGCATTATTTAGAAGTGCTGTATACCAATATTGAGCTTGGTTCCTGGGCGTGGGGGCAGGTGTTATTTAAAAAAAATATTCTTAATAATAATAGGCCTAATAATAAAATAGGCTACTCGAGAGTCTGCACATTCAATATGCCTTAGCTTCTTTGAGAATTGTTTTTTGTTTTATCTTTTTCTATGTACTCAAATTTGTCCTCTGTATCAGAGTGGCCTGAATTTGAATTAAATTCCCGGACTGAGAAAAGGGCCCACTCCGGCCCTGACTGTAATGGTGATTTGGTAGTAAAGCTGCATCCCTGAAAGGCTGAGAGGACCTGTGGGTGGCACTACATCAATATCTGCCATTCATAACAACCTGATATAACCACGTGGACAACGACTTTGAAAAACGACTTTCAAGATGGAGAATAATTCACAAAGGACACTTGAAGCTTTATATGATTTAAAGCTTCGCCCAAAAAAGAAACCAATCAACCTCATCCAGGTTGACAGGTATCTGGTCATCTGGGATGGTCGATCATGCAGCGGGAACTTTGTAATGTGGTCCCACAAATCAGTATTCCAGGTCTTTTTTGGATGAAATGAGCAGCATGTGCTCAGGACATTGAAGACAAAGAAGACCAATGTCCAAAAGCCAGGCTCTTTGGCGGTATGGGCTCGTATCGGTGCTCTTGACGAAGATCATTTAGATCTTTGAGATGAGAGCATTTACCTGCGTGCTTAAACGTTCGCTAAGATTTTAGATCATGTGCTGCCTCGAAGACAAGACCTTTTACCAGGGACGTCCGTCCATTAATCAACAACGGATTCTTCACACATCACAAAGACACGGCAGAGGAAGAAGAGGGCTACTGGACCGGCCTGCCTGCAGTCCTGACGATGCTTAGAACTTCAGTTCTGTTTGTTCTGGGGTGTTTCTCTTGGATATCAGCGGCCGTTTCACCCAGATTCATCACAGATGGATCCCACAGTGATCTCACATAACAAAGCATCTTACCGAAATAACGCTGAGAAGTGTACGGATTTCTGGAGGCTACGGTTCATTAGATTGTGTTTCTTGGATGTTGACGAAAAAGGGCAGTAAAATGTAGAAGGAGAGAAAGAGAGGGGGAGCTGAAATGATGAAATGTTTGAGTAAAGCAAGGGAGAAGATGAGTCAGGTTGAAAGACAAGAGAGGCCACATCCCACAGACGAAACAGAGAGGGCAGTTTCCCAGTAACACAGAGGATCCTATTGTTCTTTTGGTGGACGGTAACAGTATAAAATGGGGATTTGCAAAGGCATGTCTGGGGCTACAAACTCTGTGTGAGAGAGTGAAATGAATCAGTACATCGCAGGGATGATGACAGACGGCCCGCTGTGAGAGCGCCTGGCTACGACAAGGACAAAACTCAATGACAGTCAAGCCAACGACGTCGCTTTCTCTGACCACTGTGATTTCGAACTTGATAGTATATTTTTCTGCAGAGTCACCTTGAACTTGCGACTATGCGACGACCGTGGAATATGACATGTAGAAGGTCTGATCCTGTCTACTTCTGTTCCAGTCGAATGAGACAGGATCACCACCTGTGTGTTTCTTGACAGAATTGACGGAAAGCTAGCCTGGAATTTCTTGTGAGGTTTAGCACGTCATCATTCTTGTGATTTTTGCGTTAAATCAGTGCCTTCTGAATAAGTGGGGAGCTCTGAATTGTCGCTTTCAAATCTGGAAGTTCCTGTGTTGTCCAAAAGTCTCAAAATGCAGCGGTAGAGACCAGTGGCGGCGCCAGAACATTTTCATTGCAGTTGCTTAGGGGTTGCTAAACAATTGTATGGAGTTGCTGGACAATTTAATTGCAATACCAATTAAATAGCATAAATATGGATATGTATGTCATTACCGGACTACTCATTCTAATCAGCGCTATCTGAAACTAGCGCGGATGCCATGAAACAGATAAAAAAAATCAATTTGAAGTTCGTTATTATAATTTTACCATATAGTCATGCCGCTTTTCACAGCAGTGAGAAATGCACATTAACAGCCTAGACTACAAATCATTTGACAATAACCCGTTCATCACATTTTAACCAGTTAATATTAACATAAGTACACATCAGAAGAGAGATCTGGCAGACTTACGCTTCAACAGATAGCCTCCATTTTGATGTAATTTTTCTAACGGCCCGGTTTTTTTTTCACAAGCTGACTTCGCGTGACCCCTGCAGGCCAGCCCTCGCGAGACGAGTCTCTCTCTCATCGTTTTTAATCGTCTTCCTTTTATTTTAATTTAAAACAAAAACACATGAAATTCATTTTAAATTAAATATTCACAATTTGTATTTTATTTAACACAATTAAGATTTTTTCATTTTATATAGTCTCCATTCTTGGGGTTGCTTTAAGGTTGCTAGGTCATATTTTGGGGTTGCTATAGAAACTGCAAGCTACCCCCTAGCGCCGCCCCTGGTAGAGACCAGTTTTGACTGGTACTACCACCTAAAGGATACCCTTTTCGCGGTACTCGGGCAGCCCCTGTTGGGGCACTCAACAAACCCTGTTTCCTTCCTTAGCAGCATGGAGGACTGACCGCCCGCTCAGACCGGGTCGTCTCCCTGCTACAGCAGCAGAAACGTCGTAAATGAACGAACATCAGTGGGAGGACGTTAGTCACAGTTATTCATCTCAAATTTTCAGTTGAGAATTTCAGGTTTCAGCTGAGTTCAGTTGTAAACGAAGGAGGCGGCGAGCAGAGACTGGATCGACGCGACCGTTTCTCTTCAACAAATGGCAGGTGAATCCGTATCCCCACGTCACCATAAGCCAACAGCTAATGTAGATGAAGGACGGCGTTCACGTAAGATGGTTGCACTGACAGGTCACAAACGCACACCTTGTACACCTTCTTTGTGTTCACAAACTCTCTGAAATAACACCAAATGAAACAGCGGGGCTGCAGCCTGCAGCTGCATCAGGATCAGTGCTCTACATACTGCAGCTGTACATATTAGCCAATTAGCCAAACGGGAAATCTTTTACAATACAGACCACATCTGCCTAAAACCGATCTTTAAAAGACTTGCTTCTTCAGATATAAAAATCAGCAGAGTAGACCAATGAACGCTCACGTGACACATCAAGATGCACGAAAACCTGGTGCTGAAGAGTGAAATGGCAGTGATCCGTTATATGGCCCAGTAAAAATACAACTGGCTAAAATAAATGCCTGCTGAGCATCACCATGTTGCGTTATATGAGGGAAATAAAAACAGCTGCTGAGACGTGCCAGGCCTTATCGTCAGCACCTTTTACAGCCAGCTGGCTTTATAGCTTTTATTTATTCATTATAACTGGAATGTGTGAAGGCCGTGTAGGGAATAATATGAGTCTCTCTATCTTTAAACTACATTCAAAATCACATCTTAGGACAAAAATTCAACTGAAATGGCACATTCATCTTTGCTCTACAGTGTAAAGACGCCAGTGAGGATCAGGAGGTGACCAAAACTACTTCACATCGGATTAGAAAAAAATAATTACACCAGCTTTCTGAGCAGTTTGGGGCCGATATCAAAGGTCTTCAGGCCCGGATGCTGAATGGAAACTTATCAGCGTTTCTGCAGAGCGTCGCAGCAACGATTGAACGTCAGGATGTTTGCTGGGAGGCAGAGCTTGCGGTGACAGTGTTTCAGCAGATGGGACATTTTCCTGCTCGCTGCATTCACACAAGCTGGTTTTCATGCCACCATCTGCAGATCAGTGGCAGAGCCGGAGAAGTCTGCAGCACAGACTGGTTCTACCATATAACCAAGGTGTCCATGATGCTGCACAGCAGTGTTCTGTTGGCAGGAGCAGAAAAAAAAAGACGTAAAATAAAAATAATGTGGCAAGAGCTGACACAAAGAGAATAATAATGACAGGTACAGAGTGATTATTGAACTTTAGTGGCGTTTAAGTGTTTCCATTAGGTAATGCTCAAATACAGTCATGGAAAAAATTATTAGACCACCCTTGTTTTCTTCAGTTTCTTGTTCATTTTAGTGCCTGGTACAACTAAAGGTACATTTGTTTGGACAAACATAACGATAACCACAAAGATTGCTCGTAAGAGTTTTATTTAAGAGCTGATATCTTACCATTTTCCATGGTTTTCTTGATTATAACCTAAATCACTTAAGTTTTTACATCAATAGCTATGGCGTTGTACTGCCAAAAACACTGCTTTTATGCATTCAGTGTTTTCTTTTCTGTCTGTTTTAGTCACATGATGACGTTTAGTGGTACCAGGTATTAAAATGAACAAGAAAGTGAAGAAAAAATGGTGGTCTAATATTTTTTTCCATGAATGTATGTGTTCATCTAGATTTCAGTTTGGGGACGTGGACAGTTGACTGTCGTGGAAAATTACCTGAAGAAGAATCAAAGTAGAATAAAAAATATAACAACTGCGTTCACAATGTTTTCATTAAGTCAAGTCCGAAGAAAATCATGCGCATGGAGAGAGAAAAAGATTTTTCTCTGACAAAGGCAGAGAGACACAGACTTTTTAAAGTAGCAGGACCAGCAGTCCATATATGGTCATGTTGTATTACTGATAGTCAGGGAGTAGGATTTGACAAAGAGTATCTTATTCTGTTTTGTTAGTTTCATATCTAGTATTTGACCTTGCAGGTGCCTGCGAGAACAGAGTGCTCTTTTCAGTTGCAAAAAATACAAAAGACGAGTATCAAACGGTTATATGAGGTCAGATGCATTTTAGGATATATGGGCCTAAATTTCATTTACACTGACCAACATTCACCTCGTTCACATGTGCACGTGTGAACCACTCTTGTCAACATGTCAACCTGCAACCCCCCCCCAACCACTAAAAATGCCTAAAAACACCTAAATTAAATGTGTGTATATTTTACTTTCATTGAGTCACGTGTGTGTGCTGCTATGGAGGTTTTTTTTTTTAAATCATATTGTCTAATGAATAAAACTAGGTCTATGATTAATAAATGAACATAACAAAGAATTAACAAGTCACTAAATAATGAAAAAAAGTCACAATTAATAAATCATCATGTAATAAATACATGATATGAAGTGAAACCCAAATATAAAATAATGAACACTCCACGCTACATGCTTAGCTACACGCTAATGAACACGCTACAAATTGTTGAGGGTTTGGACCCAAATTTCAACTCAATTCAATTTTATTTGTATAGCGTCTGTTACAATGTCAATTGTCTCTAGGCGCTTTACTGAGACCCAGATCATGACCCCCGAGCAAATATCATTAAATCAAATTATAATATTAAATCCAAATCAAGGATAATGGCAGGTAAAAATCTCCCACAGAGGGAGAAAAAAACCTTTAATATGGATAATATGGGGGGACCTTTCTGCTGAAGACCAGCTGGGTAAAGACAGAAAAAGAGAGGAGAGACAGGACAGAGAGAGGATGGAGGACAGAGAGAGGACAAAACCAAACTGGGAAACAGGCCTTCAAAATAAAACAGGAAGTAAAGTTAACAGGACCACGAAAGGCAGATCAAACCAAGAGAAGAAGTCTCTTCATGTCTTCACATCTGTTCATTATTTCACATGCACGTGAATCATTCAAGGTGTTGCTTCATTACTTGGTGCCTGTCAATCAACCCTGTTGCTAAGCAACCTGGGCAGCTGGGCGTTGACGGTCATCGCAGGAAGAGTGAAGGTTCACTGGATCAGAGCAGCCGAAATGATTTACTGTCAGTTAGTTCAGGACGAGTTGGTCAGTAACGAAATAAGAACATAAATAAAACAATACACTGAAAAGAGAAGTGAAGAGTCAGAGTTTTATTCATTAGACAATATGATTTATTACAAAATAAAGCTGCAGTGATTCCACCCGCCGTCAGAACAAAGCCTCAGATGTTCGTTGTTTATTCTGAAGCTCTGGAGCTGGTTTTGATTTATTTTAGGGCTGGGCAAATTAACGTGTTATTATCGCGTTGACGCATTCATTTATTAATGCCAACATTTATTTTATCACGCATTAACGCATGTTGCTCACATGCTTTTGTTTTGACAAGTCTGTTACTGGCTGCTGCGGAACCGGAAAACAAACATGCGAAAAAGCTAAAACAGACATGGAGAACGGTTAAAATCTGCGAACTTTACAGTTCAGGTAGCAACTCAGGTAGCAATATTAACAATTCTGTCTAAAAAAAATTCTGGACTGCATTGCAGTCCAGAATAAAACAGAATAAAACAGGAATAAAATCCAGAATAAAAAAAATTCTGGACTGCATTGCAGTCCAGAATTTTTTTTGCAGTCACTGCAACAAAACATTCACGTCATTCCTCCATGTTCCATCAGATCTGCTCCATGTGTTCACTGTCCTGCTGTTCTCTAGCTGGTTACTGCAGTGCGGCTCCATCTAGTGGCACAGATGTGTAATGACAACAGAAAGTCCAGTCCTCCATTATAAAACAAATTCAGTTATGTGGCCCGTTTTTTAATTTAATATTTTTGAGCCAAGTCTAAAATTGAAATATAAAAAAACAGGCTTTTTTTTTTTCATTTTTTTGTGTTAGATTAAAAAATGAGTAACGTAATAAAATGTCACTTTTTATTTTTTTTTAATTTTTGATTGACAATTGAAAATGGAAAGAATGAATGATACACGGTTTGGTAAAGTTACTGAACTTTAACATGGACATTTTCATGTTAAAGTTCTCCCAGACAGAGGATTCAACAGAAACAAGGTTATTTGTAACAACTGACAAGTTGAACTCCCCGTTAAAAGTTTCTGCTGTTACCTCAGAAATTACCTGTTTTAATGTTCTGATTGTGGCTCAGGATTTTGTTGGTAGACTTTTTTTATTTTTCTTAAAAAAACAGGATGACATTAATGCCCTGGCAGTGGCCATAAGCTTTATTTTATTTTACTTTTTTTAAGATGAGATTTACACTAAATATGTGTTACTGACAAGTGCTGATGTTAAAAGTGTTTGAACAACAAATGTTATGGCACTTTAGTTCATATGGCAACAGAACATTTCAATAAAAGTGTATTTTACACTACTTTTGAATTCATTATTTGATTTTGTGTATACAATGCGATTAATCGTGATTAATCAGGGAAATAATGCGATTAATCGCGATTTAAAATTTTAATCGCTGCCCAGTCCTAATTTTTTTTTTAATTTGGGCATTCAAGTTTTATAGGAATGTAGAAAGTGCTTTTCAACAAAAGCTGTGAGATCAGCAGTGGTTTAAAGATGCTACTTTAACGAGAAGAAGAAGAGGATGCATTTTAGTGACTACCGGATCCAAAAACTCACTTTGTTTTGGTCCACGTAGACATGAAAATGTGTCACTCAGTGACTGACTCAGATTTATCTAGAATTGCAAAGTACTCTGTGTTGTGGAAAAATAATATCTTCATACGTCTCCATGTCTCTTCCATACGTATATTCAGGCACGACTGAATGTAAAGACTCGACACTGACTAGGTTTTAATGAATTTTAATCCCATTGCACGCATGAGGGCCGGACAACTGATCCGTACAGCATTAAAGAACCTCCAGCAGCAGGGCTGCAGAGGAAATGCTGTCCATGCCGCAACGCCTGGAAATACATAGTAATGTTGCGTTAAAATATTTATGCAGAGAGGCAACAGACTAGAATCTACGGGCCAAAATCTGAACAGCAATATTTCTACTGAAAACAGATCAGATGTAGTACATCGGGGACGTCAGATTTCCAACAGGAGCCTTTCATGGAGAATCTTCCTCATCCAAACAGTATCTCCATTTGGAGGCTCCAACTGCTGATCTATCAGCAGCTAAATCAGCTAACCAGTGACTTGGCTCCTGCGTCTCTGGCTGCTGTCCAGGTTCGCCTCTGTGCCAGATCACTGATGCACCAGGAGCTCCGCCCCTCACCGACTGATGTCACGATGACGTTTATGTTTCTGAGCAAAATGTGGTTTTTACCGGATTTGAACAGAAAAATTTCAAACACACCAACAACCAAACACTGTTAGCCCAACTAATACAACCTGTGTGATGTTACAAGTTCCTGCAGTGCCAGAATAAAGTGCTCGTTCCATTCAGAGAAAACCGGACTGTTTCTTTTGTTGTTGTTAGCGTGTTAGCCGCTAATTACGAGCCAAAAATAGCACAATACCAGCGGTTTGTTTACTACGGTTCAGAGACCAGAGGCTGTGAAGGTAACAGAAAGACCACAGTTGATCCTTTGTCTTGTTTCGCTGCAGTGTCTCGCTACTTTTTGGGGTTTTTAAACATATTTCAAACACATATTTAGGCTCGGGGGCCTCCGGCTCCACTTCGCAGATTTTGATTCTGGTCCCCATTAACCGCGAAAAATAAGGGATCACTGTAAATGTATTGTAAGATGAATATCGATATATAAATATATATCGTATTGTGAGCTGAATATCGTGTATCGTATCGTGAGATTAGTGTATCGCTACAGCCCTACTGCTCACGACCCGAAAACTCTGCTTCTGTGGTATCGTGGAGGATAATCCCGGTTAATCCCCATTAACCGGGAAAAATAAGGGATCACTGTACAGTATCCATGTCTTCACGTCGGGGAGAAGTTTACAGTATAAATGAAAGTCCAATGTTATAATGAGATTCAGATCTATGGAAGGATGACAGGACCTGGTTTATGTCTTAGGACACAAACACGTCAATCCAAGAGTTCGCTCTCATGATTGGCTTTGACATTAGAGCTGAGCGATTTTATCGATTCTGCGATATATATATTGATATTTTATTGAGTATCGAGTATCGATTTTTCAGCCACGGGTATCGATATTCTAAGCTTCTTTCAAAACCCCCGTGTCCCACCTTTAAAAGCTTGGAAGTAACAATTTGCACTGTTTAAATAGATGAAACTATTTTTCTCAACAAATCTTTTATTCATTTTGTCCAGCATTTGCAAGCTGCCTGTCAGCCATATAATGTGTAATTGATGCTTTCAGTTCAATTGATTCAAACAAAGTCATTGGAACACTCACAAGATGTCACCAAAATCACTTTGTCCCTTTAAAATCTTTCGGAAAATTATGTAAATGTGTTGCAAGATGAATATTGATATATATCGTATCGTGAGCCGAATATCGTGTATCGTATCGTATCGTATCGCGAGATTAGTGTATCGCTACAGCTCTATTTGACATCAATAATAAAATCAATCACAAAAAGCAGCTCCTCCACAGGGACCAAGAGAAGTCAAAGTCTGTGAAGGCTGCAGAGCTGATTCATTTATTCTTTTTTCTGCAGACATGAGATCCACATCAGGCGGGCAGAGGGTCGTCTACTTATGCAGAGCAAAATCAATTCAATAATACTTCATTAATCCCCAAGGGGAAATTGATAGTCGCAGTTACTGTCATTACTTAAGTCTCTCCCAGGACTGATTACAGATGTGGCTGTAATCAGGGGGGAGCTCCGGTAGCGGTCTGTGGTCTGAAGCAGATCTGAAGAAGCCTCGTTTGCTGAATCACTGTGTTGTGAAGAGGATGTTCAGGGTTGAAAATAATTTCATCATGATGAATATAAATTAAGCCAAACATGAGTAGACTTTCCTCGACTCAAGAGAGGCAGAACTAAGACCAGCTGCCTCAGAACCAGCCTGGTGAATCCTAATTTTCTTCTCCTTTCCTGATGTTTCTGAGCCGTGTGTGAAGACGTCCAATTTTTCAGCTCCTAATATCGATTTTTCAGATTTTTGCGTTTTCTTTTTTTTGATTTTTTCAAAAACACTAATAATAAACAATAAATAGATTGTTTTGAAGCAAATAGTTTTGACTCAATTTGTCATCTGAATGATCAATATCATCTGATGAACATATACAGCAACTTGATTTTTCATCTCTAATTTTAATTTTGATATTATCTGGGTAGAATATCGTAATATATCGCGATATCGCGAACTCTTATCTGGGACTGGGCAAAGATTACAATTTTTAATCGTGATTAATAGCATTATTTCCCTGATTAATCACGATTAATCGCATTGTATACGCAAAATCAAATAATGATTTCACAAGTAGTAAAATGCACTTTTATTTAAATGTTCTGCTGCCATATGAACTAAAGTGCCATAACATTTGTTGTTCAAACACTTTCAACATCAGCACTTGTCAGTAACACACATTTAGTGTAAATCTCATCTTAAAAAATGTAAAATAAAATTAATATAGATTATTGCCACTGCCAGGGCATTAATGTCATACTGTTTTTATTAAAAAAAAAATTTAAAAAGTCTCCAAACAAAATCCAACAAAATGATTGTGTCTCAGCACAATCAGAACATTAAAACAGGTAATTTCTGAGGTAACAGCAGAAACTTTTAACGGGGAGTTCAACTTGTCAGTTGTTACAAATAACCTTGTTTCTGTTGAATCCTCCGTCTGGGAGAACTTTAAAATGAAAATGTCCATGTTAAAGTTCTGTAACTTTACCAATCCATGTATCATTCATTCTTTCCATTTTCAATTGTCAATCAAAAAAAAAAAAAATTTAAAATTGACATTTTATTATGTTTTTCGTTCTTTTAATCTAACACAAAAAAAAATAACTGTTTTTTTTATATTTCAATTTTAGACTTGGATCAAAAATACTAAATTAAAAAATGGGCCACAGAACTGAATTTGTTTTATAATCGAGGACTGGACTTTCTGTTGTCATTACACATCTGTGCCACTAGATGGAGCCGCACTGCAGTAACCAGCTAGAGAACAGCAGGACAGTGAACACATGGAGCAGATCTGATGGAACATGGAGGAATGACGCGAAAGTTTTGTTGCAGTCCAGAATTATTTTTTAGACAGAATTGTTAATATTGCTACCTGAGTTGCTACCTGAACTGTAAAGTTCACAGATTTTTACCGTTCTCCATGTCTGTTTTAGCTTTTCTGCATGTTTACCTGCTAATTATTTTCCGGTTCCGCAGCAGCCAGAAACAGACTTTTCAAAACAAAAGCATGTGAGCAACATGCGTTAACGTGCGATAAAATAAATGTCGGCGTGAATAAATTGATGAGTTAACGTGATAATAATGGGTTAACTTGCCCAGCCCTAATCTTATTGTGACCCAAGTATCATGACACATATCGTATTGCGATATCTGTGACACACTTCGTGTCCGCAGCCGAGCTGACGCAATTTAGGGGCGTCGTTGTCCTTCAGGTTGCAGTTGAGCGAGTCGAGACCCCGAAAGATCCCCGACCTTTACAAAAGTCTAGGTTTGTAGTCTTCAGATGTGGGAGAGTCTCTAAAGTTTTAGTTTTTAGCCTGACAGCCCCGTTGTTTTGCTGTTTCTGATGCACAGAGTCCTGTTAAATCCAGTTAACCATCACAGTGAAACAGAGTCTAGAGGATGATCCACCACCGCATCTAAAAATGTAAAGTCCTTTGACATGGTAACTCCTGCGCAGGCACAAGCCACCAAGTCATTTTGGATGTTATTTCACCTCATTCTTGCAAAAAAAAAAAATAAAAAAGTCTCTGCAGTCCTTTAGTCTGTGAGGCCACCAGATGTGTATTTGGACATCGGTGTTGAAAATAATCCAAAGTGGGAATGACTGTTGAAAACAAAGAGACCTTTTCTCTCTTTATCCCTCTGAAACCCATGAAAACCGTCCTGCTGTTTCCAGCAGACACTCTCATGTGTTAACAGAGCTTCAGCTCATTATCGACACGGACATCTTCACCGGAGGGAAGACGCTGCAAATAACAACAAATAACTCATCTTTGCCGCACACGAAATATAGTTTCAGATTCAGCAGAGTGCGTGACAACCTATAAGTCCTGACGAATTACAGAGCCTGCACGCTCTGTCGAGCTGTTTACAAGTAAACAAAAGCAAGGCAGGAGGTGAGAAACGCAGAGCCGGGAGGAAGTGGGTTTGATTCGACGCTCGGCCGGGACGCTCTGCCTCGGAGCGCCCGGCTCGGTCGGCCAATCAGCTCTGACTCCTTCCTGCAGTCAGGTGAGAAGTGAAAAAAGTATGTGAGCACAAAGAGACTCTTCAGGGTCCATAATTCTGTTTATCCTGACTTTCAAAGGTTCTCACTTGACTTAAACTGTAATATGCTCAGTTTTAAGGCCTCCAAGCCGTCATTTTAGGAGGTACACGACTGATTAAGCCATAAATAAGAGGTTTGAAAGAGCAGTTGTACCAGAAGTGTCTGCACTTTCTATTCACACGAGCAGAATTTGTATCTGTAGATCGGTCCTGAAAACTCACCTCATCTCTGTCTCATAGACTGTATGAGAAGAACTGGACAAACTCCCTCTGCTTCATACCCTAATCCCAAGTGTCGCAACCAAAACGACATCCGAAACGAGTGCTGCCAGAGCTGAAATGAGGACGAGCAGAGATCGCCCGCTGTCTGTTTACAGAGTTTACCGTCATCAGCCTCAGGATGATTGACAGAAGTTCTGACAGAATTAACCTTGGAAGGGTCTTGAGTTATCCGTGACTCGCAGCTCCTTCAGCTAATTCTATTTATAGAGACCAAAACTGTGAACCAGGCTGTAAATATGTTTATTTCTGCTGTAACGTTTTCCACCTTATCATAGGACTCTGCTGTGTTTGTGAGCCCGCCTCCACTGGTCAGCAGAGAAACTGCAACAAAACCTGCTTCCTGGTGGGACTCGACCCAGAAGTGAAGTTGGTGCGTGATTAAAGCGTGAACAGCAGTCTGGCTGAGCAGCACCCTCGTCGAGCAGACGCTAAAGGATGCTAAAGGACGGCAGCCTTTTGGGACTTCATCACAGCTTCCAGCTTCATCAGTCGAGGACGGTGGAGGAGCTGCAGAGATGTGGAGGTTCTGATGGAGGTCTGTCCCATTTCAAATGGTCTCCATTGGATCATTGGATCACTGCGGACCAGGAGATGGAGGTCTCGTTCCAAACCTCCCGTTTCAAATGTCGATTTGGTGGCAACATCAGAAATCTTGGTGAAGGTCCAGGGAAGGCTCGTCCAAAAGGAGCGCCTGTAGCTGAGAGCAAAGTAGCTACGCTAACGGTCAAATGCTTTATTTAATTTTACCTGATGTTGTTCTTGTACAGTTGTCATGGACATTAAATCTAGCAATGGAGACCAAAGCTTATGTTTGTAACGGGGTGAAAATATGTTTTTTTTTTTTTCAGCAAAATTGGAGATTTTAGCATTTTAGCCTGGTGGTCAGTCGAGGAACTGCAGCTTCTCTTATTACTGCGTTGAACTCGACTCCGAAGAGCAGATGTCGGCCCTTGTTGCCTTTTTTTACGTAGTTCAGTTAAAAAACAAACATCCTCCAATTGCTTTCCGCCACCATGGCACATGACTGGCAGGATTAGTTGAGGAAGGTAACCCGTAACGACGGATTCAGCTGGACCAGCAGGCCAAACATGGGGCTCACTGCAGCACACAGAAAACAGAGTTCCTGAGTCGTGATCAAAGGAAAACAACGCTATCGTGGTGTCTGATCGATCTGAACAGGGATCAAACTGGAAAATAAGGAGCCTTTAACAATAAAGTTTACAGTATTTGTTATGGATGTCATCGCTCGCTGCCTCCTGCACCAGAGAGAGAGAGAGAGAGAGAGAGAGAGAGAGAGAGAGAGAGAGAGAGAGAGAGAGAGAGAGAGAGAGAGAGAGAGAGAGAGAGAGAGACCCATCATTGTGCGTTATTTTCTGCGATCGAGGCCGGGGCCGTGTGTGATTTTAATCAAGAGTATTTTTATCTGCGGGATATTAATATGCATGGCACGGGCAATCAGAGGAAGGGAGGGAAGGAATGAGCGGGGAGAAAATGAATGAATCAAATTAGGTGGGCTGGTGTTGGGGGGGGGGCTCTGAAACTGATGCAACGGTGCGTGATGTGTGTGCAGGCTGGATGCTTCCTGCGTTTATGTGAGAAAAGATAATGAAGCGCTGACAGTACAGTCGTACTGGTGGTCTGAGGGGGAAATTCGTCGACTGTACAGTCGCCCTGCTCACCAACACAGTGAACCAGCCGCATGGAATACGAGTGCTGCTTTGATTGACGCGTATGTTCTCTCAAAATAGCTCACTGGCTTTGTTTAGCATAAAACGGGGGAGGTGGGGAGCTTGGTTTGTCCAGAGGGACAATCGAGAAGAAAAAGACATTTAAAAAAAAATCAACATTCGCTGAAGTGAACCACATCAGACGTGAGTTGGAACATGTCTGATTGTCTTCAGGGCCATTTGGACGTTAAAGTCCGAGGATCTTTTTTCGGCGCTTCAGTATTTACGCGATACGTGAGAAAGAACGGACTTCGAATCATATGCAAACGTTAGTACCTCCTTTTTTAAACCCCTCGCTCCTCTTAGAGGCACCAGCTGCGTCCTCAGTAGGTGTGAGCAAGGACCTCACAATATGATATGTATCATGATACTTGGGTCACGATACGATATTATCGTGATATCACGATATATTCGGATATTCTACCCAGTTAAAATCAAAATTAAAAGTAGAAATGAAAAATCAAGTTGTTGTATATGTTCATCAGATGATATTGATCATTCAGAGGACAAATTGACTCTATTTGCTTCAAAACAACCTATTTATTGTTTATTATTAGTGTTTTTGCTAGGGGTGCACGATAACTATGGGGCCGATAACAGGAAATTATGACGTCATCCCAATAGGTCCGATATCACGACGAATAGCCCCGATAACATTTATATTTTTGTCAACACGGCAGTGCCTCGCCCCCTTTGAGCCTTGAATGACCGGCAGTGAATGTTATGTTCAAGTGACTTTAACATAATCAGAAAAACGATTACTCAATAAGGAAAATCAAGAATACCCCCTCATGCCAGAAAACAACCCGTTTACTCGGGTTTTTTGACTTTAGTTGCGGATTTGAATTGATATTTGCAGTATTCTCCCTCATGTTACACATAAAAAAAGAAAAAATAGAAAGGGCTGAAATAACGACTAGCAAACGAGGAAACGTCGGAATTTACATTACACCTTGAATGCAGCATGCGTTGTACTGATCACAACAAACATGGCGTCGTGGAACTTCGTTTAAGTTTCAGAAGAAGATAGTTTGGTGGTTATTTGTGACGAATCCTCCAAGTGAATTCTACGAGGAGGGAAGCACAAGCTTTAATACGTAAAACCTGATCGGCCTCCTACAACATAACACGCTTCGATGGAATTTTGAAATCGCGCTAACGGAAGCTAATGCTAACATGCGCAAGCCAGCAGGAGTCTCTCCTCCCCTCCCTCTGCTCTCCCTCATTCCTCTCATCTAAAGCTTCCATGAGATTAAAAATAAAAATCACTGAACCTCATTTACTTTAATTAAAGGTATTAATTTAAATGGAACCACAAGCCAAAATCCTTTTAAATGTAAATCTTTTTCAGTTTGTAATTTTGATGTATGTATTTCCATCAGTTCAAGGAGCCTTTATTTTTTATATCAGTCAGTAATGCACCTTATTTAAGTCAATGTGAGATATCAAATAGGTCTGTTTGATAGCTTTAAGAAAATGTTTGAGAGGCTTGCCAATAGTTTTTCATTGGAAAAAATAAATATCATGTAAAAAGTCAAAACTATTTTTGATTTTGTTCATAGTATTGATGTAATGATCTTAGGTATATGTGTGTGTTATCAGTTATCGGTATTGGTATCGGCCATTAGGAGCTGAAAGTTATCGGTTATCAGTATCGGTTTTAAAAAACAGTTATTGTGCATCCCTAGTTTTTGCACATTTAAGTATTTTCCTAAAAAATCGATATTAGGAGCTGAAAAATTGATATTATATCGGGCGGCCGAAAATTGCGATAAATTGTCGAATAAATTGCCCTCGGCGTCGCCGTCCACCCACCCTTGATGGAGCGACGTCAAGCGTTTCTAGACTTGACCACCGTGGTCCCATCGCTTCCACCAAACGTTGAATTATCAGTTTTACCAGTTCCACCTTAAACATTCACTTTATGCAACCAAAGGAAAAAAAAAGGAAAAAGAGAAAGAAACACCTCACCAAGTTTGCGTTTAGCAACTCAAACAGGAAAAGTTGCAGTTCCTCAACTGTCCACTGGAGGCTGGTTAAAAACACGAGTCAGTCTCCACTGAGCTCCATGTTAAAACCGTTTTGGTCTCCAAAGCTCGATTACACATCCAGTACAACTGTACGGGAAATTTTTTTTTTTTTTTTTTTTGCGCCACATCAGTGCGGACCTCTTGTGTAGATGACAGTTGATCATTTCTGGATGAACCCACGGTGATATCACCGAACAGCAACCATCCCACCTTACAGGTTGAACCGTTTCTCTGTTGGGTTTTGATGTTCACTTCTGCACATTTATTTTTACAAAGATATTTGTTTAGGGAGAAGAGAGCACGGGGAGAATGTTTCGTCAGACTGCTAATTTAGAAGGACATGCAGACGAAATGAGCAGAGAGCTTCTGAAAAACACTTTCTTCCCGTCGTCAGTGGCTCTTGAAAGTCCTCTCCTCTCCACAGCCATCGTCTCTCCCCATCCCACCCTCCCGTTGACCCGACCACGACGGCTTCTCTCAGTGAGGTCTGTCATTTTTCTGCTTTGCTGCTTCGCCCGCTGCCCTGTGTAGTTCTGATAATCGCTTATGTGGATGCGAGGAAATTGAATTCTGGTTCCTTTATAACGCCGGTTTCCTTTTGTGCCTTCTCCCCATCACCGCGCTGTTATCCGAAGCCTGCTGCTTGGAAACATGATCTGATATCATGCATGATTTGGGTTTGTGTGTGTGTCGTGAACCTTTAGTGAGTAAAATCAAAGTTTGACGATGACTTTTCAGTTGAATCATCAGGTATCATTCCTGATGACGACGCTTCTCTACAGCTGGACATCAATATTTCCTTCACCTCCTGAAAGCTTCATTGGACAGATGACGACATTAACTGCATCAGTCAAGTTCATACACTTTTACACTTTCAAGGTCCTTTTTTTAATTCCAGCAAAATAAAGTTGTGGTAAATTACATATTTACATGAGTACATGCATGAGAGCTCCTCTAGTCCCAGTTTCAGTTCTAGCAGCGCTTGTTTCAGGTCTCATTTCTGAAGCAACACTTGAAATGAGGACGGTTTGTAGGGGTGAGTATTGGCAAGGACCTCGCAATACGATATTATCATGATACTTGGGTCACAATACGATATTATCACAATATCATGATATTGTGATATATCATGATATTGTGACAAAATCGTGATATTGTGATAATATCATGATATCATGATATTATCACAATATCATGATATCACAATATATTGCAATATTCTACCCAGTTAATATCAAAATTAAAGTAGAGATGAAAAATCAAGTTGCTGTATGTTCATCAGATGATATTGATCATTCAGAGGACAAATTATGTCAAAACTATTTGCTTCAAAACAACCTATTTATTGTTTATTATTAGTGTTATTGCACATTTAAGTAACCATTAGTAACCAATAAAAAAATGATATTAGGAGCTGATGGTAAAATCGCGATATATTGCCAAATCAGTTTTTTTTCACACCCCTAATGGTTTGACAGATTTGATCAAAATGGTGTAAAGTAATATTAATTATTGTCCTGGGTTAACACAAGCTAACACAGCCAAGCTAAAATAGCAAACTGTCCCTGAACTAAGGGGCGTCTTTCCAGTCAGCTTCCCAATTCCTGCATTTTTGCAATATAGTTTTATTTATTTTTTTATTTTATTTAACCTTTATTTAACCAGGTTAGTCCCATTGAGATTAAGAATCTCTTTTCCAAGGGAGACCTGGCCAAGACAGGCAGCAGCAGCAAAACACAAAGTTGCAGACAAAGACATACAAAGAAACAAAGTACAATTTACAAGCAGTAAAATTTGCATGAAATAAAACTATCTATAAACAAGATGAGAGTCTCTGGGAGTCATTTATACAAACATCAAGCTAAAAACAGCAACATCCCATGGAAACTGCTTCCAAGTCCTTCAGTAGTACACAGTACGTGGAAAAAGAGGCTGCAAAATCACTCTGTGTAGAACATCCAGATGACATCACGGATTGTTCGTCCAGTAATATACAGTCTATGACTAAACCCCATAGAGGAGCAGTCACAAGCAGCTCTGGAAAGAAGAATGGTCCAAAATTCCTCCTGAACACAGATGCTGAGAAGCTATCCCATCACAAAAAAAAAACCCAAACAATTCAACAGCACGGATGGCACCATCCACAGTCTCCTTAAAAGCGTCATCGTGATGCTGCTGCAGCTCTCAGAACCAGGGTAGTTCAGACCTCTGCAGCTGAATCGAGCAACTCTGCCACGCTGCCGTCAGCTGAAAACCAGAGTCAGCTTTTTAGGAATTAACATTGGGGGGGGGGGGGGTTAATTCTACTGATTGCTTGTTACACAATTGAGTCTGAATGTGTCTGAGAGCCAAGAAACTGACCTAAGAAAGACGAAGCTGGAGGTCACTGGTGATCAATCAGCAAATGTATTCATTATAACAAAAACAGGCAGCTTATGGCCGTTTCCCTTCTTTAGGGGTTATAAGAGCTAATCTCTCACTGATTTGACCCCTCCTGACCCAGCGCCAACATCCCCACAACCAGCGTTGACTCCTACCACAAAGAAGGCTGCGCTGCAGTTCCTCAACTGACCACTAGTTGTTGGCTCCAAAACAGAGCAAACTCCCATCTCCATGTTAAAATGTCCACATTTACAATAGAAATAAATTATTGTTCAGCCTGTTAAAAAAAGCAACTTTGGCCTCCATGGCTGGATGTTCAAGAACGTCGTCATTTGATTGGCAGCTGTCCTAGTAGGGGTGAGTATTGGCAAGGATGATATGTATCATGATACTTGGGCCACGATGCTGTATATGTTCATCAGATGATATTGATCATTCAGAGGACAAATTGAGTCAAAACTATTTGCTTCAAAACAATCTATTTCTTGTTTGTTATTAGTGTTTTTGCACATTTAAATTTTAAACAATTTAAATTTGAAAATGAAACAATTTTTCTAAAAAAAAATTGATATTAGGAGCTGAAAAATCGATATCATATTGGGCGGCCGAAAATCGCGATATATTGCCAAGTTGATTTTTTTCCACACTCCTATGTCATAGCCAATTGCTGGCAGTCATCAGGTTGGTCTGGAAGGCTCCAAAGAAGGAGAATCTTTGTCAAGATTCTCATAGTTAGGACCCAAATGCAGGAGATTCCAACTAAAAGCCCTTTACTTTGCCGCGGTGCAGCGTCAACAAACAGAGGAAAAAGCAGGGCAGCGACACTGAGTATAACAGGACATGACAGGATGAACCAGCAAAGAGGCAGGAAGAGGTGAGACACTATATACCACCTGTGTCAAACACAAGGCCCGCGGGCCAAATGTGGCCCGCCACGTCCTTTTATGTGGCCCTGGAGAGCCTACATCTCCCATCATGCATTTCGTCATTACCCACAACAATAATGGTAGCTATGAGCAAGACAATTTTTCAGAACATCTCCAAGAAAAGAAAAATTGATGCACAAGGAAGGCAGTTTCATGAATGATGGGAAAACGACTGTATGTCTTTTGTGTTATGAGGCAGGTGTCAGTCGTGAAAGAGTTTAATCAACGTCGGCATTTTGACAGCAAACACGGAGCTAAGTATGCTAAATTTAGCCTGCAAGACAAACAAAGAATCGCTTCCGCTTCTGAAACCAAGGTAATGGATACTCTAGATACAACCACAAACCCTTAGTTTAATATAATAATGACTTAAATATTTGAAACTTGAATACATAATAAATACAGAAACTGTTATTTAACATTATAGTAAGGTGTAGTTTAATTTATTTTGATTTACATTGCATTTTGTTACATTCATGCTGTCAATCTGGCCCTTCGAGGGCAACCATGACGCTGATGTGGCCCTCAGTGAAAATTAGTTCAACTCCTCTGCTATATACAGACAGGGTCTGACGAGACACAGGTGAAAACAATCAGGGTAGGTGATACCAGGGAAGAAAAACAGAGCTCAGTCCACACAGAAACACACTTTCAAAGTAAAACAGGAAGTACCAAACAGGAGACAAGAAACACAGAAAAACATCAAACATCACACAAGAGACACATCACCAAACTAAGGCAATACAAGAACACTGGCATGTGACTCCTTAGTGGTTGGGTTTCGCATCGTGAGGTTCAGTGTCCTGCCCAAACATGTTACAGGACTGGGGATCGACCCTGACAGTTCCCACTGATCCAAACAAGCACCTGGCGAAAGTGAAGGAGCTGCAGCACACTGACTCCTGAGAGCAAAAAAAACCCAACTCACCTTTAAAAGCCAACAGGAAACAAGAGTGTGCAAAGGGCCAATCGACGTGTAATTGCTTGCGTGTCATTAAATGGCCTGTCTTGCATTTTCTGCCACTTTATTAACCGCTGAAAGGCAAGTTAGGCAGAATGGGCTGCACGCATAATAAACCATGCCGAACGGAGACTTGACTAATGGGTGAAAATGACAAATACTTCTTTTTGCTCTGTGATTGCTGCTGGCGGGAGAGAGGAAGAGGTCCGTTAAACATTTGCTTCAAGCCATTGTTTTCCTCATCAGAAAGGGAAACAGGGGTGGCTGAGCCACATTTTCCTCATCACACAGCTGTAGTTTGTACCACGCGCTCTGAGTGAAACAGCCTCTGCAGGTGTTTACGTGTAATCAGCAACTCAAAATGAGCCTGATTCTGCCACAGCTGGGGTTTCTCAGTTATTAATTAAGTATCTACGGGCTTCTTGGGTGGGTGGTGTGTTGGCTTGTTGCTAGCTGGTGCATCTTGGAGTGGGAGGGGTGTGGCCGTCCTCGTGTTGCCACTTTGGTGTGGGTTTGTTGCGTGCGGGTGGGGGGTGGGGGGTTGTGGCCATTAACCGCGAAAAATAAGGGATCACTGTAGTAGTAGTTGATACCATGATTACCATTACTGGCATCATTATTATTATTTTTATTGTTCAATTCAATTAAATTTTATTTGTATAGTGTCTGTTACAATGTCAATTGTCTCCAGGCGCTTTACAGAGACCCAGATCATGACCCCCGAGCAAATATCATTAACTAAAATTATAATATTAAGACCTAAACAAGGAAAATGGCAAGTAAAAAAAAAAAAACTCCCACAGCAGGAGAAAAAAAAAACCTTTAAGCCAAAGGGTGGCAAGAAAAAACAAGAAAAAAGAACATTTAATTAAAAGTGCACTACTTTTGAATTCATTATTTGATTTCGCGTATACAATGCAATTAATCGTGATTAATCAGGGAAATCATGTGATTAATCGTGATTTAAAATTTTAATCGTTGCCCAGCCTAAATTATACAAAATTAGCAATTCTATCACAAAGTTGTAATTTTATGTTCACAAAAATTGCAAAATCACAAAATTTGGCATTTTAGGACAATAAAAGTTGTTATTGCACAAGGAAATTGACAAGTTTAAAACAAAAGTCGCTTTTCTATGAAAAAGACCCTTTTTTTTATTTGGAAGAAATTTTTAGAACAAAAGTCACAATTTTACAATAAAGTCACGATTTTGTGAAATTCGGCATTTTGCAACAAAAATACAAGGATGAAATGTTGCTGTTTTGATAACTTAATTAGTTCACCACCAAGAAAAGAAACAAAAGGACCAAGAATTTGAAGTTTCTCGAGTCCAAGTGTCTGATTTTTAAATCAGCAGAGTTCAGTCATATTTGAGCAGGTTTGTCCGGACCAGAAACAGGATCTTCACATGGAGGAAGACCATCGTAGACCGAGTCCAGGAACTGGAGGGAAACCTGACCACACAGCTGGTGGAGGAAACAAAGAGCATCCAGGCCTTTGACTGTAACCATGGTGATGATGTGGCCCTGGATCAAACAGTTTGATGCGCCAGCTTTATATCATGTGTTTTTAATGAGCCTCATGCCGTTTTATCTGTTTTATAAATAAAGTTTGGTGGAGGCGAAAAAGAAAAAAAAACTCAGAACATGTTGTATGAAGTTTTAAAATCTGAATAACCACAAAAAAATCATCTTGAAGCTGCGTTCAGTCACACAACAACAAAGCTGTAACCTCTTTTACTCTTTTGTTACTCCTGCTCGTTGATGCAAAATGCATTCTGGGATACATTTAAGTCAAACCGGGACAGAACTTCAGCTGCAGCTGATGAAATTTCACAAGAAGACACGACAAACGTGTGCTGAGGCTGAATATGATGGAGAGACTCAGAGAGAGACATCTTTCATCCAGTAGGTCTCTATTTCCACTTTTGAGCTGTCAGCGTTACGTACGATGTTTTGAATCACTGCCGTCCTCCTTCCTCGGTCGGTACGGACACTTTACGGCTGATTATCAGTAAGATTACGCCCTAATGGTGCCGCCAGGATCTGCTAACATTCACACAGGACTCAACACAGAGAGAGAGCAGGAGCCGCTCACATCAGCCAGTAACTACGTTATTATTACCCACAAGGCCTGTGTAGTACATTTACACGAAGCATACTGGGTCCACTCCTCTTAATATCATCCCACTGCACCAGAAAGTCTTTCATTTGGGTAGAATTTCTACAAATCAGACAATTAAATACATGAGGGATGAAGCTAGGTTCAACACAGAACTGCTTGAGCAGACTAGTTTATGTGCCAGGAGGTGGCTCTTTAGTTCCCGCTAACCTGACACATTTTACTCTCTTGTCACGGGCCGGTGTTCGTTTTCACCTCAACTACACTCCTGATTATTCATTCAACGGCGGCGTTATACAACAACAAACAGACGCGTATCAAAGCGCTAACAGCAGCTGATGCCACAATTACTATACCAGTAGGAGTGAGTATTAGCAAGGACCTCGCAATACGATATGTATCATGATACTTGGGCCACGATACGATGTTATCACGATATCGATTACACTACTTTTGAATTCATTATTTGATTTTGCATATACAATGCGATTAATCGTGACTAATCAGGGAAATAATGCGATTAATCACGATTAAAAATTTTTATTTTTGCCCAGCCCTAGATAAGATATCGGGATATATTGCGATATTCTACCCAGCTAATATCAAAATTAAAAGTAGAGATGAAAAATCAAGTTGCTGTATATGTTTATCAGATGATATTGATCATTCAGAGGACAAATTGAGTCAAAACTATTTGCTTCAAAACAACCTATTTACAACAGACGCTGTTAGAGCTGAGCGATTTTATCGATTCTGCGATATATATCGAGTATCGATTTTTCAGCCACGAGTATCGATATTCTAAGCTTCTTTCAAAACCCCCGTGTCCCACCTTTAAAAGCTTGCAAACAACAATTTGCACTGTTTAAATAAATGAAACTATTTTTCTCAACAAATCTTTTATTCATTTTGTCCAGCATTTGCAAGCTGCCTGTCAGCCATATGATGTGTAATTGATGCTTTCAGTTCAATTAATTCAAACAAAGTCATTGGGACACTCACAAGATGTCACCAAAATCACTTTGTCCCTTTAAAATATTTCGGAAAATGATGTAAATGTATCGCAAGATGAATATTGATATATATCGTATCTTGAGCCGAATATCGTGTATCGTATCATATCGTGATTTTAGTGTATCGCTACAGCCCTAGACGTTATACAAATAAAACTGAATTGAATTGAATTGTTTATTATTAGTGTTTTTGAAAAATTGAAAAAATCGATATTAGGAGCTGAAAAAGTGGCCAAAAATCGCAATACACTGCCAAATCGATTTTTTTCACACCCCTAGATGCCAGCACATTTCACTCAAACCGGCGGAAAACACAGTGAGTAAAAGCGCAAATTGAATCGTTTCAAGAATTATAATTCCCACTGGTCATGATGAATTAATACTTTTCATGCTTATTCGTTATCTCAATCAGTTTTCTTCCTGCAGTCATACGAGTTTCTGATGTGAAGCCGCCGTCCCTTGTAAGCGCAGTCGCTGTCATCAGCTGAAATGCTGCAGCCAGTTTCTGCAGGTTATTACCGCCGTATGACAGCCTATTATCTCTCTATGACAGCCCATTACCTGCACAGAGGAGCAGGGTAATGAAATAGGAAGGAGGACAGTGAAGATGTGCTACCAACAAATCAAACAGATGCTGTTTACACTCAGCCAGAACCCACGAATTTAACACTGACAGTGTGTCACAGTGGGCTGAGATTCAGGGGTCCGTAGGTTCAGGACCATCAGGATTTTTAAGTGTTAAATTCAGAGAAGCCAGAGAAGAAAGATAGACATGTTTCTAAAGCCCCCAGTCGGCACGTACGCCGCCTCCATAGCATCTTTGCTCCGCCCACTGAGGTGTGTGAACGTCACGGAGGTGGAACGGCAGGATATTCAAGTCCTCCGCTGTTACACCCCTGGTCCTCCCGGAGAGGCGGTAAAATATGGAAGTACGTTAACTTGGAATAGCACGCAGAACTATTTAAAGCTTTCATCATTTTTATTCATAGGCCAATTTAAATCTTTAACTGTATCACATTTTACTTCTAGTTGTTCCAGTTTTACCTGACCATTGTGTTCTACATTTTAACAAATTTTTAATTAAATTTTAATTATTCGTGTTTTTATTTATTTTTTTACATTTTAATTGTCATTTTTATTGTGTTTTTAAATTCTTGTCGTCACTTTTATGTAAGTTTCTCTTTGGCTTTTTTTGTGTCTAAACGCCCTTATTTTTATTTTTGTTGTTTCACTCGGCTGCATTGTAAATGAGGTCTCTACCTCAATGTATTTCCAAGTTTAAATAAAGGTAATAATAATAATAATAGTAATATTAGCTCAAATAAACGGATTCACACGGACAAATCTTGAACCCAGTTTTAGCAGCAGTCAACAGTCAGGAGCAGCAGTGCCAAGCCAAAGAGCTGAGGCTTCTACTTGATTGCACACTGATACGGATGTCTCCGCACCTCAGTCCACTTTATAAATAAGGTACTTTGTAAATAATATTTTAGTACACTGATCCCTCGCCAACCACTGTGCTACCGAGGCGGCCCAACCTGCTGATGTTTTACATCAGTTCATGGTGCGTTCCGTCGGTTGGTTCGCCAACAGAAACCGTTGAGGCAGCGGGAGGCCGACCCGATCCGAGACAACTCCTCCAGATTTCTGACCCTGCTTGGTATCGGCAGCTTGTCTCTGGTCACATGACAGTCGCTGCTGCCTCACTGTTAGATGTGCGACCGCTGTTTTCGAGCTACGACGGGCGATTTTTCCGACGACTTCACAACTTTTGTCTAGGGGTGAGTATTGGCAAGGACCTCGCAATATGATACGTATCATGATACTTGGGTCACAATACGATATTATCACAATATTACGATATCATGATATATTGCGATATTCTACCCAGTTAATATCAAAATTAATTAATTAGTAGAGATGAAAAATCAAGTTGCTGTATTTGTTCATCAGATGTTTATTGATCATTCAGAGGACAAATTGAGTCAAAACTTCAAAACAACCTATTTATTGTTTATTATTTTTATAACAACAATATTATAACAATATAATAAAAAAAATAATAAATATAAATTATATTTTAATTATATATAATTATTTTTTATCATATATAAATAATAAGTATTATTTATATAAATATAAATATAATATAACAATATTTATTATTGTTTATTATTATTAAAAAAACGATTTTAGGAGCTGAAAAATCGATATTATATTGGGCGGTCGAAAATCGCGATATATTGCCAAAATCGATTTTTTTCACAGCCCTACTTTTGTCTGGGACAGGTGAAATCTTACAGTCTGAGCCCGGCATCGTCCCATTCAGAGTACGAGGACCGTTGTGTTACGTTCGACGGAGCAACTTGACCCCATTTCATTACCCACGAGTCCATGGGCTCTGTGTAATGAACCGACAACAACAACACTCTCACACACAGAGGTAATTTACATGCAGGCATCATCTTGTCAGTGTACGAGATCGATGCTGGCGCATCATGTACTTCTCGTATTCTGCCTCTCTGCAGGCTGCATCAGGGTTTTACATCCAGGTAGGAAGACGAATGAAGCAAAAATGGGCAAAGATGATAACATTGAGAGAAAAAACCAATTTCATCAAGCAAAAAAAAAAAAAAAAAAGCCAGCATCACCATCAGGTCATTTCACACTGATGAAGACTCACACAGCGATCTGTGCAAACAAAGTAATTGCACATATTCTGCTTATTCACTCAGTGGCGACCAGCAGAAAAACGGACAGTCATGGTGCTGCTCAGATAGAGATTTACCGATCCTGCCGGACCACCCTGAGCACCGGCTCTGCCGACGGGCCTCTCAACCCTGCTTTTCTTCAAATCAATCAGTCCCTTCTCACTCTGTGAACGTGCTGCATTATTATCAAGCACCACAGTCACCGTAGGGCGGCTGAAGGGTTTCTGTAGTGTTTACACAGATACCAGTGAAATACCATCAGCGTCAAGAATTTCAGTACTTCAGCTCCAAGTCGGGGAGTTTACAAACATAATGCTGCAAAAGGGCTGTGAAATTTTACTCCAGTAGAGCTGTGAATGATCATACACGGTACAGAGTATGATAGCAAGCCTTCCAGGGCTGAAACATCAGGATCACTCCACCATCAAATATGTGTTTAAGGAGAGAGGCAGGGGTCCACCTGGACAGGTCTCCAGTCCTCATGTAGATGAACAACCATGCACACTAGGGCTGTAGCTATACACTAATCTCACGATACGATACAATACATCTGGCTCACGATACGATATTATATCGATATTTTTCTAACAATACATTTACATCATTTTCTGAAAGATTTTAACAGGACAAAGTGATTTTGGTGACATCTTGTGAGTGTTCCAATTTGTTTGAATTAACTGAAGTGAAAGGTAGGTGACTGCAAACAACATCGCAGAGAGGAGAGAAAGGAGGCCTCTGATTGGTCAATTCTACATCCACGTCATCGAAGAAATTAGGAAGAAGTACCCACATCTGTACGATTCTGGTTCTCCACACTACAAAGACAGCACATATTCTAGTAATTCATGGAGGGAGATAGCGATGAATGTGGGTCTGGATACGGCCGAGACGGTGAGGAAGTGGAAAAACGCAAGAGATACGTTTAGTAAGTTTAGCTAGTTCGTGATTGTCGCTCTCCGTTGTGGCGTTGAATAACAGCGCAGAAGCGCTTCAACATTAACATATATCAAAAATAACTGCGGCGTATTGGGGACAAGATAACTGCGACACGTTGCCGCGAGAGTAAACACAGCCCTTAAAGCCGGCGTTTTCCACCACTGAATACGGTCTCAAATCCTGACAAATAAAGTTTGGCTAGCTCTCAGTTAGCATTAGCTTGTCCGGGTGGTTATGTTTCAGGTGGGCTTGCCTCGCGGGTTGGTGGTATTTCCAGAGTACTTTACGTTTGAGTGACACAGCTTGCAAACCGCCATACTTTTGTCTAAATCTTCGCTTTCTTTTTTCTTTTAAAACCCGAACTGCTCCCACACATCTGCTTTTAAGCACGCAGGCGCTGCGTTTATACTCGCCGCCATCCTCCTGAGTGGCTGAGCTGTAGCTGGAAGAGTAAGAAGCTGCTTCTGGATACCTTGTTAGAAATGCTCTACAGCGACATTAGCGGCTGGAGGACTAAATGGCACATTGCAGGAAGAGCACCCGTGCGAGACACGGGGGTTTTGAAGGGAGCTTAGAATATCGATACCCGCGGCTGAAATATCGATACTCTCTGGGAAATAAAATATCGATATATATCGCTGAATCGATAAAATCGCCCAGCCCTAATGCACACTCACAATCACTTCTACAGGGAAGTTAGAACCACCAATTAACCTAATTAGCATGTGTTTGGACTGATGGAGGAAGATGGAGAACCTGAAGGAAACCCACGCAAGCTCCAGGAGAACCTGGAGACTCCACACTGAAAGGTTTGAACCAGGAACCTTCTTCCAAATGTGGCCATTTGGGTAAAATAAATAATAAAAAACAAACATCCATTGAGGTCGTCATGAACAGTTTTGGTTCAGAAGCGATGGAGACTGGAGATAATAACTAGAGCTGAGCCATTTTATCGATTCTGCGATATAATCGATATTTTATTGAGTATCGATTTTTCACCTGCGAGTATCGATATTCTAAGCTTCTTTCAAACCCCCCGTGTCCCACCTTTAAAAGCTTGCAAGCAACAATTTGCACTGTTTAAATAAATGAAACTATTTTTCTCAACAAATCTTTCATCCTATACTGCCCCCATGTGTTCTGGAGGGGTATCAGGACACAAAGTGCCTTTAAAGAAGCTGCCACATACAGATGTTAGTAGTAATATTAGATTTCTATTGATTTTAGGATGAAGAGAGCTCTGATTTCCTGTTTTCATCTCAAACAGACTGCAAAATAAATACGGATGGTCAAACTTGTCTGAGAGTTTTGTCCAGAATTTGCAAGCTGCCTGTCAGCCATATAATGTGTAATTGATGCTTTCAGTTCAATTAATTCAAATAAAGTTATTGAAACACTTACAAGATGTCACCAAAATCACTTTGTCCCTTTAAAATCTTTCGGAAAATGATGTAAATGTATTGTAAGATGAATATCGATATACATCGTATCGTGAGCCGATTATCGTGTATCGTATCGCGAGATTAGTGTATCGCTACAGCCCTAATGGTAACTATTCAAAAATTCAATATTACTCTGAAAAAATACAATCAGAGAATTAGCAGTCATCTAAAATAAAACTAAAAAGGATAAATAGTAATATCAAATTGCTTATCAAGTTTAAAAATAAGTCTGTAGTCTAGAGTGCAAACTTGAACAGAGAAAAAAAGTAAATAACGCAAGTTATTGGGCAGAAAAAAATTACATTAATGCCAACAATTAAACAGAAAGAAATGCTCACGAGGACGTGCTACATGAACTTTCTTATAGTATACTGCCCCCATGTGTTCTGGAGGGGTATCAGGACACAACGTGGCTTTAAAGAGGCTGCCACATACAGATGTTAGCAGTGATATTAGATTTCTATTGATTTTAGGATGAAGAGAGCTCTGATTTCCTGTTTTCATCTCAAACAGACTGCAAAATAAATACGGATGGTCAAACTTGTCTGATACTTTTCCACAGTATTCAATAAATACTACATTTTAAATATAACCCACGTTGCCTACTTCATATTTTATACTGAAGAAAAGTAAAGCATTCTAAAGTAGGGATGGAACGGTTACCGGTATTACGGTAAAGCGCTGTAAAATATTACACGATAACGATTACCGTTTATGTTGTGAGTCTCGCGTGAATATGTAGCTTGTAACATCGGCATCGTAACGTGAGCATGGCAGAAAGTGGTGATAGCACGCAGGACATTTACCAACCCACTAAAAGGATGAAAATCAAGGTCTGGGAATATTTTTATTTATTTATTTTTTAATAATGCAGAGGGACAACCGGTGGAGGACAGTTATTCTGTCTGCAGAGCACTTGTTTACATTTTATTGTAATTTGTACAAACCAACTTGAAGGAGCTAAGGCTAATGCTTCAAGCTACTGAGATGTTTGACCGAGAGTAACCTGGTCGACGCGCTTCGCTAACTCACATTTCGTAAACGTTACCGTTGCGTGTTGATTGAAAAAGGACCTGAATGATGTTCTTCTGATGCAGTTAAAATATTTATTTATTCCATTAACTGATCTGACAACCATAACGCCGGCAGTTAGCGCCACAGCGGTCAAAAACCTTTTGCCCTTCCAGGTCAAACACCCAACCAATAACAGGCAGCTACCTTTATACCTGACCCTCAGGTAACAACACAGCGACACCCACAGACACACAGAGTGAACTACAATTCAGAACAACATATTTGGCTCCTTTACAACTGTTTCTTTATTTGCACATTTATACGTATTTAAGGTTCAGCTAAAAGTCAAAAGTTTATTTCATTTGAACTTCACTATAATTTTTTTCCTGATAATTGTTTCCATATTTTGACCTACTATGGTTGTTAAAGTGTTTATTTAAATTTGCACCAGCGAAATAAGGTTTGTTCCTGTTATTTATTTTGTTCATTTAAAATAAAACCTCTTTCTGTGCCAGTTGTTTACCCTTTTAATGTGAAAGTTTCATTTTGATAAGATTTTTGGCTTCTGATGTTTTAGTTTGACAAGAAAATTTTGTGAAATTACTAAAATGTATGTCTTTTTTGGACATTTGTACAGCAATTAAGAATACCGACATAATATCGTAAACCGTGATGATTTGTTCACTATAATCGAGATGTCAAATGTTCCATATCTATTCTAAAGTCACTTCATCCATCTGGAGATGAACCTGAAACTGGGAGAACTGGTCTGAACGGTACCTCCTCGAACAGCTCCAGGCTGTACGTGTTGTCGTCGTCCGCGAAGAAGACCACCCCGGAGTCCCGCCGGTTCCGGTGCTGGCGGAGCCACACGAGAGCCGCGTTCCTCTGCTCAGTGGCGCGCGGCATCCCCGCGCGCTTGAACCTGCGGGGGGTGAACACGTGCAGGTGCGTGTACGGCACCCCGCACCGGGCCAGGAAGCGCGACACCAGGTCGGTGCGCGCGGTCGAGTCCTCCACCACGATCCAGTGGAACCGGGGCACCTGGCGGAAGGCGTGGGCCAGCCGGGTCAGCTCCGCCTTCTGCACCGGGCGCGTGTAGGTGGGGGTGATGGCGTAGATGATGGGCAGCGCGGACTGGTTCTGGGCGCCGCCCGCCCCCGGTGCGCCCATCCGGGCGGCTCGCTGCGCCCTGCCGGTCCGACCCGCCGCCGGGGCCCGGACCGCCCTCTTGCTGTCGATGTCGATCATGATGATGACGATGAGGACCCAGGGCAGCAGGATGAAGAACCGGCTGAAAAACACTGATTTCATGGCGACTCTTTAAGTTCTTCCGCTCACTCCATCACAAACGGAACAGAACCGGACCGGACGCAACTCCAAAACCCGCTCCCTTAAATCCACGGATCTGATTTTCTACAACAGAGGACGACGAAAACCGGAGTGTCGGGTCCATTTCAAACTCTGTGTACCGCGTCCCCCGTCCCACCCCTGTCCCGGCGGGACCGCTTCCTCCGAGTCCTCTCTCCTCCCCCGTCCTCCTCCTCCTCCTCCTCCTCTCTCGGATGGGACTTCTGCTCCTTGCAGTCGCTCCCTCCTCGACCTCGCGCCCCTTTAGGCTCCGTTACATCCCCATGCCTCCTGCGGAGCTCCGGTGCGCGTCTCTTAGAGGAACGGAACCGAGCGGCGGCGGTCCTGCCGGCAGAGACGCACCGCCGCTGCTGAGCATCACTTGGAGAACGCGGAGGAGCGCAGCTCCGAGTCTGAGGATAATAAAGCAGGAGGGGAGGAGCAGGTGCTGAGCGGAGGAGGGGAGCGGGAGAGTGAAGGCGGGAGAGTGAAGGCTGAGGAGGGAGGGAGGGAGGGAGAGACGTCAGGAGAGTGATGAGAGAGAGAGAGAGGAGAGAGAGAGAGAGATGGAGAAAGGCTCTGTTGTGCGCATCAGCGTCCGCTGAGATTTGACCCAGTTGGTAGAGAGACACAGAGAGCCCATGTGTTTGAGAGAGAGAGAGAGAGAGAGAGAGAGAGAGAGGGAAGCCCCCGCTGCTCGTGCTGTACATGTCAGGAGAAAACATTTCTAAACAAACACCAGGACTTGATATGACGAGCTGTCTGGCATGAGAAGACATCCGGGACATGGTGAGGGCGCGCCAGGGGCCCCTGTAGAGCTGCTCATCATAGACTCGGGGCCACGCCCGAACACTTTCAGGGGCTCAGGCCAAGAGAAAAGAGCCTCAGATAAAGATACTAATATAATATAATATAATGTATATAATATAATATAATATAATATAGTATAATATAATATAATATAATATAATATAATATAATATAATATACATTGTTAGACATTTTGTTGTATTTTTACAGTAGTTTACTGGCGACATTATTGCCAGTAAGTTACTGTAATTACCACCTTACAGTATTAATCCTGTAATAATGTTTTACAGTATATCATCTTTACTGGCTAAAACCAAATAAATAAGAGAATTAAAAGATATAAGTGCAAAGACATGATAAAAATAACTAAACTTATACAATAAATAAGCTAAAATTTACAATTCTAAAAGACTAAAACTAAACGTTAGACATATAAATTTACCATCACAAAGGCCTACAGTAGCATTACTGTAAATGTCAACAGTAATTTACCACAATTTCAAAAAATACAGCAAGTTACTGTAAATAAAGGCACTTTACCCATAATACTATGCAAATTACAGTAACTTGTTGTAATCATATTTACTGGGCATTTTGTGGTATTTTACTGTAAAAATTACAGCAAAGGCAAACAGTGTAATTAGGGCTGGGCAATGATTCATATTTTTAATCGCGATTAATCGCATTATTTCCCTGATTAATCACGATTAATCGCATACGCATAATCAAATAATGAATTCAAAAGTAGTGTAAAATACACTTTTATTTAAATGTTCTGCTGCCATATGAACTAAAGTGTCATAACATTTGTTGTTCAAACACTTTTAACATCAGCACTTGTCAGTAACACACATTTAGTGTAAATCTCATCTTGAAAAATGTAAAATAAAATAAAGCTTATTGCCACTGCCAGAGCATTAATGTCATCCTGTTTTTTTTTTTCAATGAAAAATAAAAAAAAAGTCTACCAACAAAATCCTGAGCCACAATCAGAACATTAAAACAGGTAATTTCTGAGGTAAGAGCAGAAACTTTTAACGAGGAGTTCAACTTGTCAGTTGTTACAAATAACCTTGTTTCTGTTGAATCCTCCGTCTGGGAGAACTTTAAAATGAAAATGTCCATGTTAAAGTTCAGGAACTTTACCAATCCGTGTATCATTCATTCTTTCCATTTTCAATTGTCAATCAAAAAAAAAAAAATCTAAAAAGTGACATTTTATTACATTTTTTGTTTTTTAATCTAACACAAAAAAATGAAAAAATGCCTGTTTTTTTTTATATTTCAATTTTAGACTTGGATTTTTCAGACAGAATTGTTAATATTGCTAACTGAGTTGCTACCTGAACTGTAAAATTTTTTTTACCGTTTTTTACCGTTCTCCATGTCTGTTTTAGCTTCTCCTTATGTTGACTGTTTTCCGGTTTGCAGCAGCCAGTAACAGACTTTTCAAAACAAAAGCATGTGACCAACATGCGTTAACGCGCGAGAAAATAAATGTTGGCATTAATAAATTAATGCGTTAACGCGGTGATAACGCATTAACTTGCCCAGCCCTAAATAAAATATAATATAATATAATATAATACTTAAAAAACACAGTCATTAATTTCTGCAATCATCAGATTTTTTCTAAAAGAAACAAACAAGCATAAATTAGTTGTAAAATTACGAATTTTGCCAAATATATTGATTTGGCAAAATATATCAGTTTTATTTAATATATTAAATATATTTAATAAAATCGCAGACTGATATTGCAATTTTTCGTAGTAAAATATCACAACTTTTTAAACATAAAATTGTAATAAAATTGTAAAGTGCAGCTGAACGGTCTTGCTCACACAGAGTTAGTTAAAGTTGTATGCTGCTGTCTGTAAGAGGCCGTATTGTCCTAATCCTTAAAAAAAGAAGAGGGTTTAAGGCGTCTGTGGTCAATATTGTGGTTCTGTTTAAGGTTCTGATTAAGTCTGGGAGCGTCCTCGGCTACTGATGTCCTCCACGCCAGCCCAGAAGCTAATCACTGATGCTTAATTACCCACAACATGGATCAGGGGGATCTGCTGGGAGTAAAAGTGAGGATAAATCACTGAGCTAAGCTGATAGATCTGGTTCACACCAAACTAATTGCAGGCCAACAAACCCGATGACTTCACAGGATGAAAGCACCTTTGATTGTCCGGACTAGATAACATCCTGCGAGTATTTATTTTAGAAAGCACCAGTAATGTTTCAGCGCTACGCTTTGCTTATTGAGACTTATTGGGGATATTTTCCTCATAAAAAAAAAATAACTTTAGAAAGCTAAAACAATTTCATGCCCAGTGATTTTGGTGAAAACCAAATAATAGGCCTATTCCATCATAAATCACTTCCAACAGGCCGATGTGATGATAGTAAGTGGTTTAATGGGCTCTGCTCCAGAACTGGTAGCTGTGATTCTTCATACTTGATTGCTCGCTGTTCCATCTGTTCACACACACCCCCAATTTGGAAATGAAAGAGAATTTATCAGGCAAAGATGTCACTTTACACCAGCAGAGAGCTGTGATTAAAGCCCGACGTTATTAGCAGCCAACACAGAAACGAGACTGTGCTTTCATTCTTAATGTCGTGACGGATGAGTCGCAGAGTCCTTCTAAAGATGCAAACTTGAATCTGATATTATTTTAGATGATCTTATCTGTTGTAAATGTTACAGCAAATCTGTCAGAAATGCTTTAAAATCAGGGGATTTGATGCCGTGACACAAGAGAACAAGATTCAAGGTGCTTTACATAAAACAGTAGAGGGATCACAGAAAACATTACGCAATAAAGAGTGGATTAAAAACAGAAACAAAATTTTTAAAGAAATAAAATAAAATGAAATATAAAAAAAGTTGAAAAAATGCAAGAAATAAAAGTTAATTATCAGTTGTTTTAATAAAAGGTGGCAAATCGAAAAGTTTTTAACCTTGATTTAAAAGTGCTGAGTCAGCAGACCTGCAGGTTTCTGGGAGTTTGTTCCACATGTGAGGAGCATAAAAACTGAACGCTGCCTCTCCGTGTTTGGTTCTGACTCTGGGAACAGAAAGTAGACTTGACCCTGATGACCTGAAGGATCTGGTGGGTTCAGAACCAACCAATGTGTTTGGTCCTAAACCATTCAGTGCTTCGTGAACTAAGACGTCAGGTCTTTGACAAACAGGAAGCCAGTGTAAAGATCTGAGGACTGGAGTTATAAGATCCACTTTCCTGGTGTTAGTGAGGACTGGAGCAGCTGCAGACACCAGTCCTTTAATCCTGGAAATGGAAATGTTCTTTAAGTGATAATAACCTTCAACCTTTCTTCCTCGACTCCAAAAATGATTATTTCAGTTTTGTCTTAATTTAACTTAAATAACTTCTGACACATCCAGTCTCTAATTTGAACAATGAATCTGTTCCTGTAGAGATTTCTGGTCTTTCATAAGACATCATAAAAAACATGTCAATTTATGGTCTTAAATATAAAGAAAAAGATAATATAAAGATATACAGTGAGTGTGATTTATTTACAGTGCAAGAAATTAAGTAATTTGTTGTACAAATGCCAACAAATGGTCGCTGCTTGTCATTCGACTTTGCATTCAAAATCAGCGATGGACTGAAATCGTGCATGAGACGTGCATGAGACAGTATATATACAGTGGTACCTCTACTTACGAAATTAATTGGTTCTGGAAATAGTCTCGTAACCTGAAAATTTCGTAAGTAGAGACGTGTTTTCCATGTAAATGCCCTAATCCGTTCCAAGCCCCCCAAAATTCGAACAAATTTTTTAAATAAATTATAAATAATACATGAAATGACATGAAAACTTGTAAGAAATACATGTTAGAACTAAAAAAGCACTCAGAGAGCCATGTAGATGTTGAACAGCAGAGGCCCCAAAATGGAGCCTTGAGGAACTCCACAGGTTATTTTAGTTTGCTCAGATTTTAGGACATTTTAGGACATCAAGTCAAAGTTGTAATTTTAAGTTGACGAAGTCGTGATTTTGCAAATTTCATGACTTTATGGGCTTTTCAAAATGCTGTGATTTGGGCTAGGGTTAGGGCATAATATAGAGGCTACAGTCCTCACAACTCTACAAAAATTCCTGGTTTTGGTGACATAAAGTCATAATTCTATCTCATGAAGTCACAATTTTGACCCAAAAAAGTTGCGATTTATACAATAAAAAGCGGCGACAATACAAGATTAGTGATTTTACAATGAAATACAGTATATGATTTTTGAACAGAAAGTTGCAAGTAAGTGTTCAAGTTTGGTTTTTATGTGAAAAAGTTGTGATTTTGCACAAATCAGCATTTTAGAAAAATAATAAGTGAAAGTCACAATTTTATGGCAAAAAAAAGTCTGGTTTTTTTTTCAAAAAAATGTCAAGGTGTCTCTATGATTGCATGGTTGTAGAAATAAATATAATTAAAACAAGCAGTACTGCAGCTATATTATATATTATTATATTAAATTCTTAATAAGTGTATTTGAACCAAGTGTACTCTTCTTGGTCTGAGCACCTGCCAACAAACGTTCACGGCTCTGATCCTTCTATTCCTGCTCATCACGCAGGTCAAGTCCTGACTGTCTTAAATGTCAAGCGTTGTACGGTCTTTTCTCCGTGAGCGTCTCCTGTTACACTGTCACGCCTGTCAATCATTTATCAAACTGTCTCTCCAGTCGCCCGTCGTCACCTTAGAAATGCTTTTTCACTGACTGTGTGCCAGTTGTAGGTCTATACGTGTTTAATTATATATAATTATTACGGATAATGTCCGTATATATATCACAGAGATCACAAGAGTTTTATCAATTTTAAAACATTGTTTTATAATTAGCCCAAAATGTTGTTAACGCAAAGTGCTTTCTTTGCAAATTAAATGTAATTTAAAGTAACTAGAGCTTTGTAAAATCAAGGAAGAGAGAGTGGAGATGCAATTAAATTTTTAATGTTCATAATTAGTGTCTAAAACTAGACAAAGAAGCCTAAAGGAGCAAAAGAGCAGACTGGGACTCGATAACAACTCCAAGGGTGGAATAAACAAATAATAATTCTCTAAATTCACTAATTTTTAGAGCTCCTGCAGAGAAACAGATAAAACAGATAGACATTAAAAAGAAAAAAGAAGAGCCAAATCCATCACCCATCATGAGCTGTGTTGACTGCAGCCTTGAAGATGTACGAGATGTGAGGATTTACTTTTATTCCCTCGTCATGTCAAACGTCAGGACTGTCAGACACGCAGGGTGATGACACACGATGATGTGGAGGCCTGAGTGTTACGAACACACGGAAATACACATGAGAGTCGACAGACGAGACTGCAGACAAATGTCACCCTTTGACAAAATAAACACGATGCAACAAAATGCTTTCAAAACTCTTCTTCTAACAGAAGAGAAAACAAAAAAAAATTGAATCCATGGCTCTGTTCAGACAGCCAGATCTTTATTAGTGCCTTTATTTCACCTCGCTGTGCTGTGGTGAAAGGTGGAATGACATAACTTTTTATTCTGCTGCTAGATCACCTTGGTAGGTAGGAACAGAGGTGTAACAGAGGCATAACAGTGGTGTAACAGAGATGTAACAGATGCGTAACAGAGGTTTAACAAAGGGGGAACAGATGAGTAACAGAGATGTAACAGAGTAATAACAGAAGTGTAACAGAGATGTAACAGATGCGTAACAGATGAGTAACAGAGATGTAACAGATGCGTAACATGCGTAACAGGGGAGAGTAACAGAGGCGTAAAGGATGCGTAACAGAGATATAACAGATGCGTAACAGAGATGTAACAGATGCGTAATAGAGAAGTAACAGATGAACAGATGAGAAACAAAGGTGTAACAGATGCGTAACGACGTAACAGATGAGTAACAGAGGTGGTAACAGAGATGTAACAGAGGCGTAACAGATGAGTAACAGAGATGTTAAAGAGGCATAACAGAGATGTGACAGAGGAGTAACAGAAGAGTAACAGAAGCATAACAGAGATGTAACAGGCGTAACAGGGTTGTAACAAAGGGGAACAGGTGAGTAACAGAGATGTAACAGAGGCATAACAGATGAGTAACAGAGGCGTAACAGAGATGTTACAGAGGCATAACAGAGATGTGACAGAAGAGTAACAGAAGAGTAACAGAAGCATAACAGAGATGTAACAGAGGCGTAACAGGGTTGTAACAAAGGGGGAACAGGTGAGTAACAGAGATGTAACAGAGGCATAACAGAGATGTAACAGAGATGTAACAGATGCATAACAGATGAGTAACAGAGATGTAACAGATACGTAACATGCGTAACAGAGGTGTAACAGAGGCGTAACAGGGGAGTAACAGAGGCGTAAAGGATGCGTAACAGAGATGCAACAGATGCGTAACAGAGATGTAACAGATGTGTAACAGAGGCATAACAGATGAGTAACAGAGCTGTGACAGGGGAGTAACAGATGTGTAACAGAGGCATAACAGATGAGTAACAGAAGCGTAACAGAGGCGTAACAGAGATGTAACAGTGGCGTAACAGAGGCATAACAGAGATGTAACAGAGATGTAACAGAGGCGTAACAGAGGTGTAACAGGTGCGTAACAGATGAGTAACAGAAGCGTAACAGAGATGTAACAGAATGGGGACATCAGTTCTTCTAGATGCACTTCCACAGAGTTTTTAAAGGGACTCGGTTTGATGCTCCAGTTGCCTCTTCAGCTAAACATGGATCCTCTGTGGATGTAGGCTGCTCCAGATCCTTCTGTCTCTTCATGTAAACCCAGACTGACTCAAAGATGCTGAGATCAGGGGAGTGTTGAGACCAAACCATCATTTACTCTTGGTTCTGTTTTACACTGAAGATGGTTCCTGATGACCTCATCAATGGTTTAACCTGATGGGTAAGTATCTGCTTGTCTTTCTCACAACAACATTAATCCTGTCTCAATCCCCAACTCCATTTGGACAAATAATTCCTAAACTGCACCGTGCTTCACTGTTGCCTGCAGACTCTCATTATTGTACCAGTCTCTGTCTTGGAACAGCATCTTTGAATGCTTTGAAGTCTTTCTCAGATGCAGCAGAACTACCTCATGTCTTGTTGCTGAGCTCAGTCTTGCCAGGATGTGTGACCTCTGACAGGAGACGACCTCACCTGGCTGTTCGCCAGTCAGTTTTAAGCCTCCAACGCAGCTGTTTCTGTTTCAGTTCATGACTGGGTTTCAACTGAGCGTCACGAGCACATACTTGGTATAACCAAGGGGATACTTTGTCCTTACTGGTTTGATGCAAACAGGAAGTATTAAAAAAGTAGCAGTTCCTCAACTGACCTCTAGGGGCCCCAACAGTGAGCCAGCCTCCTTTGACCTCCATCTTAAAATGTTCAACTTTACAGCCGAAATAAAACATATTTACAGCCTGTTACAGAAACCAGTTTTGGTCTCTAAAGTTAGCATTTGTAATCATGGCAACTGTACAGGGTGTGAATGTTTTTGTCCATCATCGGGTGAAATTATATAAGACAACATATTTAAGTATAATTAGGGAGTGTTTTTTTGATTGACAGTTGCCGTTACCAGTGGTTAGCTGTCATCATTTTAGCCACCTACTGCTTAGCACTGTCTGGACTTGGCTTCTGAGCTGTGAATAAAAACCCAATGGAGCATGCTCACTTTAATTTTAAGGGTTTGTTTGTGTGCTGTTAACTGTACTAAGAGATGGTTGCAACCGGTTCCTGGTTGGCCCAGAAGACTTTAAAGGTGAAGCAAAGCAGCCTGAAGCAGCTAGCTGCTGCTAAGGGTCAACTGGAGGTCACCAGCTGGGCAGTTCCATCAGCTTCTACCTCTTCCAGTAGTTGGGTCATCCAGTCAAGAGACTTTTGCCTCGGATCCACATCAGGACTCTTCTAAGTTGACTTACTGGACCACTAACCAACAACAACAACCAACAAACACTGCCAGAGATGAAACGAGAAGTAGTGGAGGTCCACTGGGACCAGTGTATGACTCATGACCTGTCAGGAGGCTTCCATGATCTGGAGGAGTCTGAAACTGGTCTGCAACTGGGTGGAAACTGGTCTGTAACTGGCCTGCAACTGGTCTGCAAACTATCCTGCAACTGGTCTGCAGCTGGCCAGGACTGGACTGTAACTGGTCTGCAGGTGTTCTGTGAGCTATCCTGCAACTGGTCTGTAAACTATCCTGCAACTGGTCTGCAACTGATCTGCAACTGGTCTGCAACTGGCTGGGACTGGACTGTAACTGGTCTGCAGGTGTTCTGTGAGCTATCCTGCAACTGGTCTGTAAACTATCCTGCAACTGGTCTGCAGCTAGCCTGTAACTGGTCTGCAAACTATCCTGCAACTGGTCTGCAAACTATCCTGCAACTGGTCTGCAAACTATCCTGCAACTGGTCTGCAACTGGCCAGCAACTGGTCTGCAACTGGTCTGCAAACTATCCTGCAACTGGTCTGCAAACTATCCTGCAACTGGTCTGCAACTGGCCAGCAACTGGTCTGCAACTGGCCTGCAACTGGCCAGCAACTGGTCTGCAAACTATCCTGCAACTGGTCTGCAACTGGCCTGCAACTGGTCTGCAACTGGCCAGCAACTGGTCAGCAACTGGCCAGCAACTGGTCTGCAACTGGCCTGCAACTGGTCTGCAAACTATCCTGCAACTGGCCAGCAACTGGTCTGCAACTGTTCGGCAACTGGACTGCAACTGGCCAGCAACTGGTCTGCAAACTCACCTGCAACTGGTCGGCAACTGGTCTGCAACTGGCCAGCAACTGGTCTGCAAACTCACCTGCAACTGGTCGGCAACTGGTCTGCAACTGGCCAGCAACTGGTCTGCAAACTCACCTGCAACTGGTCTGCCACTGGTCTGTCCTTGTCAGCGGCAGGCTGAGCGAAGACGGTGATTCCCATCAGAGCTTCTGGTTTTAGTTCTGGCAGCACTCGTTTCAGATGTTGTTTCAGGTGCGGCTTTTCAAATGAGGATGTTTGGACAATGTGATCAGAATTAATATAAAGTAAAACTAATAAGTATCACAGATTAGAGTAAGATGAGCGAACCAAACTAACAGCTATCCTGCAGTGACTGAGTGCAAAAATACCAGGTGATGCCATAAGGAATGATGCTGATTTGATTAAGATTTTCTTCCTTTTGCATATTTTGCATTTTTATAAATTCAGCTAAGTGATTCACAGTTCAGAGTTTGGTATATAAATCAGTAAAAGTGGTCGATCGGGGTTTCTGAGGGCAGACACGTACAGCGTCCAATAACCAGGCTCATTTCAGGTTACTGACGCGTACAGGCGAAGATGCAGAGAGACAGCGTCAATGTCAGGCGCAGGAAAGAGAAAAACACTGTCAGAGAGGAAGAGATGTGTGTTTGCAGAGGCAGGACGGCTGCGTAACCCTCAGGGTGCTGTACCTCACCGCCATCACCTTCAAACGCCGCAGAGACAGACGACTGAAGATGGAGAGAACAGAGGAGTTAATGAAAGCTTCACCAGCAGGGACGCTGAGAAAAAAATTCAAGGAATTAATGAATGAAAGCAAGTGAGACAGCTCAGAGAACAACCGACTGAAAAACAAGAGAGCAGAGAGGAGGAGGTGAAATGAAGACCGGGGGATTGGTAGAGACTGATGTTTACCGGCAGAGAAACAGCCTGCAGCGCTGGGAGTTGAAGCCAACTAACCGGCCTCAACGTGCACATAAATCTCCGCTGGAAAACGCCGTTATGTGATGATCCACAATACGATTCAGTTCAAGGTTGCTATTTAGATCCAGTTAAAAATGTCAGATCGATCACATATTTGTCAGTAGCATTAGCATAGAAATAAGTTTCTGTCCAGCAGTTCTGCAGCCACAACGAGGCGACAGCAGAAGTAAGTAGAGTTTCATCGTTGGTCAGACGTCAGACTGATAGTTCTAACATCCTCTTAAACACAGATGAGAGCAGTGGATCCTATTTAAAATGTGTTTCATCAAAGTCATAATTAGATTAGTACGCAGAAGTAATTTATACCCTAACCCTACCAGAACCAGTTCAGAACTGGTTCTGCTTTTTTCAAAAACCCAGAGTCATGACACCATTATGTCTCATCTGATGTTGAACCTAGTGCTGGGCGATATGGAAAAAATCATATATCACGATATGGACTATTTTATATCACAATAACTATATATATCACGATATACCATAATAAAGTATGTTTTCAGTTATTCTCTGAAAAGTTTGACAAAAAATTTCATTGCTTACTTTACAACTTTATTTTGAAAGGACATTTAGCTGAACTGTCACAAACATACATTTTAGTGCAGCAAAAACAGGTAGGTACAGAGGTACAGTAGCTTTCACATTTTTTTTTAAAGTGCACAACAGTGTCTGAGAGGAAAAACACATTTTTGCACTGAAGTTCAGCTATAAAAAATAAACACAAATTATTTTTCAACTTTCTGAAATCTGTAACCTTGTAGTGCAAAGTTTGCAAACCAATATAAAGTGTCTAAAGTAAACATCAGGGTTGAAGAGAACTCTGTGTAAGGCATTAACCATGAATAAAAGTGCAAACATAAAAGGCTACTTTGTAGAAGTAGATATGATTCTATCAAATTTATCGTTGCAGGTTATTTAATTACATATTTGCTGTAATAATTGATAAAATTAGGTTAGAATCGATAGAAGAGAAATGGCACGATATACATTTTATATTGTCCCCACGATATGTATCGTCATATCGCCCAGCACTAGTTGAAACTTTACTGAGTTTCTGGAGATCGACAGATAACAGTGTTTTCCTTCAAGATCAGGGTCTGAATATCGCCAGTCTGTCTTTATTAAAGGCTGACGTGGTTGCTCATGTTTCCACATCAACGCTGCTACAAACGGGATTTATCCTGGATGTTTGAGTCTGAACGAGCTTTTATTTTGAAAAGTCTTTTATTTTGAAAAATCAACGGATTCTCTCGGTTACATCTCGGTCATTTGAGTGCCAAAATTTAACCCGGCTAGCAACATGGGTAAGAGACAGACGTCTTTGGAAAGTTTCCTTGTGAAGGTAAAGATGCGCGGTAAAGAGAAAGAAGAACAGCCGATGACTTCCAAGAAAAAGAAAACTTTTAACAGACAAAACCAGAAGTCCTGCTGAAATATGGATTTATCACGACAGGTGATTCCCACGTAGCCCTCTCTGCATTAGTTTTTTTTGTTGTTATTTATTTAATGCGTACAGAGGATGTTACCAGATACTTTGATGTTATACTCATGTTATGTAACGAGGAAATGGTTATATAGGAAGTGACCTTTCGGTAAGCACCGCCCTCTTCCTAGTTACTGTTGCTAGGTCGGACAAACTTGCTGCTCCTGCGTTAAGGACTGTGTTAATTCGCTATTTTTCCAATGTGTATCATCAGTGTTAATATTATACTATAATAACGCCATGGTGAAATATTGCTGCTGGAGACCTGCAACAGTAACTCGAGGTGTCCAGAACGTTTGGAGGGACATTTTTATTCCCTTTCCCAAACCGAAAGTTAAGTTGTGTCCGTCCACACAAGCAACTGAACGTGTGGAAAGTTAAAAAACACACCTACATTTACTCCAAGGTAAGTTTACTTTGTTTATTAGACGATTGATTTAACCACCGCTTAGTAAAAGTAATAATATGATTTAGCAGCAGGGAGGGTGATGAGTTCTCTGTTAGCATTAGCTCTGGTCCATAGGTCTGTCCAAACACCAGAGCTATGTTAACATCAGACAGTCACAGCATTGTATTAATATAATTAGTAAAGTGACGTTAACATCACAAGCCTCACCTTATACCTAACAAAATAAATATCCAGGGCCATATATTGACCTTTTCGACTTAAAAATTGTGGACATGCGCCCCCTAGTGGCTCCGCCATAACTGGACTGTGCGGTGCTCCACCAACTAACCCAAACACAGCAGCGTGGAGCATCTGTTACTGATAACGCAGACATGTCTTGGATTGATGATGTTAGGCAGTGGCCTCCAGTTACAGATGAAGGTAGTTTATCGCTGTTTTTAATGATTGGTAATGGAAATATCATGATCTATTCCCATAATCAAACACTAAAAACTGTGGAAAGCTGCAACACTGGCTATAACTAACGTCAACAAGCCATAAAGATTATGCTACTGTAACGTTAACGCTAGCGGTAAATTAGGCTATGTGTTAATGTTATATTTAATTTATTTTATCATTCTCCTAATTCATTCATTCATTCATTGATTTATAGGCTTGTGCTAGTGCCGAGGGCTACAGTAGCATCATACTGCTGTTCTTTCAGCCAGAATCGTCCGGGACTCTCAGCGAGACTATGAGTAGTACGAGATTGGACGTTAATGAAAACTCACCCGGCTGTTTTCATTTGGAACAAAGTCCTTTCTGTTGATATTTTTCACCCAAGTCTTCCTAACTTCTTGTTCTGCAAACAAAGCAGTCTTCGTGCAGTAAAGGCTTGTGTATTTCACATACTTTCTTCTTCCATTGTTGAATTTTCACGCCATTGTTGGCACAGTTTATGACGGAACATGTATTCCCACTCGACCGACTCGACATTATAAAAATATATATTTGTAGAAAGAGAAAAACACTGGTTAATCTGCGAGCTGGTGAAAGTGTCGCTCTGTAGCACAACCCAGCAATGGCGGACGGGGTACTTCCGGGGGGCTGGCCCGAAAAGGTCTATATTGGTAGACAACAAGGCAGGCTTATAGGTGGCTAGCTAGCTCTGGTCCATAGTGGAGAAGTCATCAACACTATGGACCAGAGCTAATGCTAACAGAGAGACGTTTTCACTCATCACCCTCCCTGCTGCTAAATCATATTACTTTTACTAAACGGTGGTTAAATCAATCTTCTAATAAACAAAGTAAACTTAACTTGGAGTAAATGTAGGTGTGTTTTGTAACTTTCCCGACGTTCAGTTGTGGGCGGACACGTAACTGAACCACAGCCTGCAGATTTCCAGCGTTTGTTTTATCTTGGGAAAGGGAATAAAAATGTCCTTCCAAATGTTCTGGACGCCTCGAGTCACTGTTGCAGGTCCCCAGCAGCAATATTTCACATAGTGTAATATAAATACTGATGATACACATCGGAAAAATAGCGAATTAACACAGACCTTAACGCAGGAGCAGCAAGTTTGTCTGACCTAGCAACAGTAACTAGGAAGGGGGCGGTGCTTACCGAAAGGTCAATTGTGAAGTATTGACCGGTCCGCAGTTATAAAAAGGTTGGGGAATGCTGGTCTACAAAACAAAAATTAGATAAAATTTGAGGAATGTCTCTTTGTGACTATTTAATGTCACAGCCGTTTTTATTCAATCTTTTTGTGTTTGTTCGGTTTTATCAGTCGCGTGACGACACTCTTTATCGATGATCCCAAACGGTGACTCCGTCGTAAACGGCAGGACTCAGAGAGCCGGAGCTTCTTCTTTAAAAGGTGAGGACGCAAAAAAAAAAGGAAAGAAAAGAAAAGAAAAAGACATTAACAGCTATATATAGAGCTTGTGGTATGAGCTGTTTAGGGTGAAATTGTCTCCTGCAGGAATATAAGAAGCTGCCAATATTGAATTCACTCTGCTTTTAAAATCAAATCTCCTAAAAAAATAATGCTCCTTTTCTATTTCTTTTCCAAACACACAGACTGGAGGAAAATGCAATAAAGATTTTCTCCAACTGCCTCTGTTGTTTATCTTTTTTATTTGTCTCTCGTTTCCTCCCCCCCCCCCTCCTCTTCTTTACTGATTTCATTTGATATTAATCCACTTTATTTTACGCCTCTTTCTGAGCAGTCTGAGCAGCTGAAGAACCCACACACAGCCGTCGCTGCGACACCCGTCCTGAAAGAACAGCTGTAAGGACGTCGATTTGGGCCCGAAACCGCCGCCTACAGACGGCGCCCTCGCCGGGTACAAGTGTGACACATTCATGTAAAAGGTGGCGAAACGTCTCGCTTCCATCATTTGTTTCTCAAACACCTCGGGCTGCTACACGCTGCACCTTTATTTTTCCCGTGACTACAATCTCTTCCTGGCTCTCAGCCTGACTTCCTCTTTGCGTACAACCTGAGGCTGGACTTGGAAACATGAAGTGAAGCTCTGCCAGGCCAGGAAAGTCTCTGGAGCGTGCTCAGCAACCCAACAAACCGCCGTTTGAACAACCTTGAATTACTGGCAATATGCTGCCGTAATCTCATAACAGAGGAGACCCCCCCCCCCCCCCCCCCTTTTAGAAACACTGATAATGCACATGTTGCTGAAGGTCGAGCAGGTGATCATTTCAAGAACTGTTTTTCTCTTCTGTGGTTAAAATCATTTTTATATATCCACAATAAGTCTGGGGGTGGTAAAGCACGAGTTTCTCGGGTAGTTTTGTACAGTGTTGGGCAAGTTTACTTTCTACACTGAATAGTTCAGTTCATAGTTCATAGAAATTAAAATGAACTAGCTCAGTTCACCATTTCAAAAAATGAACTAAATAGTTCATTTTTAGTTAATTTTTTAAAAATTCGTTTTTAATGTTGCTGCAAGCAATTATTTGTCAAATTGATTACCGCTGCTCATATACTACACCACCACAAACGGCAATTATTTTATCCATTTTATCTGTCGAAAACTATTGGTCCAGTTCAGAATCCTTATCCAACCAGGGTTCACATTAGCATTGAAGCTAACACATTAGCCCATGTAAAACTGTAATTTCCCTTTCAGCTTCTCTCTACAGCAACCATTCTCAAACTTCAGAATACCAAGGTACAATTTGAAATGTTAAAAATCTCCTTGTCCCACTGAAACCTTTAATCACAACTGTGATCAACATACAGGACCAGGAACCATGATCCGATATTAATGTAAGGGGTCAACAAATAAGGTGACACCTTATTAAGTTAAGATGACTTCTTAACATGCATTACTTCTTAATGTTTTTAATCATGTCATGAATATTTTACAGTAATTAAAAACATATTTAAAAAAGATTGAGGATTTAAAACACATTTGTTTAATTTTAATGACCTCTCACGGCCCACCTGCAGTCCCACGACGGCCCACCAGGGGGCCGCGGCCCACAGTTTGGGAATCACTGCTCTACAGTATATTAAAAATATGAGGAAAAACTTCCTGCCAATTGGTCTTTATTATAAGACAAAAACAGGTCCTTAAGGTCCGAATATTTTTTCCCCCCATTTCAATATTTCAGTCCCCCCCCCAGGAGTCGGGTCGCTCCTCCAGCTCTGGGTAACGGCAGCTCTCATCTTCCTTCATGCTTGTTTTAAACGTTTGATGACGTAATTGTTAGCGTGACAGCAGCGACAGCTGTGTTGCCATGTTTGATTGATTTCCTCAGATACATATCAGGCTCGTTTGTGGTGGATTTTAAATGGGGTTCGCTGGAAACCTGGAACGGTTTTTTGACCATGCGTGAACTTCGAAAGAGCGTCGTTCACAACTGCCCAAATGAACTCGTTCACGCCCCCCGCTGGTGAGGGAGAAAGAGAGCGCGCTCAGTTCACGTTCCAAAAAAATATGAACTAGTTAGTGAACTTTCGTTCAATGAACGCGTTCAGGTACAACACTGGTTATGTGGGCTCATCACATGCCACGGAGTCGTTAGCGGTAGCACCACCTGCAAACTGTATAATAAGAACTGGACAAACCTCCCGTGACCTCACCCACAGGTGCTTCTTAGCTGGTTTTTGGACTGCACATTGCCAGTGTGTAAAATGGGCAGAAAAAATGGGCCTGAAAGCTGGAACGAGCGCACTGTGGTTCAGTCATAATCCCTGACTGTAAATACTGGACACTGCGTCCGGTCACATGACCTGTAGGTTTGTACAGGGGACGTTTGAAGCCCATTTTCCTTGAACTACTCAGTACCATGTTACAAAGAGGCGGGATTAGCAGCGCTGAGAAGACGTTGGGACACGCCCACCAGTTAGCTGTTTTTTAGTTTTTTTTAGCTTTTTTAGAAGCTAAACCAGCCAGGTTACCTTCTGCTAACCCGGAATGGTAATTCGTATTATGTTATATTTATTCATTTTTTTCCCTTTTGAGCAAAAAGGGTCCACAATTGGCTTCACTGCTGAGGGACCCACCAGGACCTAGCATAAATCCGCTCCAAAGAGTCCTGAAAGTGTTTGCGATGAGCCGTTTGCCTCTGTTAGCCGGGCAGCGCTGCCATACGCTCACAGGACATCATTTCAGGGATCTTCCAGCTGGAACTGTGCTGGGACCTGCAGTAAATCCCCCCCCTGGTACCGGGACTTCCTGCCTCAGATGTTGCTTCACTGGTAACCTGAAATGACTGCCGCAGTTAGCATGGCTAAGCTATGCTCCGTCCTTCACATTCAGGTTCTTCCAGACCAACCAGGGCCAGTCACAGTGGTCTGCTGGTACCATTAACTGCACAACAAAACGGTTTCTCAAATCTTTATTCTGAATCAGGAAACACGAGTCCGAGGTCTAACCCGGATCCTGTGAGTCCTCCAGCTGACTAGCTGCTAACTAGGTAAACAGGGTGAGTTAGTGGACTCCCAGAAACCCTGCAGACTCAGATGGTTCTGGTCTCTGACTCCCTCCAGTCAGTCAATAAGTTAAACCCTGCAATAAACATTGGTTCTATTCGGTTGTTTTACATTTAACATATTTTGATTTTGGTTAACTTATAATAACATTTTGTTCCATTTGTTCTCATTAATGTTTAACTTGTACTCGTTTGTTTTTTGGCGTAAGGAATTTTAGATTAAATGTCCGTAACACTAGTAACATAATAATTGCGTATATGGATCCTTGCCAATCAATCAATAGAAAGACCACGCCCCAATCACTTTATATTTAAATAGGTTGACTCGCTGTTGGAGCCCCTAGTGGTCATTTAAGGAACTGCCACGTTTCTTACGTCCACGTTTCACAATGTTTCATTCAAATAAGTGAATGAAGTGAATAACTTTAAATGGCTGATGTTGCTTCACAAGCCAATTTAGGAGCAGTTTATATAATTACTACTTGATTGTGTTGATGATTGATTATTGTACCTTTGAATGAGATGCTTCTTTAACTGATTGGTTGGTTGTTAGAGGCCTCGGTTTTGTTCGATTTCACACGAGCTGATTTTTGTGCAGGATGAAATGTTTTCATTTGAAATTAATAAAATAGTAAATGGCTTTCCTCTTGTATTCTCATGTCTTCTAATTAATTTACCATCTCAATTAAACACATCAGTCGTTCCTGGTATTGTTGAACCCCTGTTATCGGTACTTTTTAACGTTAAGACTGTCCTTCCTTTGCGTCCAGTAGAGACGTGTGGACGCCAGCTGGTCACCTGGATCTGCACCTGGACTCAAGAGTACTGAATCCTAAACTGAAACGAATCAAATCCCAGTTCTTAGTACTGTCTGCGTACCTGGGGGGGGTCTCGCACGCACCTCATACCCAGGCTGACAAATCAGGACTGAAGTCAGTGGTCTCACCTGCCTCCATGGAGTCAGTCAGCAGCCACATTAAACTAACAGAAGACAGAAGAACAGATATTAGTTTCCTCCTCTCAGTCTGTAGACTCTCAATTAGAGACTAGAAACTTTAAAGTGTTGGAGGGATGTTTGCATTTGTGGTTTTGTGTCACACAGACCTTCATCATGAGCTGGCATTTGGTGTTTGACAAATATTTCAGCATGGTTACACTGCCCTCTGGTGGAAGGAAAGGATACTGCCAGCAGGTGTTTTTTTTTTCTTTCTTTCTTAAAGTGAAGATATTTGTTGGCATGAAGTTCTTAATTTAATTAACTTACATATAAATGGATTTATATTTATTTATATTTCTGAGTTTTCATCTCAGAGAGGATGTAAGAGGCAACTCAGAATAACCCACCATCAATCGGATCTGATTGAACTCAGTGTTAAAACTAATCAACAGGTATTTCATATTGATAGACGAACTGGTTTCAGTTCAGCTCAGTTCAATAATGCTTTAATAATCGCTGAAGTGGAATTTTTCCAGTTACTTGTCATTATTGAAGTTTCTTCAAAGAGTCGTCATAGATGGTTCAAGGTGTCGGCAGGAAGGAATAAACAGCATTTCCATCACGGGAGAAGAAGTGGATAGATACCTGGGTGTTCACCTGGACAACAGACTGGACTGGAGATGAGAGGAGACTTTACTCCTGGAGGACGCTGAGGTCCTTCAGTGTCTGAAGCTTGAGGAGAGTGTCTTCAGTCAGAGGATCTTCAGATCTGCTGCGACGAACCGCCAACAGGAAACAGGAAACATTGTAATTCCTCTACTGACCACTAGGGGCCGACACCAAAGATGAGTCAACTCCAATGACTTCCAGTCTATCTGAATGAAATACCACCTGAATTACCTTGTGAAGAGCACTCAGCCAGTCTGTTCATCGCTTTCACTCTGAGACTTTATTCAGTCAGTCAAACTGAATAAACTGATACTGAAGCGCCAACAGTCCAACGTCTGGGTTGAAGCTGCTGCAGGGCAAAGAAAAGTTGCAGTTCCTCTACTGATCACTAGGGGGTGGCTCCAAAAGCAATTCAATTCAATACCTCATCAACCCCGACAGCCCAAGCTCAGACCGACCTCCACCGAGACCCTCGACTAGCTTGACCTTGCCTTGACCTTGGCAGAGGTCCATGCTGGAAAAGCTGAGGTTCTGCTGATCTAAACCCTGATGCAGCTATTTATATTTGTGCAGACCAGTTTAAATGTCTTCATGGAGCTGAGATGATTATGCTGGATTGAAACAAAAAGTTTGAACATTTAGACCCTTACAAATTGTAAGTTTTAGATGTCGTTGCCCGGACGACGCCTGGCATGGAGGCTACTCGCTGCTGCTCCGGGGACTTGTCCCTGCGACGCTGGACGCTCCAGTTTGTGCTCAGTTTGTGGTGATCTGCGGTCGGATATCTACATACTGTCTGCAGGGGGCGGATCGGTCCTCTTGCGGCTGGTGGAGACCTACCACCGCGGACATGGACGGTGTTGCTGGAGGCCGGTTCGGGAAAGCTAAGTAGTCCTGAACTGCTACCCGCGGCAACCACCGCCACCACAGGCAAACAGCTGCTGCCTCTGTCCAGCTGTCTACACGCCGGATGGGTCAGCTGACCTGGCAGGGGCCGTCTGGTGACCTGGTGGGGTCCAGCACCGCCGGGGGAGACGACAACGGTCTGGTCCGGTCCGCATGATGAACCGGGCTCTGGGACGGTCGGCTCCGTCGCTCGCCGGACTGAATGGAGCTCGGTCTTCTCAGAGGAGACGGTTTGGTTCATCGGTGTTTCCTCCTCTGACCTGGAGATATCTCACTTGTCATCATTTTGGAGATATACTGGTTCTAACGGCTGTTAACTGTTTTAACGGCTGTTAGCTGGAGTTAGCACTCGGACCACAGGGACCTGGCATGAAAAGGAGCGCTGGATGCTAGCAGCTCCTCTAGTACACCAGACTGGTGTACTGAAACCTGAATTTCCCCCTTGGGGGATTAATAAAGTATTTTGAATTTGAATTTGAATTTGAATTTGAATTAAGTGTTTGTTTGTTCCAAAAAGAAGAGAAAAAAAGCAGTCAATGTTCCTACAACATGAGAAACTTGGCTCTATGCTTTGTGCTTCTTTGTAGCGTTCCAGGTCTCTGAACTTGATTAAACCTTCAAATCGTCATCATATCAGTGAATTATATCTAGAAAATTTATGATGAGGTTGGTGAAATAGTTTGAAGTCAAGAGAAATTTTAATACGTTAGATCAACTTTTTGTAGACTTTCTTTGAGACTGAAAAAGCTCAGCTCCTGACAAGTAACCTCTTCTTCCACCAGAGGGCGCCACAGTCGTACTGACTGTTCACCACATGTCAGCTCTCAATGAAGGTCTGTGCAACAGGGGACGTGCACACATCCCCCCAGACTTTCTGCTCATGATCAAAACAAGTGTTACGGGAAACAGTAACCCCCCCCCCAGCTGGTCTTTCTGTGTGGAGTTTCCAGGTTCTCCTGGTGCTTGTGTGGGTTTCCTCCAGGTTCTCCAGCTTCCTCCATCAGTCCAAACACATGCATGTCAGGTTAACTGCTGGTTCTAGATCACCTGTCGGAGTGGTTGTTCCGTCTACATGCGACGGTCCGGTGACCTGTCCAGGTGGACCCCTGCCTTTCACCCAAAGAGAGCTGGGATAGACTCCAGCAGATCCCCGTGACCCTGCAGAGGACTAAACAGGCATATATGACGGATGACATCATTCTGGACCAGCGGAACCTCCTCCAAAGCCTCGATCACATCCACATTTAACAAAACCCTCATCTCAAAACTGTTCTTCCTTTTCTGTAGTGGTCCATTTCCACGTTGACTGAAGGAGCCTCGTGAAACTGTCACAAAGCAGCACTTTGAAGGCTGTGCAAGGATAATAATAGCGTGTATATGATAGATAAAGATGCTAAGAGCTGTTTAAATTATGACTTATTCAAAATAGAACCTTTGTCATGTTGAGGTAATCAGAAATGCTATTTCCTTGACGGTGTCTTAGTCAGAGTCGGGTCTTCAGTTGTGCATGTAAATGTACCCAGTCAGAAGCATGATTATATCTCAGCAGTCTATGGATATTCTCATTTATCCAGGTAAGTTCCAATCATAGGCAACTGGACTTAGATTTGTCTAGAAGACGTTTCGCCTCTTATCCAAGCGGCTTCATCAGTTCTCAACGCATCAGTCTGACTAGTCCGCACTAGTCAGACAAACAGTGGAGTATGACTCTGGTGATACTCTTAAACAGGGGAGGTGGCTTAAGATTTCATCTTTCTCCCATTTACAATGCAGCCCTCGCTACTGTTCCTAAGAGACTGAACAACAAGGACTGCCCGAAACTAAACTCAAGTTGCTCAAAGAAACATAACAACAGTCGTTCACTGGTAACCACACCTCATGCCTAACGACCGTTGTCCACCAGTGGCCCCACTCACCCCTAACGACTGTCCTTTCACTGGTGTGACTCTCCTGACCCAAACAAAGGGTCCAGCCAAACTCCACTAACCAAGTATTGTCTTTGGAAAGTGGTGGGTGTACACCTCCACAGAGGTTAAAAACCAGAGTCATACTCCACTGTTTGTCTGACTAGTGCGGACTAGTCAGGCTGAGAACTGATGAAGCCGCTTGGATAAGAGGCGAAACGTGTCTGTAACCCCCCCACCCCCGAACCAGGAACCTTCTAGCTGTGAGGCAACAGTGCTAACCACCAAGCCACTGTGCTGCCGGGGGTATAGAAAATGGATGGATGGATGTATTCTTTTTCCTGTACATCGGTGTCATTTGTATTTATGACAAAATAGCAGCGCTAATACAAGGCAGTGCATATGTGCAGAAAGACTAACTTTGAGCGGCTAATGAAGGAAGGACGATGTTGTATCGGGATTTAAGTGTGCTGAATCATTAAAGCTACGTTCACCGTTCAACTGTGTCCGGCCCCGCTCTCTAACCGAAGTGTCTGTGTGGATGAGGTGCCCAGCGAATTCTTCTGAGCAATATACAGCCCTAGCTCTCCATAAAAACACCAGTAGAAATACCGATGTCATTGCTACATTGGTTATTACTTACATTTCCGTTGGATCAATAGTCAAAGGAGCTGGCTGTGTCAGATACTATGGAAGTATTTCTGTGCCACCTGAGTTTGAATACGATGGCAGCACCATCACCTGAGTTTGCTGCCATGGCCGACCGGTCCGTCTTACTATCTGGGTGGGTGTCACATGACCAATGGAGTGTAACGTGATTGGCTGGATGTTGGCTGAATTGAGACAGGGATCGATTGCTTCTCCCTGGTGACCCGGATGTTGAGTCTGGTTCTTTTTACACTGAATTTTTTGAGGTTGAATTTTTTTACACTGAATTTTTTGAGGTTTAACTTTTTTACACTGATTTTTTTTTTAGAAATTTAATTTTCTGGACCTTCTCCATAATGTCAGTATGGGTCGGGTTGACGGGGACCGTGACAAATGAGATCGGTCAACTCGGTAGCTATTTGTTTGTGATGTTTGGTGGAGTCATTGAGCAGCGACAGAAACAAAGGACGAGGATGAACACCAGTAGGTGCCGACACTAGAGCTGGGCAATACTGGGAATTTTGGTATCGATCCAATACCAAGTAAATAAAGTATTGCCAATACGATACTTTTTCATATTAAGCTTAATCTGTCATGAAACTGCTGACCTTTTGGTGTTTTTGTGAATTTTGTCTTAAAACCTAGAACACAATTTCGACAAACTTTATAGGTGACAGCAAATGACTTTATTATCACAATTAACATTTTTCTGTAAATATTCTTTGGAGTTGAATTGTTCTGTTCATAATGTTTTTCCTAGTCCAACTATTATATCTTTCAACACTTGTGTAATTTTTTTTTTGCACTGTGTGAACTTTCCTGTTGCTTTAACTATAAATTTCCCCGTTGTGGGATAAATAAAGGATTAAGGATCTAATGCTGTTTTATTTTAGATAACACCTTTCAATGGGATACATGACATTTACTGGGTAATTTCAAGGTCTTAATTATGTTTTTTTGAGCTGGCTCCAGTCACATATACTTTGAAAGTTAATATGAATTGATGCTGAAATTGGCCACTCTGATCTACCTGGATGCTAGCTGTTGGACTGAAGGACACGACAACGATCTATGGAACGATCACATTTTATTGAATGAGCCAGATACAAACAGTTTCAAGTATTACATAGGACTGAGCTGTCCTCCACAGCCGTTCTGCAGCTGCTGTACGTTGTTAATCAGACTGTACACAAACTTAATGCAAACAATAACTCAAATATCAAAAATGCTGTACAAAAAAACTGGATGTACAAGAGGGAGGATATTAAAGACGCACCTTACCGCAGACAGGTAAAAATAAAACATACAAAAGAGGCACTTAAGAATACCTGACAAACACACACACACACATACACACACACACACACATGCGCGTGTGTACACGTCCAGTACAAAAAAAACTTCAAATATTCAAGCCCCGTGTTATAATACAATCCACCTGAAAGGTGCTCTACGATTAAATCAGGTTCAGTTGGTGCAGAAACCTCGCGGGTTAAATAGAAACGAGGAGCAGCTGACCGACCCGCCTCACACCTCACATGGCTTTTATTTCACTGGTTTCTAGCTATTGCAGCTCTATATTCACACGCACGCTTCATAACGTAGTCACATTATCGGTCCCTAAAGCTAAACACGAGCCCGGTGATGCTGAGAGCTAAAATACAGCGTTTAATTAACAGCTGAGAGAAGCTCTGAGGTTGAAAAAGTCTTGGACTCTCCGAGACTGTTTATATATTATAAATGGGCGCTGGACTGTTGACCTGGAATTAAGATACTGAAAATTTAAAAAACACCCCAGCAGCCACAACGCTACTAACGAAGTCCAATTCCTTATTCGTCATTATTAAATATACAGGCTAAGATATGGCTGAGAACTACGCACTACGTATTTCACACTTCGAGTTACTTCAAGGGCGGATGAATTGAGAACAAGTACGTTCTGATGTGCAGCAGGTCAGTTCAGAGAAATCCATTGATTTACGCAGGAAGACGCAGATTGTCAAAAAAAAGGGAAGCACGTCCCGAACTTCTCCGTCACTCAAAGTCCATGCTCTATTGCATTTTTACTTCAGTAAAAAGAGCTTCTTGGTAAGATAACACGCAGGATTTATGAAGCCTGTTTTAGCCTAATGCATATTGTCGTTTTCTACATTTGCGCAGGCTATGCAGTAATACCAGTTCTGACCTCATGGGGGCATAAGATCTGTTTTGTTGGTAATAGAGCCCTGACAACACTGTGCTAATGAATGAGGACGGTCCGGCACTTCTGGTAATACAGTACTGACAAAGTGAAAGCACACCTCCGTCGCAGCAGAGGGCGCTACACCGAAACAAACTTTCTCCAAATGTAGCTACGCGTGGCGTCGACGCAGAACGCAACAAATACCACTGGTCTGCTTGGTCGATCTGTAGCTACATCTTCTCCGTCATCTTCAACTTGGGTAGAATGATAGTTTCTTGTAATGTTCATAAGAATTATCGATGCTCAACATTTATAAATATATATATATACATACATATATATATATATATATATATATATATATATATATATATATATATATATATATATGAGCTGTTGCTATGTCTGAGCTACATAGAGAAAGTAAATAAAAGGGAAATTCAGTACTGCAAGCTACAGCGCTGGAGAAAACAAAAAAAAACCAAAACACTGCTCTCTAGTGGTTGGTGGTGTAATTACAACATGCCGCAAGTATAAACGCCAAAGACGGTGTAGGGCCCGAGCGTAGCCTAAGCATAAATAAAGCTTTGCGCCAGAAGCTGACATATGAACCTCCTTGAGATGTGCTGCCACCATGTGGTCGGAGCTGATATTGTTACGCAGACTGGCTTTAGCGTAGTAACTAGTAAGCCTTGATTAGCGGAGTTATCATTACGCTAAACATATAAGGGCAAAAATATGGTACAGCATTGAGAATTTAACACACTATAATTAAAGAGAAAATATCTCAAATTTATACTGTTTTCTTATGGCACATAAATCACAACTGCATACAGTTGCATAAGCGAGACAACTTTTGACTTGTTATATAATACTATTTCTTTTGCAAGACTACATGATAATAAATGTGTTGCTTCTTATTTACTTTTATTCACTCAGTACTGTCACTAAAATAATCTAGCTAAGGTAGCTTCGTTTACACAGGTATCACTAAAGCGCGGTCCACTTGTACTCGGAATTGGAAACTTCCAAATTCTCACTAGGAAGTTTGAACTGGAGCGCCCCCTTGAGTCATAATCCCGCTAACATCAGCAGAGAGTAGCTGCTCAGCTGACTTGAATGGTGACAACAGTTGTGTCTTATTTTATTCACATTACAGCGACACCAAGGTTTTGCCATTTTTAGCTCAGCAGCTCCCCTGACAAGCGCGGCGGTTAAGTTGCTTTAGGGACTCTCATTTGGTCTCCTGCTCAATCACTTTCTTTTATTTCCTTTTCCGCCAATCTCTCAGCCGCTTCTATCCTGACGTCGGATGTGGCTGACATGTGACACGTTGCCGTAAAGCGATGTGCATTTGTCACGAGAGATGACGCTCAGAGTCACCGATATGTACTGACCGCGAGACCCCGGCGACGTAATCAAATACTCTTTCAAATGAAACAGACCATTTAACATAACTAAAAAACTCCTCTGTGTTGCTTTAAGTCAGACGTCCTTTGAACGTGTGGATGTGGTGCCAGCGCCGTTACGAATCAGCATCGCTAACAATGACTAGCAGCAGCAACGGCGACTCCAACATTTGGAAAAACTCAAAGGCGTGTGTCTTATTGAACAGCCTGGAAGGGTCCATGTTTTTACCATCTTTCCAACTGGAACAGGCGCGACCTCATTCCCAGTTCCGACTTCCGAGGTAAATGGAACTGCGACGCTACTGCTAACAACACAAAGCAACACGCTTTTACTGACTCTACATCAGCATTTGCCAAGCCATTAATTCTTATGTTTTATTTCCTATTGATTCCTAAGTTAGTTTTTAAAATAAGTAACAACCTCAAGTAACAGCAGTTTCTAATATAACAATGCTCGCTAGCTTAAATAGCTAGCCAGCTCCAGCGGGAGGCCCTTTTTTTCAGGTCCTTGTGATTAGCGACTCCGGTTTGTCGAGCGCGCTTGAACTCAGTCTGAAAAATGTAACATTTTCACGTGTGAGCAGAGCCCTGTCCAGTCGTAACCTGGACTGTATTAAACATGTCACTGTGACGTAATCCGTTGCTTTCCGGAATATTTCTGGTGTCTTGAGCTAAACTACAAACATTTCAGTCTCAAAGGCGAAAGCAACCCTCTACTCTTAATTGAGCCCATAAACTCATGAGAAAAATGTCGACTGAAGACACAGAATAAATGAGAAGTATTTCGTTTCTAAAACAAACTTGTTTCTGTAAGTGTAGGCGTGGCCTCCTGGTGGCTATAAGGTGAACTGCAGGATTAAGGCACCGCTGAATTGGCTACATTTATCAGACTGAGAGGCTTTGTTTTTCTTTCATAGGTCGTCTATAATCGTAAGGATCGGCCTGAATGTCGTCATCTGCGCTCTGGAGCTTCGCCGGTAGATTGTTACGAAGTCCTGAGCGAATTCCTCACGCGTGACTGAGTCGGAGGGAAGCACGTGCACAACGGTGAACGAGCGCAGGGCGGCTGGCCGAGACCGAGGGGAGCATGATAACGAGCAAGTTGTTAATGTTTGAGACCAACGGAGGGGTGCGAACAATATTTTTATACCCGTGATTAAAATGAAAAACTGTATTTACCTAACCTAATTAGTTAAACTGAGCGAAAGAAGGACTTTTATAACCTTGCAGTACTGAAACATAATTAAATGAAAGGTGTTCGTACAATCTTTGAACAAATTCTGAAATTATTCTTCGCCGGAGGATTGAATTTTAGCTTGTTTCATAATTCAGCGTTTTTTTTTTTTGCTGTTCATTTTTTTGTCCCACATGTTTTTCAGGTCTCATTTTTCTTCACGAAGCTGTTATAAAGTCCCAGGAAACCTCGTTTCCCTGAATCACCGCTGCCAGCAGACTCATCAAAAGCCTCGCTGTTCTTTATTATTTCTGACATTAAAGCCACTGAAAAATTTTTTGCTCTTTAGTTGTATACAATTTTCGGAGAGAGTAGCTACCTTCAACCTCTAGAGACAGCAAAATCACAGAGTTTATATTTAATTGTGCCTTGTGTTCACATAAAAGTGATGGTTTCATGTCATTCTCAAAAAAAGTGGAAAGTATTGCTTCTTCTTCTGACTTGTCATCTTTTTTGCCGTTTCACAGAACAACTCAAGGAAACAAATTGTGCCCGATCACCTTTTCACGTCATGATATTGTCTAAAGAGAAGGTGAAGTTCATGTCACGCCAGTGGGTTTCTTTGAGACCCCGTTTTTAATCTGGACTGTCTAACGTTGTCCTCCTCCATCTCCTTCGGATTTGACAGATGTGACCTACATAAATTCCAATTCCTCCCTTAACCCTCAATTTTAAAAAATGTGTGCTCCCGCTATGTGCAAGTGCTGTCCCGATTCTTAGAACGTCAAGTTGAGGGACAAGTTTGAGGGCTGTATCGCCCTCAAACTCTGGCACCACCCTTGGGAGTAAGGGATACCCAGAAGGTATTGCGTATTTTTGCCAAGACATCTTCAAAACGGATTGCGCCAAAAAAAGCTAGCTATGATAGCTACGAATGTAAGTATTTTCATTGTTAATAAAGATATAAATGTTAGGAAACCATCTTGTTGTCTTCATCATATATCTATATATTATCTTCTTCTACATCTTCTACTTCTTCTTCGTCGTCGTTTTCTTGACAGACTGGACGTAGCTTTGGCGTAAGGCCACCAGTCTGAAGATGTAACTGCACTCAAGGGGTGTCCCATTTCTAAGTCACGAGATAGTCCTGACACTTACTTTGGAGGGCCAAAGATTGAGGGTTAAAGGAGGAATTGGCCCACAGAGCCTGCATTTCCCCCAGGGGGCACTGGCGAGGTCGTCCTCAATGAACGGGAGTGAACGGAGCTCAACGGTTACCTAGATATTTATCGCTGGACATGGGCAATAAAAAAGCCCTGCTTTCGTTTTGTTTTTATGCCCCATTTGATCTGTTTCCAGAGGAAATTATTCGGAAAACAGATGAGTTGAATTTTGTCAATTATTGATATTCACAGGCAGGGGCGCCGCTAGGGATTTTGGGCCCCATGAAAAGAATCTTTACAGGGCCCCCCAACACAGCGGCGAAATTTGTTGATGCTATATTTGAATCATTAGGACCCCCTCAATCATGGGCCCCTATAATCGCCTTTACCCCCCCTTTTCGGCAGTTCACAGACGCTACGAGGAGAAGGACCATGAAAGCGCTCTGTGGTGAACAGGTGACTGTATCAGATCAGATCCTGGTTTTGGAGCAGGCCGTATCGTACCAGCTGATTTCATTATTTTAATGTCGTTTTTTTTTTTTTACATTATATGTCCAAACCGTATTTTTATTTGTAATGTTCTTGTCCTTTATCTGTTTTGTTCTTATTCTTTTGATTTGTAATTTGACGAAAAACACTTTGAGCGCCAGCTGGTTTTTGCAGGAACGACGTAGGAAACCTCAAATCTGAATCGTATCATTTGTTTCGACTCCCTAAAGTCAAAACTCCCGTTCATTAAGGACTATCTCGAGCAACCAGAAGTTCTGCTTCTCCATTTCAGCCGTTTCTCAACATGCGGACTCGTCTCTACTTATGTCATCGGTCTCAGCCGAAGCTCAGCTCCGAATCAAAGCCTGCATCGAGACAAATACGGTGGAAACCCCCGGATCCGTTCTCGTGAGGTACGTCCTCCCGAGTTGGAACTTCCACCAACACGAGTCCAAACTTGGCATTGTCTAAACTGAGAAAAACGACTGTTCCCTGGTGTTTCTGAGAAGATGGCTCTCCCGTCCCAGCATGCAACGCTGCGTGACACACCACCACGTTTTCTATACAGGACCTGTAACAAAGAGGAGTCAGTCCAGCGAGTCAGCGGGACTCCTTCCCCAAATGCCAATCAGCACACATTTCCAGATTAAAAAGGAAAGTAAGGCAGTCTTTCATCTGCACATCTCCTGGTCTGGTCTCCTGGTTTGGTGGTTTTGGGAATCTGTCAGAGGAAAGTTTGTTTAACTTGGCTCAGAAAACGTCATATTTGTCTTCTAGTGAGTTTTTACGATAAGCCCTTGACCATAACTGTTACGATGTTTTTAACAGTCCAAATGTTGTTTTTTCTGTGTTTTATCGTCCTGACTCTTGGTGTTCTGGGAAGTTCTGAAGATCTTCTTCCTCCTTGCAACTAAACTGGTAAAACAAAAAGAAAAAGAGAAAAAAAAACAACAACTTTCCCTAATGAGGAAAGGTTTCTTTGTAGTCCATCCGTTCTCTGCCTCCTACCAACACCAGTCCGGCCGCGTTGGATTCAAGTTCTGGGCAGCCCTTGACGGCTCCAGCAGCCACGTCCTGGCACATTATGGCATCATGGGAAGACAAAATGATCCTGCTACTTATCGATGCGCTGCCCTCCTCTGACCTCCTGGGCTGCTCTGGCGTCGGCGCGGGAGCTCTGATCCCGCTGCTTCCGCCGCCGACGCTACCGCCCGCCCGCTTCTTGGGCGGCGGCCCCCAGAGGAAGGCGTGTGCGGGCTTGTAATGCTGGCGGGCGAAGCGCAGCAGGCGTCGGCGGGTCGCCGGCAGGCGGATGGTGTAGACGAAGTACTCCAGGACGCTGTACTGCATGTTGGGGAGGGTGCCGTTGCACAGCGACTCCTCCAGGAACAGACGAACCAGCGGGGCCTTGAAGGCCTCGTAGCCCAGCTCCCCCAGGGACTTCAGGATGCGGGTGATCCGCAGGTAGTTGTGGTGTGCGATCTGAAAACGACAGTAATGTAGTCTGTCAGGAGAATGAAGCCCGTCTTTGAGACACACATTTCCTCTGACAAACGCTCCCTCCTTAATAACGGCGACCCAACGGAGCCTGACAACCGTCAAAAGCTCGAGTTCAGAGTTGAGCACTGAATTTCTTTAATGTTTTTGGTCTTCTTTGCCTCAGCAAGTTTTACATTTGTTATCTATGTAATTTCAGCCTTCATGTGATGGCTTTTGTTCGTCCAGTGTGTGTCAGCCGGTCACTTGCAACTAGGGGTGCACGATAATTATTGACCCGATAACTATCGGGCCGATAACAGGAAATTATGACATCATCTCAATAGGTCCGATATCATGATGAATAGCCCCGATAAGATATATATTTTTGTCAACATGGCAGTTCCTCGATCTCCCCTCTGAGCCTTGAATGACCGGCAGTGAATGTTATGTTCAAATGACGTCGGCATAATCAGAAAAACGATTTCTCAGTAAGGAAAATCAAGAATACCTCATCATGCCAGAAAACAACTCGTTAACTCGGTCATAATTTTAGTAGTTGCTGACTTTAATTGATATTCGCAGTATTTTCCCACATCTTACACATAAAAATAGAAAAAAATAGATAAGGCCGAAAAAATGACTAGGAAACGAGGGAGGAATTTATGTTACACCTTGAATGCAGCATTGCGGAACAATACGCTGTTAAAAAAAAAAACAACATTGCAGCGATTGTATGGAACTTCGTTAAAGTTTCAGAAGAAGATAGTTTGCTGGTTATTTGTGACAAATGCTCCAAGCAAAGGAGGGAAAAATAGCACAAGCTTTAATACGTCAAACCCGATCAGCCACCTGAAACATAACTATCGCTTCCATGGAGTTTTGAAATCACGCTAACGTGAGCTAACATGAGCTAACATGAGTAAGCCAAAAACGGAACCGTATATGACTCGTACTTTAGTTTATAACCCAAAGGCCCGCTCAGCCCGCTCTTTTAACTACACGGTCACTTAGCCGCTTGGTGTTGGACCTGAGGATGTAGATGGAAACCACGTAAGACGAATGCAGAAGATGAGGGGAGGCGTGATGTGAGGAGGATGTATTACTGAGATCAGACTTTAAAGAACCTAAATGTGCCATTCAGGAGATGTTTCTGAGCAATAAAACAAGAAAGCAAGACTTAATTCAGTCCTTAAAACCATCAGAAAAGGACGTGAAACTAAAAAGACCCTTTAACCATCTGTTTGTTGACTGGAAACATGCTGTTTCACATTTGGCTGCTTCCAGGGGAACAATTAAACGTTTGAACGGCGGTGTAGTTGAGAAGTTTGACTTTCTAAAGCAGCAGTTGTTCAGCGAGACGTAATCTCACCCACAGTGCTTTGCTGTGTAGCGTGAAGTCTTACTCGTTAAGGTGCTGAAAACGCTCCTTCCAGTTGGCAGCTCGGGCAACGTTGCCGCTTTTATCCAGCAGTTTGATGCCGTAGAAATCCAACATCAAGGAATACGCCGCCAGGAATCTCCGCTTTGCTTCCCGGGTGCTTTGGAATTCCTGGGAAGAGTCATCGCGGCAGTTCAGGTAAAAACAGAAACACGAGTGGGCGCTGCTCAAGGCCACGCCTCCAGGCACAGATTTACAGTCTGATACACATGCAGGGACTCATTTTAAAGAAATGCAGAATACTAACGAGCAGTTGACAGGGTACTCCTGGGTATTGCTCAAAGTAGAGCTGAGCGATTTTATCGATTCTACGATATATATATCGATATTTTATTTCCCCAGAGAGTATCGATTTTTCAGCCGCGGGTATCGATATTCTAAGCTTCTTTCAAAACCCCGCCCACCTTTAAAAGCTTGCAAGCAACAATTTGCACTGTTTCAATAAATGAAACTATTTTTCTCACAGCATTTTGTCCAGCATTTGCAAGCTGCAGCCATATAATGTGCAATTGATGCTTTCAGTCAATTAATTCAAACAAGTCATTTGAACACTCACAAATGTCACCAAAATCACTTTGTCCCTTTAAAATCTTTCAGAAAATGATGTAAATGTATTGTAAGATGAATATCAATATATATCATATCGTGAGCCGAATATCGTGTATCGTATCATATCGCGAAATTAGTGTATCGCTACAATCTTTCAGAACTGCCATTTGTTTGTCTTCCTGTGAGCATCTTTTAGCACGCCGTCGTTCATGCAACAAAAACAAATCACGAGCAGGGAGGAAGTGCAATCAAACAAGACGCGGTTCACCGGGGTTTTTCGTTCGCTGCCGTACGTGTGAGCGAAAGTGAGGCGTCGCCGTGCGGAGCTGCGAGCAGCAGCGTAAGAGCACTAAAGACGTGTTCACGAGTCACTCCTTCACTTCTGAGAAACATAATAACATTTACGTTAGGGATGCATATTTTAGATTTTTTTTATGACTGTTAACCGACGCCCTTTAACGATTAATAACCGTTAACCGATAAGTCCGGGAGGGTTGGCTGCCGCGATGTTGCGCGCGTTGTCGTGGACGCATGCGGACACTTCCCCGTGTATACTCTAAATGTGTCGCCGTCAGCTTGTCACAGAGATGCCGCCGTCACTTTTGATTTACACTAGCGCTGTCTCCGCTATGTTATTCCATGCCACAACGCAAGAGCGACAATCACGAACTAGCTAAACTTACTAAACTTATCTCTTGCGTTTTTCCACTTCCTCACCATCTCGGCCGTATCCAGACCCACATTCATCTCTATCTCCCTCCATGAATTACTAGAATATGTGCTGTCTTTGTAGTGTGGAGAACCAGAATGGTACAGATGTGGGTACTTCCTCATTTTTCCGATGACGCGCTCTTTTTTACGCGGATGTAGAATTGACCAATCAGAGGCCTGTTGCACCTGTCGACACGCCCCCAATAGTTGATTGAATTACATAGCTTTAAAAAACAAAATTGACCGTTTGTATTAATCGGTTAGAGCTACTGTTATCGGTTAACGGTTAAACGATTAACCATGTGCATTCCTAGTTTACGTGTTCACAGTCTCAGTATTAGACGAGCACAAACCTCACCTGAACAGCGACCGTGTCATTACTTATTTTAACAAAAATGCAGTGCGAGGGGGCCAGGGATCGTATGAGCGATACCAGGGGACCGATGAGACCAAAGCGGAGTCGTTTATGTCCAGAACCGTGTCTGGAGAAAACCAAGTTCAGCACTTCGTTCACACTGTCGAGCACGGCGGTGGAGGCGTCATGACCTGGGCTTGTTTCACAGCTAAAGGTCCTGGACACCTTCCAGTCACTGAGACAACTCTGGACTCCTCAGGATACCAGAACATTCTAGAAATGAACGCGAGCCTGTCCGCCTGGCTGCGAACGGTTGGTCGAAGAACGTATCTTGCAACGAGACGACGATCTGGAGCACCGCAGCAGAGAAGTTTAGTTTCTGATGTAGCTTCGTCAAAGTCCAGACCTCAACCCAACGGAAATACAGCAACGGGAGCTGAAGAGAGTCGTGACCTCGAAACACTGAAGCCACGATGCAAAGACGAAGCAACCGCAACCGTGTGAGAGACTGACGAAGCCACATAGAAACAACTACTCCGGATCACTGATGCTACATGGATCTGCAACCTCTTTGAAATATTATTATAATGACTTTGCACTCGTTGTCAGAATCTCTGAAAAAACATTTATCTGAAGCAAAATAAGCATCTGCGTGAGAGCAGGATGATGGCGTAGAAGTGATGTGTAGCGCAGGTCACAGAGCTGAAGCCAGGATGAAACTGAAAAACCTTCGTGCCACTTACTTTGATCTCGTCCTGAGTCAGTTCGTGTGCGTAGAAGTTGAGCCCTTGTTCTCTCAACGGGAAGAGCCTGGAGAAGATGAAACACAAAATCACACCATCAGATCATTGTTACTTCATTGCCACTCATCTGAACCTTTGGGTGACATCACAGAGGGTTTGTCCAGTTCCCTTCATACAATCCATGGAAGGAACTGAAGGTCATTGACAGGTCAGCCACCTTTAACGTGACTTTATGGTACGTATATGGTACATATAAGACCCCTTGAGCGGTGGGGGTGGGGGGGTTCCGTCATTTTAAATAAGACATCTTTTAACCCTCACAAAAAAGAAAAACCCCTTTGATGGGCGTTCATACTCATGAGACTAAAATGGCTTAAACGCTTCGTTGGGACATTCCAATGATGTTCTCTTCCATTATTTGCTCAACGACTGGACGGAGCAACGAAAACGAAGCTTTTCCAGGACAGTTGGTGCAGCTTCCACCCTGACGTTTCTCATTTTCACACAGTCAGGTGTGACATGGATCCACAGACGCCACTCACCACTGAATGTAGGTGTGATTGTGCTCCAGGTTGTCGTAGTCGCCTCTCCACTTGGTGAGAATCTCCTCTATGTAGTAACCTGAGGAGACAGTCGCTTTATCAGTAATTCACAAGTTTCTGACATATTTAATATTCCACTGATTCGATGTCTGCCGATATCAAAGACTCGATTAACTCCCTTTAAGATCAGAAAATCACATTTATATTTCTGGATTACATTAGACAGTTAAAGGATAAAAGCTCTGTTCCTTTAATAAGGCCCATGTGAGAAGATGGACCGATGAGGACGACACGTACCGAGGACTTAAATCCATGAATCCATGTTTAGAGTCACTGATGATCATTTAGAAAAAATAGTCATTCTGATTTAGATTAAAAAATTTAAAAAAATTCAAATCCAGTCCACATTATGACCGAATATAAAGATATCAAAGTAACAAAAGAAACACCTGATAAATTATTTAACTTGGGAAAGAAGCAGTGACTGATCTTTGCAACATTCAACACATAAAAAAACAGAAAAAAAATAATAAAAAAGAAGAAGAAGAAGAAGATGACCCAAACTGAACTCCAGACGGCCGCGTAACAAAAACACTCGGATATCCGCGTATTCAGGTGCAGCCTTCACGATCATTAACTAATCAACTCATGTTCTGACGAGCTGGCTGGCTCTGCAGAAGAAGAAACGCAATATTCAAAAATAACAAAAATGAATAAATTAACTTTATGCCCAAATATAAATCCAGAAGTCCACATAACGAACGGATACCCGGATATCCGCGTATTCAGGTGCAGCCTTAACAATCATCAAATAAATGCAACAGCTGATCAATTTAATTAGGACAGCCTTACAAACAAGCACTGGCTGATTTTTTTTTCTTTTTTGCAATAGTAAAATAGGTATAAAAATAAGTCAACTGGATTCCCAGTTTGAAGTCTGGATTTCTCCGTAACAAAAACCCGGATATCTGAGTTGTCGCCTTACGAAGAGCAGATGAATAAAAGTAACAGATGAATAAAAGTTAATAAATAAAAGTCCTACCTGCTTCTTAAAACCAAAGAAGCACTGACTGATCTTTGCAACATCCGACGCTAAAATAAAAATAAAATAAAATCTGGATCCCTAAACTGATGTCCTACTGATAAACATGCAGATATCAGAGTTTCAGCTCTGACAGATTTGCTCAAATAAAAGTAACACCTCATTAACGTGTGTAAAAGTGAAATCCAGATTTGTACGTCATGAATGAACATCCTAAACTCCCGAAGTGTCTGTGAGCGATCGATCGTACCGTCGGGCACCAGAGGGATCTTGTTCATGTAGAAGCGCAGGTTACGATACTCGTTGGGTTGTCGGGACTTTCTGAAGTTCTAGAAAAACACAAACAAAAAGAAAGAGCAGGTTAGGGTTAGGGGGTAGCGGTTAGGGTTAGGGTTAGGATTAGGAGTTAGGGTCAGGGTAGGGGTTAGGGGGTAGGGGTTAGGGGTTAGGGTTAGGATTAGGGGTAGGGATTAGGGGTTAGGGTTAGAATTAGGGGTTAGGGTTAGGGGTAAGGGTTAGGATTAGGGGTTAGGGGTTAGGGTTAGGATTAGGGTTAGGGTTTAGGGGTTAGGGTTAGGAGGGTTAGGGGTTTAGGGGTTAGGGGTTAGGGTTAGGTTAGGGTTAGGGGTTAGGTTAGGTTAGGGGTTAGGTTAGGGTTAGTTCGGGGTTAGGGTTAGGGGTTAGGGTTAGGGTTAGGGGTTAGGGGTTAGGGTTAGGATTTGGGGTTAGGGTTAGGGGTTAGGGTTAGGATTAGGGGTAGGGGTTAGGGGTTAGGGTTAGGGGTTAGGGGTTAGGGTTAGGGGGGGGGGTTAGGGGTTAGGGTTAGGCCCATGGAGACCTACGTCACTGGGGACCAAAGCAGACATTCGTTCATGTACCGGGTAGCTGTGGCGGTATTTGTAGAGGTCTCTGGCGGCGTAGAAACTTCTCTTTATCCTTGGAGCAAACTCCGGGGAGTCGGTGAGCTGACAGGAAATTAAAAAAGGAAGACAGAGGGAATGAGCGAAGGGAGAAGATGAGACGGTCCAAGAGCAGACAGTTAAAACTCAGGTGGCATTCAGGTCGAGCGCCTTCATCGTCTGCTCCTCTCTGGAAAACGAGGACGAGCCACATCAGATCGGTCTAGATCTGGATCTCAAACCTAATCTGGGCCACGTGAACCTCCACGAGTCAGAGCGGCTCATTCTGCTAAACGTGATCCTCCTACATCCACGTATAGGGGTGTGAAAAAAAAATCGATTTATTGCGATTTTCGGCCGCCCAATATAATAATGATTTTTCAACTGCTAATATCGATTTTTTTTTGGAAAATTGTATTCTATTTATTTTATTTTATTTATTTATTAAATGTGCAAAAACACTAATAATAAACAATAATTAAGTTGTTTTGAAGCAAATAGTTTTGACTCAATTTGTCCACTGAATGATCAATATCATCTGATGAACATATACAGCAATTTGATTTTTCATCTCTACTTTTAATTTAGATATTAACTGGGTAGAATATTGCAATATATCATGATATGGCGATATCCTGATAATATTGTATCGTGATCCAAGTATCACGATGCATATCGTATTGCGAGGTCCTTGCCAATACTCACCCCTATCCACGTACAGGCTATAAAACTACTATGTGTAAGAATTGTGCTTTCAAACATTTTCAGATTAACCAAATTTCAGATAGAGTAGCTTTAACCCGAACAGCCAGTAACTTGGCCAAAGTTGTAGTTTTTAGTTAAAAATTCTCAGCTTTGTAAAATTCAGGATTTTTACGACAAAATGTTTTGGACCAAAAGTTGCACTTTTATTATTTTCAAAATTCTGCAACATCTACACTAGGGGTGAGTATTGGCAAGGATCTCGCAATACGATATGTATGGTGATACTTGGGTCACAATACGATATTATCACTATATCGTGATATATTGCGATATTCTACCCAGTTAATATCAAAATTAAAAGTAGAGATGAAAAATCAAGTTGCTGTATATGTTCATCAGATGATATTGATCATTCAGAGGACAAATTGAGTCAAATCTATTTGCTTCAAAACAACCTATTTATTAGAGTTTTTGAACATTTAAGTAAATGAATGAATTTTCCTAAAAAATCAATATTAGGAGCTGAAAAAACTATATTATATCGGGCGGCCGAAAATCATGATATATCACCAAATCAATTTTTTTCCACACCCCTAATCTATATAATAAATTTCCAAATTACTGTGAAATGTGAGGGAAATAATGAAAATATGGTGTTATAATAATCCTGATAAACCCTTATTATGACCAGACAGAGAAATAATAGTCGGGTTGCAGGTTCTGGTGGAGGTGAGACGTCTTTAATTGATAAAATACTGTTGTCCTGCAGCATCTTCTGGAAGCTTCCTTCTGATGCTTAAATTCATCGTGACGTCTCATTTCGGGGCTCATTCACTCTGATCTGCGTTTGACTGACTGTCTGGACGGTTAAATACGACGAACCGACTTTACCGCAGCAGAAATCTGAGATCTCATAAGGAAAATGTGCTTTTTACAAGACAAATGTGTCATTTCAAGACACAGTTACCATCATGTGATATTCACATATTTTTCATAAAGTCATAATTTTGTCGAAATGGCTGTAATTTCAACAAAGCCAAAAATTAAGACTAAAAGCTGCAGAATTGCGTTAAAAATTTAAAATTTAGCAAAATTAATTTGTTTCGACTGTGGGGCATAAAGTTGCAAAATCACGTAAATAGAAATTTTGAGAATAAAGCAACAGTTACAATCTAGCTAAATTTAGCTAGATTTAAGACAAAAACGTGCTTTTTTACAGCAAAAAGTAGTCATTCATTTAAAATAAATCTGATGATTGTACGCAGGTTAAATTATTTTACATTCAGTTCAACTTTATTTATATATCATCTATTACGAGAAAAATGTCCTCCAGGCGCTTTTTAGAGACTCAGATTAGGATTCCTGAGCAAATATTAGTTATAAGTTATATTATTAAAGCTTAATTAAGGAAATAATGCTAAATACAAAAAAAACAAATAAAAAAAACTCCCCTATAAGAGGGAGAATTACATCATAACACATTTTAAAATAAATCTGATAATTGTACGCAGGTTAAATTATTTTACATTCAGTTCAACTTTATTTATATATCGTCCATTACAAGAAAAATGTCCTCCAGGCGCTTTTCAGAGACTCAGATTGGGATTCATGAGCAAATATTAGTTATAAGTAATATTATTATAGCTTCATTAAGGAAATAATGCTAAATTCAAAAAAACAAACAAACAAAAAAAGCAAACAAAAAAAAAACTCCTCTGGTGGCAGAAAAACTCCCCCTATAATTACATTATAACACATTATAAATAAGTGTTCCGTTTGGCCCCTTAAATGTCTGTGCGCGGCCCTGCCCCGTCCCCGTCAGCCGTGCTCGTCCTGACCCGGCTCTGACCCGCCTACGCTGGAACCGGAACCCCGGCCGTACCTGCGGGGACCCGTCTCCGGCGTGTCCCGAGGCCCGCTCGCTGTCCGCGGGGCTGGCGGAGTCGGAGGCGCCGCTGTCCTCCTCCGCCGCCGGCTCGTCGCTCTCCGAGTCGGATCCCCACGTCGAGTCGCATTCCTCCACGGTGCTCGGCTCCTTGAACCGCCAGCTGCCCACCAGGTTTCCCATCTAAAACAACATGCAGCGCTCGCCCCTTCTTCTTCTTTTTTGATATTATCCTGTCGTTTAATTGAGATGCTACATAATTGTGCTCTGCCTCGTTTATGGACTCTTTTAAATGGCAGAAAAGGGGGAATTTCCAGATCAGCGACGATGATGCGCGGTGAGTATGAGGGGTGATCCGTGCCGCCACCAGGAGGAAGTCTTAAAGCGACAGGCACCAATAATTGAAGAGGAAACGCCACACCAACAGTGTTGGGGAAGCTCACTTTCTACACGAACTAGTTCAGTTCATAGTTCACAGAAATTAAAATGAACTAGTTCAGTTCACCATGTCAACAAATGAACTAAATAGTTCATTTTAGTTCTTTTTTAAATTATTTTTTAATGTTGCTGCGAACAATTATTTGTCAAAATGATTGCCACTGCCCATATACTACACCACCACAAAGGGCAATTATTTTATCCATTTTATCTGTCGAAAACTATTGGTCCAATTCGGAATCTTTATCCAACCAGGGTTCATATTAGCATTGTAGGAACAGCCCATGTAAAACTGTAATTTCTGTTTCAGTTTCTCTCTATAGCAGCCATTCCCAAACTACAGAATACCAAGGACCAATTTGAAATGTGAAAAATATACGTGGTCCACCGAAACCTTTAATCACAACTGTGATAAACATACAGGACCAGGAACCATGATCCGATATTAATGTGAGGGGTCAACAAATAAGGAGACACTTGTCATATTAAGTTAAGATGACAGTCGAATAACTTAAATGGTTTTATTACTTCTTGATGATTTTTTCATAATGTCATGAATATTTTACAGTAATTCAAAACATTTAAAAAAGATTGAGGATTTAAAACACATTTGTTTAATTTTAATGACCTCTCACGGCCCACCTGCAGTCCCACAACGGTCCACCAGGGGGGCCATGATCGTTTTAAATGTTTGATGACGTAATTGTTAGCGTTCGCTGGAAACCTGGAACGGTTTTGACCGTGCGTGAACTTTGAAAGAGCGTCGTTCACAACTGCCCAAATGAACTCGTTCACGCCCCCCGCTGGTGAAGGAGAAAGAGAGCGAGTTCAGTTCACGTTCGCACAAAATATGAACTAGTTCGTAAACTTTCGTTCAATGAACGCGTTCAGGTACAAAACTGCACACCAAGCACCAACATCCCCACTTACAGGTTGAAGCTTCAGGCAAACTGCAAAAAAGTTGCAGTTCCTCAAAAACAGAGAAAATATTAATTTAATCTCCATGTTATAACATTATAACCAACTTGAAAGTTTTTAAAACAGTAATCCCCTTGATAGCTCTTTGGCAACATTACATCGATAAAAACAAAATGGTCGATCCTGGCATTAGTGTGTTCCTAAACAAGACGTACGTCTCTCGGCTTGAGCGCCTGCCTCCAAACAACCGTGGACATAATGATGAAAAGGCAGGAGCTTTTCTCTAAAGTCTGAAGGTCAGAGCAGGTCGAGACCACACGGCAGCCATCACCACTTCTGGACTGAAGCTCAACCAGGAAGTACGTTTTGCTGCAGTTCCTCTACGGACCACCAGGTGCTGGCTGGAGAACAGAGCAAATCCCAGTTGACTCCCGTGTTTAACGTTGATGAACGATCTTTCCAGATAAAAACAGCTGGTGGGCGTGTCCTCGCTGCTTGTGAGCGCTGCTGGCCCCGCCTCTTTGTGACATGGCGCCATGCAGTTTAAGATAATTAATTAATTAATTATTATGTCTGTGCACAGTAAAAATAAATGTGAAACTGTTGTGGTGATCTACAGTCTCTTCAATATAAGATCACACTACTTTTTCAGATGCACCCAAGAGAAACAAACCTCGTCTTATATTCTGGCCAGTGTGCTAAAATCTGAGGACTCGTCTCGGATTTATGAGTCTGACTGCAGTTAATGGACAAGTCAGAGTCCAAGTTTGAGTTTGAGTCAACGGGCGTCGAGTCACGAGTCCTGAGGCGATACCTGACTCTTTTTCACCAGTTTTGCATTTGGCTAGGGTCACTGTCGCTACTGCTAGCATGAGGCGCTACCTGGACCCTACAGAGGTTGCACAGCTTGTAGGCCTCATGTCCTGGACTTGAGGCCTACAAGCCGCGGTTCACAGCACTCAAATGTTAAATCAGAATACAGCAAGACAACAACTTAACAGCATGTCTAAATCATCTGATCTTATTACATGTTTTTTTTGTGTGTGTGTTAATTTTTTTTATTTCTGTGTATCTTTCAGAACATTCTGGTTTCCTGAATGTGCCGGTTGAACTCAAAACCAACCAGTTTAACAGATTAGTGCCTCTCCTTTGCTTTGAGTCATGTGACACTAATCGCCCCTCATACACTTTTTTATAGCAGCAGCATCAGGACCAGTGCTGCATTGAATGACCCCCATGAAGGCAGAGATCAATGTCAGCATGGAGCAAAGGCAAACTAAAGCCTCTAGTTTTGGACGGTAGTCATATTAACGCGTCTGCTCAGTGAATGATGTACAAGAGCAGAAACTGATTTAACCCTCCTGCTGTGTTTGGTCCAAAAAACGACCCGCCGCTGTGTTTCAGCTGCAGAGAAGTTGACTGACATCATTCATTTTTAAACTTGAAATTTTGTGCCTTTTCTTGGAGTGACCAGCAGTTTAGACAAAAGAAAATATGATGTTTATTTATATTTATATGGAAGTTAAACATCAGCAAGGAACAAAGATCCAGCAGTTAAAATCGGTTCATATAATATAATATTTATTTATTTATAATATAAATATTCTGTATAATATGTTTATTTATTTATTTCTAAACTATGCAATTACAAGAGAAAAAAAATTATTTAGAGATTTTCTTTTTAAATTTCCCAATTTTTTTGTTGTAGAATCATTACAATTTTTTTTTTTTTTTTTTTTTTTAGAAATGGACGTTTTTGTTGTTAAAAAAGTCAAAGATCTTTTTTGGAAATATTGTGACTTTTTGATTTAATTTAAATATTGACTGTCACAAAATTGCAACTGTTTTTTGGTGAAAAAATAATCCTGAATTTTCCTTTGAAAATTAATATTGCGGCTTTTTGCAGTAAAATACTGACTTTTACAAACTCAACTTTTTGAGATAAAATCACAACTGTGTCATAAAAGTGTGATTATATTTCTTTTTAGATTGCAGATTACTCTATATTACAGCTTTTTTTTGTAAAAAGCTCAATCTTGTCAGAAAATCTCAAATTTTGCAAAACTGACTTTTTGACATGAAATGACGCCTTCATCTGAACCTTCATCTGGACCTTCATCTGAACAACTGCTCTGCAGAAATGGAACTTTTCAAGTCGGAGGGTGAAGGGGGAGGAGCTTGAGCGCCACCTGGAGTCTACCTGTGCAGGTGGCTGAACTTTCAGGGGCTGTGAAGGTGCTGCAGGTGACAGTTCCTGCTGGAACCAGGACGGTGGTTCAGATATCTGGAGGTCCACATGTTCTGACCCACATCAGTGAGAAAGGTCTGGAAAGGTCACACCTTTGTGAGGTCAGGCTTCAGTTTCACTCGTCAGGTTGTTTTAACAGAACTCGGTTTCCTTTCTGTGACCTTCATGCACCGTGGAATTTTTTTTCCGATAAACTGTTCTGTGTTCCTCAGTTAAGTTTTATGACGTGTCTGAAGTTCACGTCGAGGCCGATAAAGAGGAAGGACGACGTGACCACAGTCCTTCAGTTCCTGAGTTTTAATGAGCAACATGTCAACGGCTCTTCTGGGTTATAAGAAAAAAAAAAACATACATACATATATACACTACTGCAAAAAATGAAAGGAACACTTTGTAATCAGAGTATAGCATCAAGTCAATTAAACTTCTGGGATATTGATTTGGTCAGGTAAGTAGCAGAGGGGGTTGTTAATCAGTTTCAGCTGCTTTGGTGTTAATGAAATTAATGAAATAATGAAATGAAAGTACGATATCCAACTTCAAATACAATATGGCCACCATTTTTCAAGATGGCCGCCAATCATAACCGTTCGAAATTGTATTTGCACTAAAATAATGACAAAATAATGTCATTGTGATAATCTGTACATCAAAATATATGTTTTTGGACACGAGGAAGCCAATTCTGCATTCAAAATTTCATCATCATTATCAATTGTTATAGCGATATAATGACAATTATGTGAATTATTATTATTATATTAAACTAGAGGGGCAACAATGAGATGACCATCAAAACAGGAATGGTTTTACAGGTGGAGGCCACTGACATTTTTTTTCCCCTCCTCATCTTTTCTGACTCTTTTTCACCAGTTTTGCATTTGGCTAGGGTCACTGTCGCTACTGTTAGCATGAGGCGCTACCTGGACCCTACAGAGGTTGCACAGGTGTCACTACTGTTAGCATGAGGAGCTACCAGGACCCTACAGAGGTTGCACAGGTGTCACTACTGTTAGCATGAGGCGATACCTGGACCCTACAGAGGTTGCACAGGTGTCACTACTGTTAGCATGAGGCGCTACCTGGACCCTACAGAGGTTGCACAGGTGTCACTACTGTTAGCATGAGGCGCTACCTGGACCCTACAGAGGTTGCACAGGTGTCACTACTGTTAGCATGAGGCGATACCTGGACCCTACAGAGGTTGCACAGGTGTCACTACTGTTAGCATGAGGCGCTACCTGGACCCTACAGAGGTTGCACAGGTGTCACTACTGTTAGCATGAGGCGATACCTGGACCCTACAGAGGTTGCACAGGTGTCACTACTGTTAGCATGAGGCGATACCTGGACCCTACAGAGGTTGCACAGGTGTCACTACTGTTAGCATGAGGCGCTACCTGGACTCTACAGAGGTTGCACAGGTGTCACTACTGTTAGCATGAGGCGATACCTGGACCCTACAGAGGTTGCACAGGTGTCATTACTGTTAGCATGAGGCGATACTTGGACCCTACAGCGGTTGCACAGGTGTTACTACTGTTAGCATGAGGCGATACCTGGACCCTACAGAGGTTGCACAGGTGTCACTACTGTTAGCATGAGGCGCTACCTGGACCCTACAGAGGTTGCACAGGTGTCACTACTGTTAGCATGAGGCGATACTTGGACCCTACAGAGGTTGCACAGGCGTCGCTACTGTTAGCATGAGGTGCTACCTGGACCCTACAGAGGTTGCACAGGCGTCGCTACTGTTAGCATGAGGCGCTACCTGGACCCTACAGAGGTTGCACAGGTGTCGCTACTGTTAGCATGAGGCGATACCTGGACCCTACAGAGGTTGCACAGGTATCACTACTGTTAGCATGAGGCGCTATCTGGACCCTACAGAGGTTGCACAGGTGTCACTACTGTTAGCATGAGGCGCTACCTGGACCCTACAGAGGTTGCACAGGTGTCACTACTGTTAGCATGAGGCGCTACCTGGAGGTACCATTAGGTATCGGGATGAAATCCTTGCACCCATTGTCATGTTTTTTTGGGTGGAGGCACCGGTCCCCATTAACCCAGAAAAATAAGGGATCACTGTAACTTATTTATAAGTATATACACTCGCCGCCCACAACTGCTAGTTAAAAGGGAATAATGAAGCACTGTCTACTATGTGCTTCAGCGGCTAAACTCCCGTCCCCCACTATGTGTACGTTTTCGCAGCTCAGATTGGAATTAGTTGATTGATCGATTAAAGCGATTAAATTTGGAGTTTGAATTTTGCTGGAAGGTACTGATTCAGCGTGAGAGGAAAGAACTTCCAGGCTGCGTTACCGTAACGTTGACGAGGAGAAGATGAGCTACATGAGTGGTGGTCCGGTCTACTTCGCCTGGAATGACCGAAGGAAGCCGCCAACTTAAAAAAAAAGACTGGAAAACCCTGGATGAGTGTGAGTGCTGCCTCCCTACATGTAGGGTTGGGAATCCAGAACCGGTTCCTGTAGAGAACCGGTTCCGTGTGTTTCAATTCCATGGAATTGTTTGGCAGTTTATCTAGCGATTCTCTTATCGATTCCAACCAGCACAAATCTCACGTAATTTACGCAAGTTACACACCGTCAATTCCAGAAAGCGCTTACGTGATTAAGTTACGTCGGTTTAGCAGCGCATTGGAGTTGTAAACAACAATGGCGCCCGACAGGTTCAAACGGTCCAAAGTTTGGCTTCACTTCACCAAAGAAAGATGTCAACAAGGCAACTAGCAGTCATTGTAAAGTGGAGATAACAGCGTCGGGAGGGAACACGGCTAACATGCAGAAACATTTGCGCACACAACATGCGATAACGAGTGTCGTGTTTGTGACGCGCTTCGGACTGATGGATCTCAACCTAGCAGCAGTAGCCAAGCTAAGATCACCTCTGGTAACTCTGGTAAGTAGCTATCCCGCTGCCTATGTGCTTCTTTGTAAAACACGCTACAACATTAGCGCTATGCTATTAAACGAATGCCTTCTGAATTACATTTAGAAGATGATTGTGATAACCTCAGCGTTCTGCTGCTGATGTGATGAGACACCAGAGACGGTTCAGTCCACCTCCCACGCAAACTTCTTTCACTTTCAAGGAAACTAATTATCTCATGCGCCTTGTGACCTCCTCCTCGTCTTTCTTTGCGGTCGTTTCATTTCCTTATTTCCTTTCCTTTTCCTCTCCCTGACATTGCCAGCGCTCTGCTCTGTTCACCCTTCGCCGCGTCACGTGTGTTTGGGTGCAGCTCGCCTCGTTTTCTGCGTCGTTGCCCAACTAGCAGATGGCGTCTCCATGTGGTTCCCGTCCTCTCGTCTTCCGCTTCCTCCCAGCATGCTCTGCAGCGCGCCGCTGGGGCGTTAAAGTAACATTAACCGCACAATGTCGAAAATACGAACGACAAAATCCTACTTCTCACTAGGACGAGTTAATCTACACATCTGAAGGTCGTTACGTTCCTCTGAACATCATCATCCGGATCCGTCCAGAGGAAACACGGACCTGCGGGCGTGCATGACGACTCTCGACTGTGCGGGCTCCCGGCCGGGGCGAGTTTCGCCCCAGTTTCGACGGCAGGAAGCAGCTGCAGCTCGGTTCTGGTTTCGGGGGCTTTCCCTGCATCGCTTTGTTTATGGCAGAAACTAGAGGCGAGACCGAAACTCCACTTCTGCTTTCTGTGGCGCAAACAACGGAAACTTGTTCCAGTTTCAACCGACACGCTGCTCATCAACTTCTGCTCACCTCTAGTAAAAAGAGAAAGTGCTGATCTTTTTATTTTGACCTTTAAGGCTCTAAGTTTACCGATGAGTCATAATTGTTTGAAACTATGAGGACATTTTCAGGTTGGTAAATAAAGCTGAGCAGCAGCAGCAGCAGAAATACTGTAGTTGTGGTCAACTGGCTGTTTTATAGTGAAGCTGTGGCTCCATCTAGTGGCAGCTGCTTGTACTACATGTTTGGAGCTTTGGTATATTTTTTGTACTCTTTAATGTGAATATCTAATCCTACCATGAGTAAACCTGAAGCAGCTTGACCCAACATCTCACTAGACGTGGGTCTAATTCATCAGGCCAGAAAAATATCTCTATATCTGTTTATTTCTTTCTAATATCTCTAAACAGAGTTAATAGAATGTTCATGTTTTTTCCACTTTAAGCCAATACTGGGATACTGGAAATTTAGGTATCGATCCAAGTAAATACAGGGCCAGTATCACCGATACCGATACCAAAACCAATACTTTTTTATTTTAAGCTTAATCTATCATGAACTTTTGTGATTTTTGTCTTTGGATTAATTTGTTAAAGCCAAGAATAGAATTTCATTAAACATTATGTCTTCAACATTTTTGTGTAAATATTCCTTGGAGTTTCTGTTCATAATGTTTTTTTCTAGTCCACCTATTATATTATATCTTTTAATACTTGTGTAATTTTATTTGCACTGTGTGAACTTTCCTGTTGCTTAACTCTAAAAATTTCCCCGTAAAGGATTATCTAATGTTATTTTATCTTGGATAACACCTTACAATGGGATACATGACCTGTACTGGGTTATTTCAAGGTCTAAACTGTATTTTTTTGAGTTGGCTCTAGTAACATTTGACTTAAGTAACGTGTAGTTTGAAAGTTAATATGAGTTGATGCTGAAGATGACCACTCTGATCTACCTGGATCCTCTCTGTTGGAAAGAAAAAAAAGCTTCAGTATTGATCTTTTTACATGAATATCATTCGATATCAATACCAGCGTTGGTATCGATATTATCGATATTTAGATCGATCCGCCCTCCTCTAGCTGTGGCAGTTATCACGAGACAAGTGACAGATCTCAGATTGGGAATGTTTTTTTTTTTTTTTTACTCTGCCCGATGTGGTATAATTATTTTTTAATAATGCAGGTTAAAATACGGGAGATTTACGGGAAAAATACTAAGACGGGAGGACGGAGGGAGAGAAGAGTAAAATACGGGACTTTACCGGCTAAAACGGGAAACTTGACAGGTATGATCCGGGGTTCTGAGGTTGTTAGTTACAATAATAATAATAATAATGTGATTAATGCTTCTTTCTTTTGTGCCACACTTTCAACACAAAAAGTGTTTGTTTTTTTTCTTTAGATCCAACTCTTGTCCTTCTTTCGGTTCCATAAAGACACTTGTCTCTGCTGCTTTTATGTCCATGTTGGACTCTGGTTCTGTGATTTCCACAACAGCATCCTCAGGTCTGTACGTACTGGTTCCAGTCTCCCGCAGAGTTCTGAGGTTCAACAGTCTTGGACCTTTAACCCACCGGTCCAGTTTTCTGCTCAGACGCTCTCCTTCATCCTCCCGTACACTCAGAACCTGCCGTACGTTCGTTTCCAGGCTGTTCTCGTGTCCAACCTACAGACTCGCATCCTTCAAAATAAACACCTGTTCCTTTTGACTGGATATAAAGTTTTAATAAAGAATAAAACAAGCCGATATTGAAACCAGATTTTGGGGTCAGATGGAGATGAAACTGTGGTGGACTGGTAAAATCCTGTCTTTCCAAACAGGTTTCATCTTTAGACGGCAGACGCTACGATTAGACGGACGTTATTTAAGCTTAGCTCATCAAAAACATATTAAAATTACACAAGAGAAAAGCAAATCTCCTTTATTGGAAAGTGTTTCCACTGGAGAACAGTTATAGATGTTAACTGACATCTGCATTACCTTCCTGACCAGTAGATGGCAGCAACGACAACATTTATGATCGATATTCTCCAAAAGTCAACTCAGGATGGTGAAGTTGTAACAAAATGCTTCAGACGGTCTCGGTGGATGGTTTACTGCTGATAAACGGTCGTTCAGTCTTTACAGCAGATGATCTGTGGAGTTTTCTGTTCAACAACCAGCAAATCTTAGTTTTAGTTCAGAGACGTGGAAAACGTCAGCAAACGTTTGAACCTTCCAAGCTTTAATCTTTAATCACATTCCTGTGTTTTTCCACATCAGGTCACCTCTCACACATCTGGACCTCTAAAATTAAAGACACCAACTTCTGTTTAAGGTATTTAGTAAATTATCTAAGTGTTGTTTATATCTGGATCACCACCAGTTTGTCACCCAGGTCTGCAGAAATCTGTTAACGACACGTTCATTAGAATTAGGTGATCTGAAGCAGAGAAACATCACAGCGCCCCCTCCAGGACCGGAGACCTCTGATTTAGATACGGCCATCCAGTCAGAGGTCATCACGGGTTAATTAATCATCATGGGTTAATTAATCATCATGGGTTCAGGTTAGAGACTTATGTCTCTTAAACAGAATAGAATTTTAAACATGTGACTAAAACATTTCAGAAGAAATGTCACGACTCATTTTGTAGAAACATCACAACCTTAAACTCCAGTAACTGAGCTGAGAGCAGTCAGGAGGAAATGTGGAATAGTTGCTATTTTACAACTAAATGAGTTGCTTTGCATCGTACAGATGGAATATTTTTATGACAGAAAAAATAAAATAAAATTTGAAAAAAATTTACCTTGAAAAGTATCAATTTCATATCAAAAACTCAGGATTTGGTGAAATTCTTTATTTACAAAAACACTGAAGTTTTACAACAAAAAATAAATAATTTATATATATATATATATTATATTATATATATATATATATATATATATATGTATATATACATACATATATATATAAATAAATTAAAATAAACAAAAAAATGGCAAAATTTTACAAAAATTGCAAAAGTTGATATTTCAGATTTAACTTAAAAACAAAACATTTACATCAGATATTGACGATACAACAAAAACTAATGATCTTAGGGCAAAAGGTATCCATTATATATTATAAAATTATTTTAAAAAATCACAGTGATACATGAAGTCACAATTTTAGAACAAAAGTTGATTTTATTTAAAACTAAATTTTTTATGCAAAACTTGTGATTTTACATCAGAAAGCGATTAAACAATAAAAAGCCTTCTAAAAAAAGTTGCCATATCACAAGAAAATTCTGCCATTTTAGCACAAAAAGTCACAACTGTTTGAAAGTTGTAATCTTACGACAAAAAGTGGTGATTTTATAGAAGTCAGAGGAGGAAAACATATAATTTATTTTTAAGTTGTTTCAAAGTTTGAACCGTCTAAAGCGGCAGGACACCTTCCTGATTGAGGCGGGACACATTTTCACTTTTTGTTGGGTTTCTCTTTGAATTTTGAGACCAAAAAAAAACGAGCAGAAATTAAACTAAATTAAAGACCTCAAGTTTGACGCATCGGTTTCCTTTCGTCTCTGCTGTGCAGCGTTTTCGGTGAAATAAAAGAGACTTTGTTCTTCGCTCCTCCCTCCAGGTCCTTCCACATACCATTCATGTCACATTAATTGTATATTGTACCATTGTATACATTCTTCACAGACAACATCCAACAATTCTGCTTCCTGTTTACGTCTTTCCCACTGCGAGATAACACAGATAACGCACATGTTCGCACACAACAACGACCCTGATGTTTTCTCTGAGAGGATTTAAAAGAAAACAACAGAACTTTCACGCATGTTGCCGTTTTTGCCCATTTTCCATCATCATCATCCCCCCCGGTTTTCCTCTGCGCTCTGGTCACATGCTGCTGAGACCGTGTGTGTCCCGGTCCCACTGGGACGGCCATGACCAAGGTCGCTGGGTCAGGGAGACCAGCCAATCGGAGATCGGCCACTCCCCGTTTCCTGTCCTGAATGGCAAACATTCCTCAGCGGTCCAGTCCAGCGAAGGATGTCATGAGTACACCACAAACCCCTCGGCTGAAACCTCCGTAGCCATTCATTTACAAGGGTCGCTTACATCCAGTTATATTTAGCACTGATGTCTCCAACAGAGCCGCAAATAATGTAGCACAGAAAGTGACCACAGGCCTCCGGTAATGTTTCAGAGCCTGAAAACCTGAGAGGTTTGAGATAACACGGCTGTCAAGCATCACTTTCAGGACTGATGATCATTTCTGTTCAAACTTTTCAATTGAATTGAATTCAATTGTTTGTATAGAGCCTGATACAATGTCAATTGTCTCTAGGTGACCCAGATCATGACCCCCGAGCAAATATCATTAACTAAAATTATACAGTGATCCCGTATTTTTCGTGGTTAATGGGGACCAGCGCCCCCCGCGCGTAAATCAAAATCCGTGAAATGGAGCCGGAGCCCCCCGAGCCTCAATAATGTGTTTAAAATATGTTTAAAAACCCCAAAAAAGTAGCGAGGCACTACCTTCACAGCCTCTGGTCTCTGAACCGTAGTAAAGAAACTGCTGGTATTCTGCTATTTTTGGCTCGTAATTAGCGGCTAACACGCTAACAACAACAAAAGAAAAAGTCCGGTTTTCTCTGCATGGAACGGGAACTTTATTCTGGCACTGCAGGAACTTGTAACATCACACAGGTTGTATTGTTGGGCTCCTGTCGGTTAACAGAGAATGTAAATCTATACACACTGGGCTGCTGTTTATGCTCACTACACTTTTCAGCTAACCCCGTTTCATCTAACCCCCTGACCAAAACCCAAAAAGGTTTCGGTCAGGAGTGGGGTTCACTTCAGTGTGACCAACGACCACACGCTGGTTAGCACCAGAATGGCCGCACTGTGAGCGGTCTGAAGAGGTACGGCATCATCAAACTCTAGTGTGAAAGCTCCACGACCTCGGACTGAGGCCCGTTTGAGCGAATGAGGCCTCCGTAGTTCGCTGAACGGCACGGTTGATTGTGAGGAGAACATAAACCTGACACAAAGAAAGTCACGCTAGCAGCTACAGACAAACGACTTCCAGCTACAAGCCGTTTAGCTGTCTAGAGCGGTACAAATGAAACAGCTTTCATGGAAACATGATGCTTAGCCGAAACAGCTACTGACCAATGACAGCGTTGAAAGTGTCACATGACATCTGTTGCAGCCTTTGGGCTCCAGTGAAAACACGAATCAAACCAACTGAAAAATGATACGATGTAAATTAGTGTGCAACAACCTTAAAACGCGTGTCATGACACCACGGACAGCGTACAGACTGCCTGGAGTTCAGTTTCAACGGACAGAAAAAAAAAAAAAAAAAGATGATCTGCATTTCCTCCACAGTTGTGAGTTGAGTTCCTGAGTCAGACAGTGCAAACAATCCCACTCCCGGCCACCAGGAGGCAGACGCCGAGAGTGTAGGATGTTTACACTTCCTGTAACCCAGAGGTTGAAGAGGAAACATCTGGTTGTTTTCAAAGCTGAAGCCACTCTGGAACAAATGACCACTAGGGGGCCGACTCCGAAAAGCAGGACAATCTCCATGGAGGCCAACGTTAACGTGTCGAAACACACATCCAGAGGACCACGGTGCTGACTTCTGAGCTCGTATTTTAAATAGTAAATATGGCTTGTTGGGCTGTAAATGAGACCACAGGGACCAGCCTGTTGGTTGGGACGTAAAGCCCGATTTATGCCTCTACGTGGCAACGACACACGTAGCTAATATGCAGGACAAATACCGTCTTTGGTGGTCATTTATGTGTTGTGTCACCGTTAGTGTTGCTTTGTAATTAAACTAATAATAATAATAATAATAATAATAATAATAATAATAATAATAATAATAATAATAATAATAAGTGGTGGTGGTGCAGGTTGCTTTCTGCAGCGCTGCATCCAGCAGTGATGAGCTTCCTTTTTACTTTACGTAGCTCAGATGGCAACGGCAGCA
>JAGFBZ010002157.1:0-147925 GCA_018398805.1 Hirundichthys speculiger
AGAACATTTACCAACCCACTAAAATCCAAGGTCTGGGTTTTTGTTTTTTTTGCTTTTTTTTTTTTAAGAATGCAGAGAGACAACTGGTGGAGGACAGTTATCCTGTCTGCAGAGCACTTGTTTACATTTTATTGTAATTTGTACAAGCAACTTGAAGGAGCTAAGGCTAATGCTTCAAGCTACTGAGATGTTTGACCAAGAGTAACCTGGTCGACGCGCTTCGCTAACTCGCATTTCGTAAACGTTACCGTTGCGTGTTGATCGAAAAAGGACCAGAACGATGTTCTTCTGATGCAGTTAAAATATTAATTTATTCCATTAACTGATCCGACAACCATAACGCCGGCAGTTAGCGCCACAGTGGTCAAAAACCTTTTGCCCTTCCGGGTCATACAGCTAACCAATAACAGGCAGCTACCTTTATACCTGACCCTCAGGTAACAACAGCGACACCCACAGACACACAGAGTGAACTACAATTCAGAACAACATATTTGGCTCCTAAACAACTGTTTCTTTATTTGCACATTTATACTTATTTAAGGTTCAGCTTAAAGTCCAAAGTTTATTTCATTTGAACTTGCACTATAATTTTTGTTCCAGTTAATTGTTTGCATATTTTGACCTACTATGGTTGTTAAAGTGTTTATTTAAATTTGCACCAGACAAATAAGCTTTGTTCCTGTTATTTATTTTGTTCATTTAAAATAAAACCTCTTTCTTTGCCAGTTGTTTTGCCCTTTTAATGTGAAAGTTTCATTTAGATAAAATTTTGGCTTCTGATGTTTTAGTATGACAAGAAAATCACAAGATTTTGTAAAATTATTTAAATGTATGTGTTTTTTAGACATTTGTACAGCAATGAAGAATACCGCAATAATATCATCAACCATGATAATTTGGTCGCGATAATCGAGATATCACATTTTTCATATCATTACATCCCTAGTCTGGATCTTTTAAGAGGTTTCGTTTTGCCTTGGATGGCATCAGCTTTTAAACCGTTATCCCTGCACCACCTTTTAAATGTGATAAAAGTCGAAACAGCAGTTTTCTATTCGAGCCTGCGTCACCTCATAACCAGATTTGATGATGCATTTTCTTATCCGTTCCTGTATGTTACAGCAAATGCCCACGTGGCCTTTTGTAACCGTTCACATTTACATATACAAACCACTATACCCAGTTCTCAAGTGATACACACACACATACAGACACACACACACACAATATGCACAGCAGAGATTGGCAAGAAGCCATTACTGGGGACTAAATTAATTTCAAGATGAATGTTAGAAATAACAAATTAAATATATTCTGAGTCAGTTAAACCACAGGGGGGGAAAAAAGTATCAGCACTTGGTCAAATATGAATTATTGAAAAAAAACTGCTGCGTAGGTAAAATTAGGTTTCAGAATCATAAAAAAGTGAGCAGCTTCCTCTGACGGATCTCAGACAAGTGGAAATGAACCTCGCCGAGGTCAGGAGAGCAGCGTTTGTCTGAGTATAACCATAAAAGTAAAATCACAGTTTTTTTTTTTGTCACCATCCAGCTGTGACTGAAGTTAACACTGATTACATTAACATGGAAAACAATAATGTACTTGAGCTTATTCTAATAATATTCTGGTTAAGTTGTGAGTCTGTCTGCTAGGGGGAATGCATGAGGTCTCTGAGGTAGTCGGTGTCTGAGGTAGCTTTACGGAGCCTAACTCATCCAGACGTGTCTCCATTACCAAGAATGGCCCTAAAAGGAGAACCTTTGGGAACCCATACGGGGCTAAAAAGGTTAAGTATTCTACGTGTCCACTGCTTGGATGGGTAGGTCATCCACGCTAACTCATCACGATGGCCCAATCAGAAACGCAGGAACCAAACCAGTTCCTTAAGCTTGTTTTCCATTTTTTTCCTCTCTTTCTTCTCTGTTGTCATCATTTTCTTTGCTCTATTGGTGGTTGGCAGATAGCATCAGTGGTGCACTGAGCAGTGCTTTAAGTAGGCGGCTCATATATGGAGGCTGTATTACTGATGCGCCAGTCGCAAGTTCGACTCCCGGCTTGCGAAACTATCTGCTCATCTTCCTCTTCCTCACTCTCTTCCCACTTTCCTGTCCTCTCTCTTTACTTTAAACTACAAGTACCAGAAGTGTGTATATATATATATATATATATATATATATATATATGTATAGTATTATATACATATATATACACATACATACACTACCAGGTGGTTTGGAGCCATACATTGCGAAGGTCAGTAGATCCTACTGGACCTTTCACTGTAAATACCGATACAACAACGAAAAAGGACCGATAAGTAGGCCGACCTACTTGTTGCGATTCCAGCCTCCAAGCTGATAATTGTAGCAAGGAAGCTATATACAGTAATCCCTTGCCAATTCACGGTTTAAGTTCCGTGGTTTTAGTTATTCTGATTATAGTTATAATCAAGAAAAAATCACGGAAACATCACAGGATGTTGTGCGCGTTCTCTCACAGTGAAGAAATGTTGTGAGCCAGCCTGGCCCCTTTAAGAAGGTGGCCTTATGGGTAATGGTGTGGCCTTATGGGTAATGTAGTGTGTGTGTCGTGGGACGGCAGAATGAAAACGGGGTTAGATGAAAAGTGTAGTGAGCATCAACAGCAGCCCAGCGTGTATAGATTTACATTCTCTGTTAACCGACAGGAGCCCAACAATACAACCTGTGTGATGTTACAAGTTCCTGCAGTGTCAGAATAAAGTTCCCGTTCCATGCAGAGAAAACCAGACATTTTGTTTTGTTGTTGTTAGCGTGTTAGCCGCTAATTACGAGCCAAAAATGGCACAATACCAGCAGTTTCTTTACTACGGTTCAGAGACCAGAGGCTGTGAAGGTAACAAAGACCACAGTTGAGCCTTTGTATTGTTTCGCTGCAGTGCCTCGCTATGTTTTTTTAAAAACATATTTTAAACACATTATTGAGGTTTGGGGGGGCTCCGGCTCCAGTTGGCGGATTTTGATTTACGGGGGGGGGGGGGGGGGGGGGGGGGGGCTGGTTGTTGAGCGTGGTTGGTCCTGTAAAACCTTCTCACTCCGCAGGTGCAGAGTTGCGCTGCGTTGACTCCTTATAGCAGGGGTGTCAGACTCATTTTCACTGAGGGCCACATCAGCATCATGGTTGCCCTCGAAGGGCCTGATTGGCAGCATGAATGTAACAAAATGCAATATAAATCAAAATATATTAAACTACACCTTATTATATTGTTAAATAACCGTTTCTGTATTTATTAGGTATTAAAGTTTCAAATATATAACTCATTATTATAAACTCTGTGGTTGTATACCTACTCTCGCACAGGTGATGTTTACAGAGTCCGTTGCCATGGTAACGGACTCTGTAAACATTACTGAGAGTATCCATTAGCTTGGTTTAGAGGCTGAAGCGATTCTTGGTTTTTCTTGTAGGCTAAATTTAACATACTTAGCTCCGTGTTTGCTGTCAAAATGCCGACGTAGATTAAACTCTTTCACGACTGACACCGCCTTATAATACATACAGTTTTTTTTCACCTTAAGGTACAAACTTGTATTCGTTTTCCCGTCGTTCATGAAACTGTCTTCCTTGTGCATCAATTTCTCTTTTCTTGGACATGTTTGGGTTAATTTGTAGAGGTTTTTCTTAAGTCCATCAGTTCTGAAAATCGTCTTGATATCTTGCTGTAATAACGCTGTTATTGTTGTTGGTGACGACGAAATGCATTGTGGGAGATGTAGTTTATTGTCAATATGTGCTTTAAGGCAGGGTAAGCTTATTTTAAATCTTAAAATATTGGTTTAAAATTTAATCCAATAATGCACAAGCTCTCGAGGGCCACATAAAATGACGTGGCGGGACACATTTGGCCCGCGGGCCTTGTGTTTGACACATGCGCCTTATAGAATCCATCCAGTGTGTGCTGTTCACACGCAGTGTGTAACTCTAGTTCAGGAAACGACTGTTAACTTCAACCTTCAGTCCACCAGGACGTCACTCTGATTTTCTGTGGTCCGGTGTGTATCCCTCCAACACCTGCGGTGCCATCCATCAAGCTCAGTTGAGCAAAATTAACCCGCTTCTTCCTCTTGTTATTCATGCCCAACGCAAACCTCCTACTTTAAGACTGATCGAAATGTCGATGAAGTAAACGGCTTTGGAGACGCAAGAGAACAAAACTCAGACTAGTTTAAATTTCAAGTATATTTAGTTACACTGTAAGAAGAAAACAAGGAGACGTCGGGACACTGATTGCTTATTTGGAGTTTATTGAGCTTGATTCGTCAGACTGATCACAAAAAAAGCCTTTTATTTTACACAGAATGTTGCTGGTGAATGTTGTGTTTTTATCACTGTACGAGTTGCGAGCTTGTTGGGAGCTGTGAATTAGACAGTGGGAATGTTTTTTTTTTGGCTGGATTCTGGGACAAATGCTCCTCAGCTCTATGCCAGAGCTCTTTTCTCTGAGAGAGAGAAAAAAAGAGGGCGTTTAGGATGGATGCTCATTTTACTCTCATTACGCCACTTAATCTGCTCCACATGCACATGTTTCACCTTCAACGCGGACCGGATGGTTCCCACCTGAATCAGTTCGTCCGTCCCAATTTACCCAGCTGGGTCGAGATCATAAAAAAATCTAATTCATCCCATCGACTTGCGAGACGTGAGATACTAATGAGAAACAAGCGGAGAACCGGCTCCTGGTGGAAACGAAGGAGACGGTGATGAGTCTGGTAATTACTGTGGAACGGCACGTTGTCAGCATGTTGCCCAGCAGAACGTCAAATTACTGGAATTTTCTTCAAATGTCATTTCAACGAAAGAGAAAATAAACATAGCCGTAATAATTGCAAGCTGTTTAAAAAAGCCCATTAATTAAATGTTTCTGAGTCACAAACAACCAAAGCCCTGACTGAGAATGATGGAAGAAAAACCAAACCAGAAATCTGAGAGACAGGAGAGTCAAACTTAATGCAGTTTAACAGAAAACAGGAACTCAAAAGCTGCATTCATGGATTCTCCATCAAACATCCGTCTAAGAGCTCCTGTCATTTATAGAATCAGATATTAACCCCAAACAGTCTAAACCTACCAGAATTATTTGTGCTTTTTAACTATTTGCACTTATTTATCTACATCCAGGGGAGCTGCTAGAAATCAACTAATTTCTTTGTAGAACTCCAACTCGTTTCTTTGTAAAACTACAACTGGTTTCCTGATAAAACTACGACTCGTTTCCTGATTAAACTACAACTCGTTTCCTGATAAAACTACGACTCGTTCCTAGATAAAACTACAACTTGTTCCCTGGTTAAACTCCAACTTGGTTCCTAGTTGAACTCCAACTCGTTTTCTGATTTAACAACAACTTGTCTCCTGATAAAACTACAACTCGTCTCCTGATAAAACTACATCTTGTTCCGTGGTGAAACTACAACTCAGTTCCTATTTGAATTACAACTCGTCTCCTGATAAAACTACGACTTGTTTCCTGATAAAACTACAACTCGTCTCCTGATAAAACTACAACTCGTCTCCTGATAAAACGACAACTCGTTTCCTGATAAAACTACAACTCGTTTCCTGGTTAAACTACAACTCGTTTCCTGATAAAAACTACACTCGTTTCCTGATAAAACTACAACTCCTGGTAAAACTACAACTCGTTTCCTGATAAAACTACAACTCGTTTCCTGATAAAACTACAACTCGTCTCCTGATAAAACTACAACTCGTCTCCTGATAAAACTACAACTCGTTTCCTGATAAAACTACAACTTGTTTCCTGATAAAACTACAACTCGTCTCCTTATAAAACTACAACTGGTTTCCTGGTTAAACTACAACTCGTCTCCTGATAAAACTACAACTCGTCTCCTTATAAAACTACAACTCGTTTCCTGATAAAACTACAACTTGTTTCCTGATAAAACAGCTGCTAGAAATGTTTGGCCCCGTGAACGAATATGTTGTTGGTCCTCCCTTCAAGCTCCTGACAACCCAACCTCTGACTCTTGCGCTGTACGTTTTTCAACAAAAACCTCTCGCTTCCGTTTCCAAACGTGGAGGAAGCTAAAGAAAGGCTGGATGACACGGTCCCTCAGTTCAGTCCATCAGTCCCCGAGTCATCATTAATTAACACCTGGAAGACCTGCATCTGGACTCACTACATGATTCACGCAGCGCTGAAGCCACAACAGAATCTGGGATGTTTAGTGAATAAGAAGATTAGCATCACTGTTTCAGCCTGGAAGGCTTGGTAGAAGAGGTGAAGAAGCTCCCAGCTGACCTGAAGAAGCACTCTGTGCTGAAGCGTACAAAATAAATACAAAAAAATCCTCACGTCAGCGAGCAATGAAATTGAATGGCACATTGTCACCTTGGGAATAAAAGCTGCAGAAACCAGCACGCTGTTTCAAGAAGGGGTAAAACGCCGAGCCGTGTGGAGTTTTCTAACTTCCAAGATGACAATACTGACGCTGCAAAAGCCTCACTTATCTGCTGCGAGAAGTAATTGCATCACCGCAGCTCGAATCAAAAGCTCCTCACGAAGCAGCTGCAGGCTGGACGACAAATCTGTCAAACATTATCTGACGCAGCAAAGAGGTGCAGCTGACAGGTTTGTATGTGGAGACAGGAACAGGAAATGAGACAGACTTGAACATCTTAGCATTAACTGGGTTTCAGTCATCTGTGCTCTTATAATGCCCCGAGCCTTTATGAAACACTCCCATTAAAACATTCACATCACTGGTGGAATTACTTCAACGAACGGTAACTGGTGGCGGTAAGTTTGCACGTCTGGGGTCAGATTAATGAATCGCGTTTGATGGTTTCAGAACGGCTTTGTGAAGAGATGCTCGCAAGTTTTTTTGTTCATTGGAAGCATCTGCTGATGTGAACCATTCCTCGTAGAAAAAGGAGATATCTGAAGAGATACTGTCAAGAGGAGCTGATCTGCTGGAGAGGACTGCAAAGTTATCTCGATATGCTCAAGCATCCATCAGCTCACAGTCTGACAGTCGGACAGTTTACTCAGCACGAAACTTCTCCTCTCAGGGCTCCTCTAATGCACGATTTCTGCAGTCGTACAAGAACGTAACATCTCAGGCTGTACGATTTGCATTTGCCCAACCTTGGGTACGATGACCAGAATGGTATCTCTTAGATCTTAAAGGCTCTTAGGCTACTGCTAATGCAGAGGTGTGGGAGGATGTAGAATTGCATAATTGCAGTGACTTTACACAATTTGCATCTTCATCGGCTCACTGGAGCCGCAGGATGACAGAAATTCATATCAGATGGTCTTTGGTTGCAGGACTAGCGTGCCGTCAGATGGCTCGCATTGTAGGACAAAGGATTCTGACGAAAGACCAAAGACTGTCCCCACGACACTTTGACCGCGTCGACCTTTCGTCTACGACAGCCCAAGGTCGTAGGGCGTGTGCGGAAGCCCATTCGAACTGGCCACCCAGCCAAGATGACTCCCAAAAAAAAGGTGCAACACAGAATCCTTGCCACTGGCATCCTATAAATACTTAGGGACAATCAGTGACTCCAAATTAAATCTCCAGGAGAATTGCGAAGCTTCCCGAGGAAGTTGTTTCACTTTATTGTTGATAAGACCATGATGACTTTATTTTATCGCACTTTTATTGAATCAATCACATCCTTTTCTCTAGCATCGTGGTTTGGCAACGTTCCCCTTACACACAAGAATCGCCCCCATATCAAATTGTTAAGTGGTCAAGTAAACTGACTGGTGAGTCACAGCTGCATCCTTCCTCCCTTTATGCAAGACAACTACAGCGGATAGCAACGGGGTGTTGGCTATCCAAGATGATAGCCAACACCCCCTGAACAGTGAATTCCAGTAAACCCCCCCCCCCCCCCGACGGAGGCCGGCAGTACCAGGTTGCAGGACAAATATTCAAAAACAGCTTTGCTCCAGCTACAATTATTTTGTTAAACAAAATGAAACTAAATGCATCACCTGAACACCTGCTGTTGATAGTTCCGTCTACCTCTACAACTGCATAATGCACTTTAGGTTTATGTACTTTAACCAATTAAGCATTTTAACTGCACCAAGGTCATGTAGAGCAACTACTATGCATAGTCACACGCGCCAAGATTTTTTTTTAACATTTTTAACATTTCTAACCTCTTATGTGTGTGTGCATGTTTTTGTTATATTATAGGTCATATGTCGATGTATTATTTTTAGGGCTGGGCAACGATTAAAATGTTTTATTGCGATTAATCGCATTATTTCCCTGATTAATCACGATTAATCGCATTGTTTATGCAAAATCAAATAATGAATTAAAAAGTAGTCTAAAAGTCACTTTTATTTAAATGTTCTGCTGCCATATGAACTAAAGTGTCATAACATTGTTTTTCAACCACTTTTATAATCAACACTTGTCAGTAACACATATTTAGTGTAAATCTCATCTTAAAAAATGTAAAATAAAATAAAGCTTATTGCCACTGCCAGGGCATTAATGTCATCCTGTTTTTATGAAAAATAATAAAAGTCTACCAACAAAATCCAGCAAAAAAATTGTGGCTCAGCACAATCAGAACATTAAAACAGGTAATTTCTGAGGTAACAGCAGAAACTTTAAACGGGGAGTTCAACTTGTCACTTGTTACAAATAACCTTGTTTCTGTTGAATCCTCCGTCTGGGAGAACTTTAAAATGAAAACGTTCATGTTAAAGTTCAGTAACTTTACCAATCTGTGTGTCATTCATTCTTTCCATTTTCAATTGTCAATCAAAGATTAAAAAAAAATAAAAAGTGACATTTTATTATGTTTTTCATTTTTTTAATCTGACACAACAAAAACAAAAAAAATGCCTGTTTTGTTTTATATTTCAATTTTAGACTTGGATCAAAAATACGAAATTAAAAAACGGGCCACGGAACTGAATTAGTTTTATAATAGAGGACTGGACTTTCTGTTGTCATTACACATCTGTGCCACTAGATGGAGCCGCACTGCAGTAACCAGCTAGAGAACAGCAGGACAGTGAACACATGGAGCAGATCTGATGGAACATGGAGGAATGACGCTAAAGTTTTGCTGTAGTGCAGAATTTTTTGTTTTCGACAGAATTGTTAATATTGCTACCTGTGTTTCTACCCGAACTGTAAAGTTCATGGATTTTTACCGTTCTCCATGTCTGGTTTAGCTTTACCGCATGTTTACCTTCCGGTTCTGCAGCAGCCAGTAACAGACTTCTCAAAACAAAAGCATGTGAGCAACATGCGTTAACGCTGGATAAAATAAATGTCGGTGTTAATAAATTCATGAATTAACGTGATAATAACGCGTTAACTTGCCCAGTCCTAATTATTTATTCTTGTGTATATTGTATGCTTTCGATTTCATGTCACATGTGTATTTGTATTTTACTTACGGGTACCTATAAAGTAAACTGAACTGAACTGACTGAACTGAACCAAGCTGGGAAGACGATCTGCGTTTTGATGGAAAAAAGACGTCCTGGAAGAACGCTCAGCACTTTGTACGCTGCAAAATGGACCCAGCTCAGCGACTTCAAACCATCATCCCAGTGGTGCAGCATGGCGGGGGGAGCATCATGATCTGGGCTTGCTTCACTGCCGTCATGCCTGGACCAGTTAATGAATAAAACCTCACGTTCCTGGATGTTTCCAGGTTGGTCGTCCACCGGCTGAAGCTGAAAGAGCCTCAACATGGAACGAAATCCGACACAAAATGAATCTCGCTTCAACTGCAGCTCATTTAGTCTTTTAGGGCTCAACATCGAAGGATGGGAGCGTCTCCTGAAGTTTCCAGGCACTAAACTCCAGCCGACTCCAGCTGTGTTTGTTGACTGAGGTGTCAGAGGCCGAGCAGCACTCCGGCGCTCTCGGCTCAGGTCAGACATGTGAGGAAAATCAATGCCGGGTCGGTCGCAGGGGGCCGGAGTCCGTGTCACGCTTACTTAGACTTCCGTTTCGGCTTCTTTTCTGTTTTTCTTCCTGGTGTCCGGGGGTGATAAAGAGAGAGAGATAGAAAAAAAAGCATGTTGTCACAGGTTTAATTTGATGTGAGTTTTACTGTTTTTGCTGAAATTGCATCTGCAACGACACAATCTCACCGCACTCCATTTTCCATCTGCAGAATTACGATGTCAGCGCTCGTATCCATGGAGCTGGAGAACATTTTCTGACACACGGTTATTCCAGCAGACATGGCTGGGAAATGGATTTTCCCCACACAACTCCAAATGGAAATGACAAGTCGACAAATAAATTGTTGGATTTTGCTTATTGAAACAATTGTCCTCTCTCTCTCTCTTTTTTTTTTTAAAGTTCCTGCTGTGACAGATGCTGCATACCTTCTTCATTTCAGCCGATGGTCACGAGATGCTGCAGAGAAAACTCATCTCCATAAATGTATTCCCAGGCTATAAAACACTTACCTAACCGGATAGGAGCAACATTCGCAGGTGGAGAAGTCGATTGATCCTGACAGAACATAAGAGGGCGATGAAGTGGTGCTTAATGGGAAAAAAAAAAAAAAAAATCACGAGGGGGGCAAAAAAAATGACAGCGAGCGTTCGGGGCTGGAGGTGCATCCAGTCAAACCGGCATTAACGCTGAGCGGCTGGAATAAAGATCACCCGAAGGTCATCGCTGCTTATTTTCTCTTCTGCAACAGAAGGAAGGAGAAAACATGATCAGACAAGACTTTAAAGGAGAATGAAGGAACCTTTATTGGAAAATATCCCAGTTTTTAAATAGTTGAGTTTACTTGCAGGGGAAAAAAAGCCAGCGTTTCTCAAACCTGGTCCTCAAGTTCCTCCGTCTGGCATGTCTTAGATCTTTCTGACTCGGGCGAAGGGTTCACTGATAGACTCCTGCAGGCCTCGAAGCCGAAGATTTGACCAGATTCATTTGGATCGGGTAAGGTGGTGTGGTGTTGTTCGCCAGAAAAGTCGAAGATCTTCACGGTGGCCTTGAGGCTCCCTTTCCTCTATTGATTTCATCGTGCTGTTTTGAATATGTCAGGATACAAAAAGGAGCTGCTCCGAAGCCAACTTTTAAATGCATAAAAGAGTTCATTACAAGTAAAAGAGGCTTATTAACAGGGTTTGGAATCGACCTGGTTCCTGTAGAGAACCGGTTCCTGTAGAGAACCGGTTCCGTGTGTTTCAATTCCATGGAATCGTTTGGCATTTTAACTGATTCTCTTATTGATTCCAACCAGCACGAATCTCACATAATTTACGCAAGTTACGCTCAGTCAATTCCAGAAAGCACTTACGTGATTAAGTTACGTCGGTTTAGCACACGCACGGCAGTTGTAAACAACAATGGCGCCCACCAGGTTCAAACGCTCCAAAGTTTGGCTTCACCAAAGAAAGATGGCAACAAGGCAACTAGCAGCCATTGTAAAGTGGAGATAACAGCGTCGGGAGGGAACACGGCTAACATGCAGAAACATTTGAACACACAACATGCGATAACGAGTGTCGTGTTTTTGACGTGCTTTGGACTGATGGATCTCAACCCAGCAGCAGTAGCCATCTAAGATCACCTCTGGTAACTCTGGTAAGTAGCTATCCCGCTGCCTATGTGCTTCTTTGTAAAACACGCTATAACATTAACGCTATGCTATTAAACTAGGGGTGCACGATAACTATCGGGCCGATAACAGGAAATTATGACAACATCCCGATAAGTCCGATATCACGACGAATAGCCCCGATAACATATATATTTCTGTCAACACGGCAGTGCCTCGCTCCATCTGAGCCTTGAATCACCGGCAGTGAATGTTATGTTCAAGTGACGTCGGCATAATCAGAAAAACGAATACTCAATAGAAAACAACTTGTTAACTCGGTTTTGGTAGTTGCGGACTTGAATTGATATTTGCAGTATTTCCCCTCATGTTACACATAAAAAAAGAAAGAAATAGAAAAGGCTGAAATAACGACAAGCAGACGAGGAAACATCGGAATTTACGTTACACCTTGAATGCAGCATGCATTGTGCTGATCACAACAAATATGGCGGCGTGGATGTACGTTAAAGTTTCAGAAGAAGATAGTTTGGTGGTTATTTGTGACGAATCCTCCGAGCGAATTCTACGAGGAGGGAAGCACAAGCTTTAATACGTAAAACCCGATCAGCCACCTACAACATAACAACCGCTTCCATGGAGTTTTGAAATCGCGCTAACGGAAGCTAATGCTAACGTGTGCAAACCAGCAGCAGTCTCTCCTCTCCCTCATTCCTCTCATCTAAAGCTTCCATGAGATTAAAAAATAAAAACTACTGAACCTCATTTACTTTAATTAAAAGTATTAATTTAAATGGAACCACAAGCCAAAATCCTTTAAATGTTAATCTTTTTCAGTTTCTAATTCTGATGCATGTATTTCCATCAGTTCAAGGAGCCTTTATTTTTTTTTTATATCAGTCAGTAATGAACCTTATTTAAGTTGATGTGAGATATCAAATAGGTTTGTTTGATAGCTTTAAGAAAATGTTTCAAAGGCTTGCCAATAGTTTTTCATTGGAAAAAATAAATATCTGTTCATATAAAAAGTCAAAACTCTTTTTGGTTTTGTTCACAGTTGCACAGTTACATATTACAACAGTTAACACGTTATCCAGGCTTTGGGCCTCTTTTGACCTCGCTGTTAAGTTTGTAAGCTCATGACTTCTAAGTAAAAAAAATTGATGCTAATAAAACTGTTTGTTCTCCTTTTTTCCCAAATTAGAATTGATAAAGAATCGAATCGTTAAACAGTATCGATAATGGAATCGGAATTGGAAACATCTTTTCAATTCCCATCCCTAGTAATTAACAGACTTTCACGACAGTCTGGGACTTCCTTGGTCAATCTGAAAGTAGAGTTCCCCAACAAAAAGAGACAGAGGCTTATATAGCCTCTGGTCAAGGTATATCTAAGTTTCACAGATGGAACCAGTTAAACCACTAAGACAGATTTATGTATACACCACTTGTATATCTTCTTCTAACCTAAACAATTTACTGACAGAGTAATACGGAAGCTATCACACACCAACATGAACCACATTCCTGAAACAGGCAGGGAATGAACCCGCTGACTCCGAACCAGACGTCTTAAACTCGTTGACTCTAAAGAAGTCAAATTTATAATAAAGAGATGAAGATCATATTGTTCAGATACCACAGTGGCACAAGAAAACACCAAAAACATGCGGGCTAGTGGTACTTTACCGCCAGGAATCGAGCAAAACCAAGATATCAGATGAGAAAACCAGGATGGGAATCCAAAGTTACTTTGGCTGGTTTTTTTGTGGATTAGAGGAGACAGGAGACCTACAGAGCAAATGTTCCTCCAAATTAAAGTGAATCTGGTGTTTTAAAATGAAGAAAAAGTCATTTGAGTTGCTTTGAATCCCATGAAAATAATGTCAGCCACCGTTCAGACTCATTTACACTCCACTGGACACCTCAGAACCTCCAGTTGGCTTCTCCTGCCTCCCTGCATTCCCAGTCCACACCAGAACGTCTGGCAGAGCTTCAGGACTGGCTGTTGCCCCGTATGAAACTGTGCCGCCCCCCCGCGCCCCCCCGCTTCAGCCACGATGATCACTGGTGCCACTGACTGTTGTCTCAAAGCAATTTCATTTATTTCTCACTTGAGATTTGCTCCTATAGACGCCTACAGATGAGAACAGCTTCAGCAGAGACGACTGCGTCCCGTACAGCTGGGGATGCACGATAATTATCGACCCGATAACTATCGGGCCAATAACAGGAAATTATGACATCATCCCGATAAGTCCGATATCACGACGAATAGCCCCGATAGGAAAATCAAGAATACCTCCTCATGCCAGAAAACAACTTGTTAACTCGGTCATAATTTTGTTAGTTGCTGACTTGAATTGATATTCGCTGTATTTTACCACCTGTTATATATACAAAATAGAAAAAATTGAAAAGGCTGAAAGAACGACGAGCAAACGAGGGAACGGAGGAATTTATGTTACACCATGAATGCAGCATTGCGGCACAGTGTGCTAATTAAAAAAAATGGCGGCGATTGTATAGAAATTCGTTAAAGTTTCAGAGGAAGATAGTTCACTGGTTATTTGTGATAAATGCTCCAAGCGAAGGAGGGAAAAATAGCACAATCTTTAATACATCAAACCCGATCAGCCACCTGAAACATAACCATTGCCTTCATGGAGTTTTGAAATCGCGCTTACGTGAGCTAACATGAGCTAACGTGAGCAAGTCTCCCCTCCCCTCTCCTCTCCATCATCTCTCTCATCTAAAGCTTCTATGAGATTAAAAAAAAAAAAAAACTACTAAACCTCATTTACTTTAAGTAAAGGTATTAATTTGAATGGAATCACAAGACAAAATCCTTTAAACAAATTTTTTTTGTTACTATGGAGTGCACTTTTTCAGTTTATTTACACAGACAAGTACATTATGACCTGTGCATTATTTTTATTGTCATTTATGAATATTATAATTCTGATGCATGTATTTCCATCAGTTCAAGGAGCCTTTATTTTTTTTTATATCAGTCAGTAATGAACCTTATTTAAGTTGATGTGAGATATCAAATAGGTTTGTTTGATAGCTTTAAGAAAATGTTTCAAAGGCTTGCCAATAGTTTTTCATTGGAAAAAATAAATATCTGTTCATATAAAAAGTCAAAACTCTTTTTGGTTTTGTTCACAGTTGCACAGTTACATATTACAACAGTTAACACGTTATCCAGGCTTTGGGCCTCTTTTGACCTCGCTGTTAAGTTTGTAAGCTCATGACTTCTAAGTAAAAAAAATTGATGCTAATAAAACTGTTTGTTCTCCTTTTTTCCCAAATTAGAATTGATAAAGAATCGAATCGTTAAACAGTATCGATAATGGAATCGGAATTGGAAACATCTTTTCAATTCCCATCCCTAGTAATTAACAGACTTTCATGACAGTCTGGGACTTCCTTGGTCAACCTGAAAGAAGAGTTCCCCAACAAAAAGAGACAGAGGCTTATATAGCCTCTGGTCAAGGTATATCTAAGATTCACAGATGGAACCAGTTAAACCACTAAGACAGATTTATGTATACACCACTTGTATATCTTCTTCTAACCTAAACAATTTACTGACAGAGTAATACGGAAGCTGTCACACACCAACATGAACCACATTCCTGAAACAGGCAGGGAATGAACCCGCTGACTCCGAACCAGACGTCTTAAACTCGTTGACTCTAAAGAAGTCAAATTTATAATAAAGAGATGAAGATCATATTGTTCAGATACCACAGTGGCACAAGAAAACACCAAAAACATGCGGGCTAGTGGTACTTTACCGCCAGGAATCGAGCAAAACCAAGATATCAGATGAGAAAACCAGGATGGGAATCCAAAGTTACTTTGGCTGGTTTTTTTGTGGATTAGAGGAGACAGGAGACCTACAGAGCAAATGTTCCTCCAAATTAAAGTGAATCTGGTGTTTTAAAATGAAGAAAAAGTCATTTGAGTTGCTTTGAATCCCATGAAAATAATGTCAGCCACCGTTCAGACTCATTTACACTCCACTGGACACCTCAGAACCTCCAGTTGGCTTCTCCTGCCTCCCTGCATTCCCAGTCCACACCAGAACGTCTGGCAGAGCTTCAGGACTGGCTGTTGCCCCGTATGAAACTGTGCCGCCCCCCCCGCGCCCCCCCGCTTCAGCCACGATGATCACTGGTGCCACTGACTGTTGTCTCAAAGCAATTTCATTTATTTCTCACTTGAGATTTGCTCCTATAGACGCCTACAGATGAGAACAGCTTCAGCAGAGACGACTGCGTCCCGTACAGCTGGGGATGCACGATAATTATCGACCCGATAACTATCGGGCCAATAACAGGAAATTATGACATCATCCCGATAAGTCCGATATCACGACGAATAGCCCCGATAGGAAAATCAAGAATACCTCCTCATGCCAGAAAACAACTTGTTAACTCGGTCATAATTTTGTTAGTTGCTGACTTGAATTGATATTCGCTGTATTTTACCACCTGTTATATATACAAAATAGAAAAAATTGAAAAGGCTGAAAGAACGACGAGCAAACGAGGGAACGGAGGAATTTATGTTACACCATGAATGCAGCATTGCGGCACAGTGTGCTAATTAAAAAAAATGGCGGCGATTGTATAGAAATTCGTTAAAGTTTCAGAGGAAGATAGTTCACTGGTTATTTGTGATAAATGCTCCAAGCGAAGGAGGGAAAAATAGCACAATCTTTAATACATCAAACCCGATCAGCCACCTGAAACATAACCATTGCCTTCATGGAGTTTTGAAATCGCGCTTACGTGAGCTAACATGAGCTAACGTGAGCAAGTCTCCCCTCCCCTCTCCTCTCCATCATCTCTCTCATCTAAAGCTTCTATGAGATTAAAAAAAAAAAAAAACTACTAAACCTCATTTACTTTAAGTAAAGGTATTAATTTGAATGGAATCACAAGACAAAATCCTTTAAACAAATTTTTTTTGTTACTATGGAGTGCACTTTTTCAGTTTATTTACACAGACAAGTACATTATGACCTGTGCATTATTTTTATTGTCATTTATGAATATTATAATTCTGATGCATGTATTTCCATCAGTTCAAGGAGCCTTTATTTTTTATATCAGTCAGTAATGAACCTTATTTAAGTTGATGTGAGATATCAAATAGGTTTGTTTGATAGCTTTATGAAAATGTTTGAGAGGCTTGTCAATAGTTTTTCATTGGAAAAAGTAAATATCTGTTCATTTAAAGAGTCAAAACTGTTTTTTGGATTTTGTTCATAGTATTGATATAATGATATATTGATGTATATGTGTGTGTTATCGATTATCGGTATCGGTCTTTGGGAGCTGAAAGTTATCGGTTATCGGTATCGGTTTTAAAAAACAGTTATTGTGCATCCTTACGTACAGCATCACGAGAGACCGCCGAGAAACTTCATCCTCGGTACCCAGCATTCCAGGGACTGCGTTGTCATTTCAGTTTCCTGCCATCTCTCAAAAAAACGTTCTGCATCCATGAACGAGCGTTCTGATGGATTGCGGCGCTCTCGCATGACAGCGACGCTTCCCCACAAGGACCGTATCGCTGGCGCTCCAGTCGCTCTCAAGAACATTGAAGGTACAGGGGGCACAATTTGTCAGCCGGGCCGCAGACGAACCCACACCGAGCTCCGGACATATAAATTGCTCTTTTGCCCAAAACACAGAAGCGCTTGACAAGAGTCCCGTAGAGCAGAAGGCAGTCAACCGTCCTCAGATCCAATGGCGTTTATCTGAATCTGCAGCGGCGGCGTCTGCAGCACTTGCAGAAGTCGCACGAAATTAATCGATATAATCGATTCAAATCCAATTGAAACCCACCGTCAGTGTTCAGACGTCGTCAGGATCGCTGCTCAGCAGCAATGCAATCTTCTAAATTTAAACATGCAGCTGTTTAGGAGTCGTTACGTTTAACCGCGACAACATTTTCCAACTCGACGGGTGCGAGAGACAAAAGAGAGGAAAGAGAGCCGCCATTTTTGGAGACGCTAAACAATTAACGTTATCTTGAAAAAGGTGTGGAATCACCGTCCGTGACGTTCCCGCCACCTCTGCAATGGAACAACAGTCACATGACTGAGTTTAAGGAAGCAAGACTGCAGGAGAGAAAAGCTTCGGCCTATCTCCTTTTGGTCGGGAAACTCTGCACTGTTCAGCCCCCCCCCCCCACACTCTGTCTTCATTTAAAAGAAACACATGTAGTGTCGACGCGTTCAAGGATGAAATTCAATTCTCATCCCCCAAACTCTGTTTTTTTTTTATATTAAAGCCGTTACTATCACGGCGAGCAGGCGGGCCTGGACGGCTCAACTTGGCTCGAGCCGGCCGTGCGAGCGCGCACACTGTACGAGCGAGGGAGGCGACGGAAGAGAGCGGGAAGGAGAGGCGGTGCAGCGAGGAGGACGAGAGACAGAGGGGGACTGTGGGAAACGTACAAAGAGATACGGTGTGAACAAGGCGGGGAGGGATTGGGGCAGTCGGCAGCAGCGCGACAGAGGGGCTTAATTTGCCCAAAAGGCAGCTCAGCCTCTTATGCAATTTAGCCAGGATGTGCTTGAGTTGAGCTTGGGTTAGCGCCCCGGCACGCCCCGGTGCACAGAATCAATTGCACATGGGACGGAGAATGGTGCTGCAGTCTTGTTTGCTCTCCGTGTGTTATTTATCATCACTGTAATAACGCTGTCCTCCATCCTAAACAGCAGCAGCAGAGCTCAAATCAGATGCTGAAGAAAGTTTTTCCATCATCTTAAATTGATGGTTATCCCTCATGAATGCGACACGGTGCATCTGGACCCTGCTGTCGGGCCGGATGCACACAAGTCTGCACATTAGAGGTCTTCACGGGTCCACTTTCATGGACCCGAACCCTAGGGGTGAGTATTGGCAAGGACCTCGCAATACGATATGTATCATGATACTTGGGTCACGATACGATATAATCACAACATCACAATATCACAATATATTGCGATATTCTACCCAGGAAATATCAAAATTCAAAGTACAGATGAAAAATCAAGTTGCTGTATATGTTCATCAGATGATATTGATCATTCAGACATGGGCGGAGTTTGCGGGGGGGCAGGGGGAGCATTGCTCCCCCTGGTGGCTGAAATATGTAATTGCATTGTCAACAAACTGGCAAAAATAAATAAATGTTTTTGACCGTAATGTTTTTTTTAAGTCCAAAATAAACTGCAGTATATTGTGATAGGTAAATGATCATGTTAATTTTGTTTCTTAATACATTTAACATCATTATTAACATTTATAACATCTACTGTTATGTATCTGTTGCAACTACTGGTTTGAACATAATCTAATCTTGGACTTCATGGTTTCATGGGAGTGTATCTTGTGTGCCATCATGTGCGCGCGAGTTTGCACATATGTGTGCATGCGCGCCGGTCGCGTGAGAGTGCGGCCGTTTGTTGAAAGTGCTTAACAATTTTTGCCCCCCCTGACGCAAAAGTCAAACTACGCCTATGCATTCAGAGGACAAATTGAGTCAAAACTATTTGCTTCAAAACAACCTATTTATTGTTTATTATTAGTGTTTTTGCACATTTAAGTATTTACAATGTGTCTAATACAAGAATACATGAATTTTCCTTAAAAAAAAAATCACTATCAGGAGCTGAAAAATTGATATTATATTGGGTGGCCGAAAATCGTGATATATTGCCAAATCGATTTTTTCCTCACACCCCTACTGAACTCGAATGGACCTGTGAAAATTTGACCCGAAACCGACCCGAGCTATTATCATAAGTCCGGGGGTCTGAACCCAAATGGACCCGCAACATTTGGACCCGGGACCGACCCGACCTGAGTCTTAAGTTTCCGAACAAACTGAACCGAGTTACCCAAATAGAACCGAGACAATCCAGCCCATAGTTGCTCATGTTAAAGTTGTCTAGCGTTGAATAAAACTTGATTTTCTTACCTAAAGTTGTCTTCTTCTACCGGTTCAGTTGCTACATAGGCTACGTGATGTAAACAACAATAAATCCACGTCATTATTTTCCAATGTGGATACAGATGCTATTGATAGCAACTGCTAATGCTAATAGCCTACACCCGGTCAGAACGTGTCGTGAATATGTTCTCTCATGCAACGTTGTCATGTTGGTGATTCGTTCAGGTGCCGGGCAAACCGCTAATAACACGCTACGGCAAACACGATTGTTTCATGACAAACACGCCACGTTAATGAATAATTAATTTAACTGCCCCGAGTCCTGACATTAGCTGCCACCACCAATATCTTTACCTCTCTCTCTCTAGTAAACGCGGACTCAGCCTGTCAGAGAGCACCGACCGGACCTGAGACTAACTGTACTGATTCCGACCCGAACCCGGAGTCACGTCTTTTGAATGGACCCGAGACCCGATTTGGGCCGGAACCTCAGGTTTTCGGGTAGTCGGGTTTTCCTGTAGACCTCTACTGCACATGCATAGACCAAGACCGAGACAGATCTGTGACGTCTCCCCGGCTGATCCAACTAATGTTTCCTTCGCGCCATTCATTCTGATCGAACCCGTCAGGTATCACCGAAACAACATCCGCAACGAGGACTGCAGAGCTGAGACTGAGACTTCTTGGAGAGTCAGACTGCCTCGTGTGGAGACGAGAAAAAAGACCACGTTGGACTGTTTAGGACTTCGAACCTGCTTGTTCTATTCCTGTAGATTTTTTATGTTGAATTGTCACTTTGGATTAAATTTCACCATGATAACTTTTAGGAAGCGTCGTCTATTTTCTGCAAGCTCCTGTCCAGAATATCGGCTAAGACAACGTAACTTAATTCACTGCTTTAAAACGGCACAGATGTTGGAAACAAAAAACACATCATGCAAAAGCTAGGACTGGGCAACGATTAAAAATTTTTTATCGAGATTAATCGCATGATTTTTCCTGATTAATCACGATTAATTGCATTGTATACGGAAAACAAACCAAAAAATGAATTTAAAAGTAGTGTAAATCTTATTATTATTATTTAAATATTCTGCTGCCATATGAACTAAAGTGTCATAACATTTGTTGTTCAAACACTTTTAACATCAGCACTTGTCAGTAACGCATGAAATAAAGCTTATTGCAACTGCCAGGACATTAATGTCATCCTGTTTTTTTATGAAAAATTAAAAAAAAGTCTACCAACAAAATCATAAGCCACAGTCAGAACATTAAAACAGGTAATTTCTGAGGTAACAGCAGAAACTTTTAACGGGGAGTTCAACTTGCCAGTTGTTACAAATAACCTTGTTTCTGTTGAATCGTCTCCTGGGAGAATTTTAAAATAAAAATTTCTATGTCAAAGTTCAGTAACTTTACCAATCCTTAATTATCTGTGTATCATTTGTCACATCAAAAAGTTGAAAAATTAAAATGTGACTTTTTTTCCTGTTTTTTTTAGTCTAACACAAAAAAAAGCCTATTTTTTTGATATTTCAATTTTAGCAAACAGGCTACAGGACTGAATTTGCTTTTAATATTTCATTGTCTGGTTTACGTGACCCAGAAATGGCTTTGTTTTATAAACAAGGAATAGACTTTCTGTTGTCATTACACATCTGTGCCACTAGATAGAGCCGCACTGAAGTAACCAGCTAGAGAACAGCAGGACAGTGAACACATGGAGCAGATCTGATGGAACATGGAGGAATGACGCGACCGTCTTGAACAGAGGGGTTTGAAAGTTTTTTTTTTTTAAAGACTTAATTGTTAATATTGCTACCTGAGTTGCTACCTGAAACTGTAAAGTTTACGGATTTTTTAACCGCTTCTCCATGTCTGTTTTAGCTTTTCCTGCCAAATATTTTCCGGTTCTGCAGCAGCCAGTAACAGACTTTTCAAAACAAAAGCACGTGAGCAACATGCGTTAACACGCGATAAAATAAATGTCGGCGTTAATAAATGAATGCATTAACGCAATATTAACACGTTAACTTGCCCAGCCCTAGCAAAAATGAACAAAATACCGTATTTCCTCTAATAAATGCTCCCTAATTGATAACAGCCCAAACGAAGATCCTGCTGCCTCTTCCTTTTTTTGTAAATGTCTTCGTAGCAAAATGCTGGCAGCTTTTCTCTACAACTTTCAGTTGAACAGGCGCTGCATACGACCTCTTGTCGGACGACATCTTTACAACCACCGCACGTCTCCAGTTGACCTGTAATTGAGTTGTAGCACGACGTCACTGCGCTAGCTGAAGCCGGCGGCGAAAAACATGCAGCAAATATATTTATTAAGGCGCCGACTTTGATGTAAGAGGCAGCAAAAAATATATTGTTACAGTAATAGTTATGGGGGGCGCCCTCTGGTGGTGTTTTGCATGGCGCCCGGGACCGTTTATTAGCGGAAACGTGGTAACGATAGTCCAGTTAAATACAGCCAAGGACAAATATATGGAAATTCTGATTAAATTCAATTAGTTTTAATCCACTGGAGGACTGAAGTGGATCCAGAAATCTTCACTTTCTCTTCACTTCTATCAGTTTCAGACGAGGTTTCTGTTCATTCCTGTCACGTGTTGAGGCATGATATAGGAAAAAAAAAAGAAGTAGAAAAAAAAAAAAACGTCCAAAAACCCTTTTAGATCATTATTCTCTGAATCTCCTCCTTGTTTCTCCTGACAGTAAATACACAGTCGGGGTCAGTTCACCCCGTCTGTGCCTCTGAGGAAACGACGCTTTGTGGCTAAACTGCTCTGACAGGCCTGCCCTTTTTACACCGGGAACACAAAGAGGAAGAGGGAGGACCGAAGCTCTGGCTTCAGGACGGTGGCGGTGGTTCGTAGGGGAACGATGCAAATGAATGAGGAGGCGGGGACGAGGTAAAAAGATGCCAAAGACGGGAAAGTCGGCTCGTTCTGTGGGAGGCTGCGCCGCCGCTGAGGTGAGTTTCAGGCCTGCAGGCGGTGTTTCTGACAGACTGTACAGCATCATGGAGGTCTGACTGGCTCACAAGTCTCCTGACAGGTGCAAAGGTTGGCCGGTCGTCACCGTGCTAGCTGGCCGTGCGTGCATTCATTATTTATCTTCTGTTTAAGATGATGCGGATCAGGGCTCACCTCTGGCCATCCGGGGCTGCACACAGACAAACAAACAGGCAAAGCCCTGCAGCAAAACAGCAGGAGCTACAGCATAAAAACAGTCCTAATATTCTGAAGTTAAACATCTCCGGCTCTTTGTCATGTTGAGCTTAGTGCACAGAAGATGTAACTTCCAACTGCAGGCTGAAATTTATGTGGATCGACTCAACGTTATCAATGACAATAAAGAGAAGCGGAACAGAGAAAAAACACTTCCTTAAAGTGGCCAATGGCGTGACTACGTAGAATAAACACGTCAGACCACCAGCTTATGATCTGGGGGATCTGCGTATGAAAGGTCATACGGTTACGTTCAATCATTTGGACCTTAAATATGAACTTTTGGAAATATTTCCAGCTTAGACCATTGCTTTTTCTCTGTTGACCACAGAAGAAGCAAAGCATTGTTTCTATGACCTCATCGAGGAGGCCAACGGCCCTCAACTGAAATGAAACGGCGCTCCATCTCGCTGGCACTCCGCTGCACGAGAAATCCAGACGTAGCTCACACACCATCAGGTCCGTTGTCATGGGACGCCGAGCAGCACGGCCCGGCCGAAGTCGAGAAACGATGACTCATGTCACCGCGAGAAGACCGGAACAACACCACGCGTGTTATTCGAGCGTCGTAGTAGTCGTGTATGGTTGGGCACCGAAAAACTAAGTAGAAATCAATTCCTTAACGTTCGGTTCTGCAATTGTTTAGAAGATTTTGGAATTTCGATTCCTTTTTTCGGTTCCTAAATGTCAGCACTATTTTTTTTTGTTGTTGTTGTTGGTTTGTTTTGATTTACTGCACTAGTTTGTTGATTTTACTCCACCCGGCGTTCTCAACTCCGCGCTAGTGGCGACGTCACGTCCGTCGCCGACGGGACTTCACTCGCCACAACATGGATCCCAAGAGACGCCGCTCTCGAGTTTGGCTGCATTTCAGTCGGGGAAATGACGGCTACCTGGCGCAGTGAAACACCTGCGGTAAGTGTGTTACTGCCAAAGGAGGGAGCACGACTAATATGGCAAAACACCTTTGCCTGCATGGCATCACAAAAATACACGAGTGTACCGTATTTAATTCACTGCGTTGCTCCCCCGCTCCCGTAGCTTCCTCGACTTCGAGAGTCCGTCTTCATCCAGAAACTCCTCGACGGAAACGCAAAATCCAAACGATGTCCAACCCTCGTCGTATGGTAAAAGGATTATGGCAGATAATCAAATTCTCTTAAATAAATAAGCTCTAGAGTATTTCCTGAGTGGCTGCTGGGGAACCTTCAGTCATGGCCACGTTGACAGGACGCAGGGTTATTGATAGATGGTGCATCGGCCGCACCGTCCTGATTTGAGCACTGGATTGGATTAATGTCTCACATCAGGAGGATACGGACGAACTGCATCCAGACTGCCAGGTCAGTGGGATCCGTCCTTAAGTATGTGGACCCCCTTCTTGGAGCTCATCCTACGATACGCGCCGCTCATGGGTTGGGTTGGGGATCAAGAACCGGTTCCTGTAGAGAACCGGTTTCATGTGTTTCATATCGATTCCAACCAGCACGAAGCTCACGTAATTTACGCCAGTTACGCACAGTCAATTCCAGAAAGCACTTACGTGATTAAGTTACGTCGGTTTAGCACGCGCATTGCAGTTGTAAACAACAATGGCGCCCACCAGGTTCAAACGCTCCAAAGTTTGGCTTCACTTCACCAAAGAGAGATTGCAACAAGGCAACTAGCTGTCATTGTAAAGTGGAGATAACAGCGTCGGGAAGGAACACGACTAACATGCAGAAACATTTGCGCGCACAACATGCGATAACGTAGCCAAGCAGTAGCCAAGCTAAGATCACCTCTGCAGTTACCAGTGTTGGGAATAACGGCGCTTAAAAATAGCGGCGTTACTAACGCCGTTATTTTTTTTTTACAGTAACGGGTAATCTAACTAATTACTATTTCAAGCGTTATGATGCCATTACTGTTACTGACAGTAAAATTTGGCGCGTCACTACGCACTGATATATCTAATTGCTGTTATCTGACCTGACTCACTCAGCCCAGCAGCCACAGGAGCTCCAAATAAAAGATTTTTATTTCTTTTTCTGATTGACGTTCTTTGGTAATGGGGGAGGGAGGGGTGACAGACGCATAAGTGATGATGATTAGCTAAAGCTAGAGTACAATTTCATGGTGAGCCAATCAGTGCCAGAGTTCAGGTAGGTGGGTGTTACGAACGCGACACGAACAGCCTCACTTGAGATGCAGGGATGGCGAGTCCGGAGCGGGAAAACTGGCGTTTTCACGATGGAAATATAAATACTACTTTAGCCTCAAGCTGTCGGACGAGAAGTTTGAAAAGCTGCTGCTTCTAAGATAACAATAACTGGTTTAATGGCTGGAATGAGTGTCAGGAAGGACACACATGCCCCTACTTTCCCACAGAGTTGCTGTTTTAACAGAAGTCAACAGAAGTTGAAGAGTGTTCAGAGTATCTGGATGAATGAATAAATGTTTAGGAGCTAATGTTGGATTTGTCCATATCTTTCTCTTCAGTTTAAATTTAAAAGCACAGTCACTGAAAAAAATATTAGACCATTTTTTCTTCACTTTCTTGTTTATTTTAATACCTGGTACCACTAAATGTCATCATGTGACTAAAACAGACAGAAAAGAAAACACTGAATGCATAAAAGCAGTGTTTTTGGCAGTACAACGCCATAGCTATTGATGTAAAAACTTAAGTGATTTAGGTTATAATCAAGAAAACCATGGAAAATGGTAAGATATCAGCTCTTAAATAAAACTCTTATGAACTATTTTTGTGGTTATCGTTATGTTTGTCCAAACAAATGTACCTTTAGTTGTATCAGGCATTAAAATGAACAAGAAACTGAAGAAAACAAGGGTGGTCTATTAAATTTTCCCATGACTGCATATTGTTAAACTCTTTACTTTTTGTTTTGAGTAAAATACTTGAAGTAGGCCCACAGTATGTCCCAGTTGTCTGTAGCTTTGTGATAGTTGTGATAGTTGAAAGCACTTTATTGTTTAACTAAATATTAAAAATGAAAACGAAGTACCGTCTGTGCTGTTCTACTCTATGCAACTGGCCTGTGAAAATCTTTGACATATTTGAATTTTTTTAGAAAAAGTAACGCAATAGTTACTTTCCCTGGTAACTAAGTACTTTTATGAAGGAGTAATTCCGTTACTAATTCAATTTTTGGGGAAAGTAACTAGTAACTATAACTAAGTACTTTTTTAAAGTAACTTGCCCAACACTGCCGGTTACTACGGAGGGCAACTCTGGTAAACACGCTATAACATTAATGCTATGCTATCAAAGCATAGCATAGCGTTATGCTATGCTTTTAGCGTTATGCTAACAGAAAAGCAGTAAGTCGGATTCGTTTCCAGTGAGGGTTGGACTCCGCCAAGGCTGCCCTTTGTCACCGATTCTGTTCATTACTTTTATGGACAGAATTCTCGGCGCAGTCGAGTTTGAGGGGATCCGGTTTCGGTGGCCTCAGGATTGGGTCTCTGCTATTTGCAGATGATGTGTGGTTATGTTGGCCTTCATCGAGCCGTGATCTACAGCTCTCGCTGGAGCGATTCGCACCGGTTGTGAAGCGGCTGGGATGAGAATCAGCACCTCCAAATCCGAGACCATGGTCCTCAGCCGGAAAAGGGTGGAGTGCCCTCTCCGGGTGGGGATGAGGTCCTTCCCCAAGAGGAGTTTAAGTATCTCGGGATCTTGTTAGAGTGAGGAAGGATGGAGCGGGAGATGACAGACGGATCGGTGCAGCATCTGCAGTGAGCGGGTGCTGCGCCGGTCTGTTGTGGTGAAGAGAGAGCTGAGTCGGAAGGCGAAGCTCTCTATTTACTGGTCGATCTACGTTCCTACCCTCACCTATGGTCATGAGCTTTGGGTAGTGACCGAAAGAACAAGATCGCGGATACAAGCGGCTGAAATGAGCTTGGGTGGGAGGGTGAGAAGCTCGGTCATCCGGGAGGGGCTCAGAGTAGAACCGCTGCTCCTCCGCATCGAGAGGAGCCAGATGAGGTGGCTCGGGCATCTGGTTAGGATGCCTCCTGGGCGCCTCCCTGGTGAGGTGTTCCGGGCACGGCCCACTGGGAGGAGACCCCGGGGAAGACCCAGGACACGCTGGAGGGACTATGTCTCTCGGCTGGCCTGGGAACGCCTTGGGATCCCCCCAGAGGAGCTGGAGGAAGTGGCCGGGGAGAGGGGGGTCTGGGCTTCCTTACTCCGGCTGATGCCCCCGCGACCCGACCTCGGATAAGCGGAAGAAGACGGTACGGTACGGCTAACAGAAAAATCTGTTAGTAAAATGTTAGACATTCTTGTGTATTTGCACAGTTACATATTACAACAGTTAACACGTTATCTTTGGGCCTCTTTTGACCTCACTGTTGAGTTTGTAAGGTCGTGACTTCTAAGTAAAAAAAAGTTGATGCTAATAAAACGAGAAATCGAAAAAGAATCGAATCGTCAAACAGTATCAATAATGGAATCTGAAAAATCTCATCAATTCCCATCCCTACTCACGGGTCGGGAATCACGATGATCTTACGTTCAAGATCGTGCATTAAATGTTTAAAAGCTATCCTACAGAAATGTTCATCAGCCGCTGTGCAACAACAAACTGTTGAACGCTCAAATAATAAAAGCAGGAAGGAACGTCATTTTTCATTTTATTTTTTTTTTTTAATCCATTATTAATTTTCTGGCCTTGCAAAAAAAAATAGCAGCAAATAAAGTTGTCAAAGGTGATGGTAAACGGGTGACAAAAGCCATTTTGAGCCATTCTGGCAGGTTTTTGTTGTTGCTTTCTTGAGGTGAAATCTCACATGATACGAGCGCATCACTGCTCAACCTTGATATAAATACCTAATGTGCAGATTTGAATCTCTCTCTCTGTCTCCATCCTTGTTTCGTGACTCGACTATACATTCTTGGCCATTCACAATCTCCCATCCTTCTCTGACATCCCGCATTAATTCAAGATGAAGTGAAGAGCTGCGATAGAGATTTCCCCCGTGGCAAGATGGAGATGTTTTGATTAATACCGGAGAGACCACGGGGAGAAGGGGGGGGGAACGCGGAGGGCAGGATGGGGGGGGGGGGGGGGGGCAAAATAAAAGGATGAAGCTGCAGAGAAGGTACAGTGTGAAATGAGACGATGAGGGTCGGGGTGAGGAAGCGGCCTTAACCTGAAGATAGAAATGTCACGGACGCGGGATTAGGGCGAACGAAAAAGGTGGAGCAGAGGGGGGGGGGGGGGCAGGAGGAATGAGTCATAGCGCTTCTTACCGTGAGGCTCCTGGGGAGAGCTAAAGGTTAAATTATATGACACGATATGTTGATCCAATTTCACTCAGATTTTAAGCCTCATTTTCTTCTCATCTTTGAGTCGAGACCAAAACAGTTGCAGAAGGTTTTTGCAGAGATTGCTGTGAAATTGTCTACAGTTGTTCGCACTTGTTTGCCACTTCCTGTTTGTGCCACCAACAGGTCAACGTCAAAGCCTCCCCTGAGAGGGTTTTACTTCCACAGCAGAGACCAGGGGAGCCTTTTTCCTTCGCTGTGTTGTTCTTGTTGTTTTTAAATGAGATGGAATTACTGGATTTTAAATCCGGATTCTATTGGAACGATTTGCATCATCATGACAGATGGATGGTCAACCTTCGTTGGGGACCAGAAGGATGTGAATCCAAGCAGTTTTCAGTGAGAACAGAACAGAAGTACAGTGGTACCTCTACTTACGAAATTAACTGGTTCTGGAAGTAGTTTCGTAACCTGAAACTTTCATAAGTAGAGGCGCGTTTTCCATGTAAATGTCCTAATTCGTTCCTAGCCCCCCAAAATTCGGACATTTTTTTTAATGAATTATAAATAATACATGAAATGACATAAAAACCTGTAAGAAATACATATTAGAACTAGAAAAGCAGTCAGAGAGCGCAGACTTCCACCGAGCGCAATAATTATCGAAAATTTGAAAGTGATCCAGAATCCAGGATTTCTCCTCTGGGACGATGATGTCAGGAATACCAGCGCTGATGTGTTTGTCAAAGAGGCAACGCGGCATCACGGCGCATTCAGGCGTGTTTCAGTTCAGCGTGGAGTCGGAGCTCTGGTTGAGGACAGAACCAAGCTTTTCTACATAAACTGATTTGCTGCTCTGAAAAGTCACTCATGGCGTTTGCTCCCGTAGAAGTAGATCAGTACTCAGCTCATCTGTGACTAAACAGGAAGCAAAGTCATGAACTCTCAAGTTTGTGTGACATTTGATCGTCAAGGTGAAACAAGTTGGAGAGAACCAGAGAGATGGAGATGTCTGCTCAAACTGTCCTTTGTATGCTCCTTTTGTACACATACAAACCTTAAAGTGACCCTGGTTTGTCTGTAAAGACTCCGCCCACACCATCACTGACATTGAATGACATGTTTGAGTTTGAAGGCCCCAAACGCCAACATTAAATCGCCTCTACGATGCAAACACAGTTTCCGTTCTCACTCATAACTGCTTCCACTCACGTCTGCAAAATAAAGAAATAAATGACAAGTATAATACAGTCAACTTATGCTGTATTTCGTTTTAGGTGATTTACTTTTTAGTCAAAATACTGCACATGAACTGATGAATCGGGTCTTTAATCCTTTCGCTTTTTCCTCTTCGTTAATCGGCGTTCCCCGAGCCTCGCCCGACTGGTGACGCCACGCACCAGAAAAAACGGGTCTCAGATGATCCATACAAGCTCGGCATGATGCGCTACACTTGTGACATCACCATGACATCACTATGACAAGTCAACCAGCTGGAGGACATGTTTCCGAATGAATAAATGGCACTTCAACGTTGCTCCAAATGACTGCGTAAACCCGCAGTTAATTACCTGGATGAATTCCTAGCTATAAATCTCGTACTATCGAGTTAGAAGAGCAGCTGGAGTCTTTGGTTATATCTGGAGAGCAGATTATATAACGATTAAATGCTAACAGAACACGGCCAACACCTACCTGATAGATATTAACCTCTGAGCTTTGTCACCACGATATTAGCATTTAGAATGAAAGATTACTCTCTAACACCAGCGAGAGCATCTGAGGACTCCTAATTAACATTCATGCTTTACACAAGTGGTTACTGGGAGTCCCTTCGCTGGGTTACTTCCGTTGATGGTAAAGCAAAGAATCCACAAGTGAAAACTCAAAACATGTTGCCCCTGAACCTTAAACCTCCCCCAGTTGGTGTTTGGAGTCGTACTCGCTTCCTGTAACAAACAAAGAAACACGTCTCCAACATGGAGAGTGTGTGGAAAAGACACAATCTTCTTTATGCATTTTAAACCGTCAACACTGTTTTAATGTGATTAAAAGGTGAGCTCTGATGAGGTCGCAACCCTTCGCTCCCTGTTCGTGAGCCAGCCGGCGGTGGATTTGCTTTCGTATCGATCATCGCGCTGAAAGGGCCACTTCTGATTCCACTTAACCTTTCCGACGGATGGCCTCACAGCATCCGCGAGAACTCCTCCGTCTGATGCTGAACTCGCCGGGATCAATGAGCGTAAGCCGCCTAATCACCCAGGCAGCGCGGCAGCTACAACAGCGAGGCTGAACGTCGTCAACGCTCTCCTCACAGCCTCCGACTGCGAACTCATGGCTGCGCTCGATGTGATCAGTCACAGCTTGAATGTGTTATTGTGATAAAGGGAACCAGTCTATGCCGCTACGACTCATTTATCTGATAAACTTGTTTTTTTAGGTGAATAAAGAGCTTCTCAACATTTCACTAACAAACTGAGTTGGTGTTTTTTTTTGAAATCCTGTGTCCTGTATCGTCATTCCTCCTGTTTAATGATTATTTCCTTGGTCATGGTGTTCCGCAGGGTTCTGTTCTTTGCCCATTAATCTTTATATTCAGTAATAATATGCGACAACACAAATTTTTTAAATCCTGTGTTCTGTATTGTCCTTCCTCCTTTTTGATGATTATTTCCTTCGTCATGGTGTTCCACAGGGTTCTGTTCTTTGCCCATTAATCTTTATATTCAGTAATAATATGTGACAACACAAATTTTTTAAATCCTGTGTCCTGTTTCGTCATCCCTCCTGTTTAATGATTATTTCCTTGGTCATGGTGTTCCGCAGGGTTCTGTTCTTTGTCTATTAATCTTTATATTCAGTAATAATATATGACTACACAACAAATTTCTCTTGCTTTGCAAGTGACACTCCATGCTTAATTTAAACTTTTCTATTCTGGCTTTAAAGTGCCCTGCAACATCTGGCAGTCCATAAGAAATGCATATATGATGGAGAGAAAGCTTCTAAAACGACTGAACCTACACTTAGGTACTCAACATCTCCCCTCCAGCGGTAAAAGCTCATAGTATGGGTGAAGGACTTGGGTCGGGTCGCCGAAAACTCTATTTTCCCTGTGATTTTCATTTTCACCTCCTCGTTTTACGTTGCCTTCAGTGTCAGGAACCTGCAAGCATCAAATCTGAAGAGGAAAAAGACAGTCGCAGTTAGGATACGGATGCTTCTGCAGCCTCACGCCACCGTTTGTAACTTCTTAAAACTAGGACGCAACGCGAAAATCAACTCTCACTACTTTTAAAAACGTGGACGTATGTCCTCCTCGTCAGGGACGTCGTCTCTTCCTCAGAAATGTTGACCAGCTACAACAACTGTGTGACTGGTCCACTTCTTTTCCCGTCTGCCCCGCTGCTGTTACAACGGCTTTGTTGTCTTTAACTCTGCTTCAACTGCAATAAAAATGACTGTTCCTCAGCATTCATCAGCTCCGGCTCACGAGATAAACATGCTTCATTCGCTCCGTTGCCATGTTGGAGCTACAAAAAGAAAGCTCAGCATTACTTTGACTTTTTTGGGTTTTTTTTTTTTTACATGTAGAACCATAAATCATGCTTTAGAGCATCTTTCATGTCCATTTCTTTCTCCATGAATCCAAAAATAAGAATCTTATAGGGGAACATGTAAAGGTTTGCTGACGGCTGCGGGACGCAGCCAAAGACTAGCGAGCAGCTACATCCACGCAACGCAGATGTGTTCCAGCACGGTGCAACTAACGATTTTTGACTCATCTCCCGTCTTCTGCTCCACTTAAAACCCCGGTTCCACGACGAGATCATACGAAAATCACCACGCTCGTGATTTGGAGATCTCAATTTTAAATTCCCGTTTCTATGTTTGCTGCTTTGCTCTACGATACTCATCCAGTCGCCTGGGTGTTTTTAATTTTAGATGGTTTTTAAGAGACACGTCCTGCAGATCCGGAAGGTCTTCGAGACTTGAGGTAGCTTTTCCAGCGGCAACTGCGAGGCTGGCAGGTTTCACTCGTGTATCAAAGCGATTGTTACGAAATTAGGGCAGTTTGAGTTTTTTGCCGTAACAGTTCCCGAGCAGCACCATCTCTCCTGTCCAACGGTGGGGATGAGGAAGGATGAGGGAGGCTCTGGACCCGCCTGTCAGAGCGAGAGTGCTCCGTCTCCCTCGTCTCCCCATCCAGCTCCAGGAAAATGCCAGGTTGAGTTTTCAGCCTGAGTGCATGGGATGCGCACAGTGAAACCATCAGTGTCAGCAGAGTTCAGTACTGCCAGTCAAAGCGCTGACAGACCAGAGGGACGGGAACAAGAACCGGGCCAGCAGTCCGGCCAGTCACTCAGCAACAACTAAGTGGACATAAATTATATCGAGTAATGTCTTGCCATGAACTTGTTTCGATTTTTCAGAGACGTGAGGTTTTCATGTTTTTGAGTGGCTCCTCGTGTATTTTTGGCTCATGAGCATACATTACTTACAGAGTGAGCCATAACCAACCCGTAAGAACCTTTTTAATAGTCAAAGAGGTCGGCTCGCATCCATAATCCACTTTCTGCTCAATATTTAATCTTTGTTTTGAGAGCGCTGCAGATGTTGGGCTGTAGATTCAGAGGAGCGCCCAGCGATCTGAGCTGGCTGCAGAGACACTGGGACAACTGGGAAACGGCGTTAAAGCGCCTGGCAGTTGTTGACTGGCTTGAAGGGAACTTTGAAAAAAAAAGTGCTCCTGTCAGCAAGGTGGCCTTTACTTCAGTTTTTTTTTTTTTTTTTTTTTTTTTTTTTTTTGCTGTAAGCCACGTGACCGGACTGCACGTCCTTATTCCAACAACACGAGTACATATGGCTATTTTGGTCTTCATGAGACGACCCCGGTTCTTCAAATTAGTCTTGATGGATGCGTTCGGTTCTGTCCATGAGAAGCCTGCATCAGCGGTTCACTTCAGCATGTGTGAATGTATGAAGGCTAAAGTTTTAATGAGGAGGGGTGATGAAGAGATGCCGAAGACACCCAGACAGCTAAACAGAGGAAGAAAGGAGACTAGTCTTCAAACTAACTCTCACCTCTGTTATAACAACCTCAGGTTTGTCAGTTCAACTGCCATTTTTTTCCTCCGGTTCTTCCCGTTCTCCGCTTCAATCCAGGAAGCAACGGACCGTTCTGTTTTTAGTTCTGTCTTCTCCAGCAACTCTTTGTGCATTCAATGAAATACTAAAACTAAGGCTGGGCAACAATTAACATTTTTAATTGCGATTAAGCGCATGATTTCCCTGATTAATCACGATTAATCGCATTGTATACGCAAAATCAAATAATGAATTCAAAAGTAGTGTAAAGGTCACTTTTATTTAAATGTTCTGCTGCCATATGAACTAAAGTGTCATAACATTTGTTGTTCAAACACTTTTAACATCAGCACTTGTCAGTAACACATATTTAGTGTAAATCTCATCTTAAAAAATGTCAAATAAAATAAAGCTTATTGCCACTGCCAGGACATTAATGTCATCCTGTTTTTATGAAAAATAAAAAAAGTCTACAAACAAAATCCAACAAAATGATTGTGTCTCAGCACAATCAGAACATTAAAACAGGTCATTTCTGAGGTAACAGCAGAAACTTTTAACGGGGAGTTCAACTTGTCAGTTGTTACAAATAACCTTGTTTCTGTTGAATCCTCCGTCTGGGAGAACTTTAAAATGAAAATGTTAATGTTAAAGTTCTGTAACTTTACCAATCTGTGTATCAATCATTCTTTCCATTTTCAGCTGTCAATCAAAAATACAAAAAAATAAAAAGAGTCATTTTATTACGTTTTTCATTTTTTAATCTAACACAAAAAAAATGAAAAAAAAAAAGAAGCTTGTTTTTTATTATTTCAATCTTAGACTTGGATCAAAAATACAAAATTAAAAAATAGCCCACAGGACTGAATTTGTTTTATAATCGAGGACTGGACTTTCTGTTGTCATTACACATCTGTGCCACTAGATGGAGCCGCACTGCAGTAACCAGCTAGAGAACAGCAGGACAGTGAACACATGGAGCAGATCTGATGGAACATGGAGGAATGACGACAAAGTTTTAGTTGTAGTGCAAAATTTTTGTTTTTCAAACTGAATTGTTAATATTGCTACCTGAGTTTCTACCTGAACTGTAACGTTCACTGATTTTTACCGTTCTCCATGTCTGTTTTAGCTTTTCCTTATGTTTAACTGCCAATTATTTTCCGGTTCCGCAGCAGCCAGTAACATACTTTTCAAAATAAAAGCATGTGAGCAACATGCGTTAATGCGATAAAATAAATGTTGGCATTTTTAAATTAATGCGTTAACGCAACAATAACGCTTTTACTTGCCCCGCCCTAACTAAAACAGCTGCCGACTTTTATCTGCTTTTAATCAGCAACTCTTTAACAGGTGGCAGGTGGATCCCACTGATTAGCACGCAGGACTAATATTCTATACGTGACCGTCAGCTCCGAGGCCAGTTGGACCCCCGTACTGCGAGGCTGTGCAGACTTAAATCGTTAAATGTTTCTTTTTTTCCGTTGGGAGATCATAAAAGGCATAAATGCGTCTTTTCTCCCCCCCATCGCTGCAGAAGTGGATGACACATCAGACCCTTCCAGCAAGTGCAAACCTCCCGTTATCAGATGTGTTACTGAAAGAGCTGCTTGTTAGGGTCAACATTTACTCTGCTTTATTTTATTAAAAAAAGAAAAATAAGCGACCTTTGATCGGCGCGCTGTGCACCAGCGGCCCGAAGTCTGCTGTGATGAAAGCCATCGGGAACTACAGTCCCACAAATAAACCGATCTGTCAGCCTTATGAGGGGCTACGCTGCATGAGTGGACAGCGCTGGAGACTCCATGCAATATTCAGCCACTGTTATGCTCATAAGTTAGTTCTGATTTTAGCTCACGGCATTTCTTTTTTTTTTTTTTTTTATATCTAGACTTGATGCCTGCTGTAATTTTTATCACATTAAAAGCTGCAAGAACAGACGATACATTTAGGGGTTGATGTCATCTTCGTTGACGTCGATTGGAAGACGTGAATTAGATGTTTAATGAGTCCAGTGAAGAAGATGAAACTGCCTGCATCTTTCAGATGGGTTCTCCTCTCTTGGTGATTAAGAATATATTATTGGACATCACCCAAATGTTTGCAGATACGTGCACTTAAGCTTTTTTTTTTTTTTTGGGGGGGGGGGGGGGGGGGGGGGGGGGTATTGGATCAAACATCATCAGTCAAACTGCACCGCGTTTCCCAGCAGACAGTTGGCTCGGCGAGTCAGATCCATTCTTTGATGAGCAGAAGTTGAGGTACGAGCTGCCCGGACCGCACAAGGTCACAAGCCACCAGGAGATTGGCAGCTTCGTGGGACATCTTTCACGGGACACTCACTGAGTCTACAAGCTATTCAATTAAAAAAAAAATAAAAGTATTTGTGGAGCACTTTGGTACGAAGTACAGGGCAGAGGGTAACTAAGAACAAGCATTTATTTATTTATTTATATTTATTTATTATCAAGAAATAAAAAGTAGAGCTTAATTAATAAATGCCAACATTTATTTTATCACTCATTAACGCATGTTACTCACATGCTTTTATTTTGAAAAGTCTGTTACTGGCTGCTGCAGAACCAGAAGAGAATTGGCGGGAAAACATGTGGAAAAGCTAAAACAGACATGGAGAGCAGTAAAGTTACTGAACTTTAACATGGACATTTTCATTTTAAAGTTCTCCCAGATGGAGAATTTGACAGAAACAAGGTTATTTGTAACAACTGACAAGTTGAACTCCCCGTTAAAAGTTTCTGCTGTTACCTCAGAAATTACCTGTTTTAATGTTCTGATTGTGGCTCAGGATTTTGTTGGTAGACTTTTATTTTTCATAAAAAACAGGATGACATTAATGCCCTGGCAGTGGCTAAAAATTGTATTTAATTTTACATTTTTAATATGAGATGTACACTAAATATCTGTTACTGACAACTGCTGCTGATAAAAGTGTTTGAACAACAAATGTTATGGCACTTTTATTCATAAGGCAGCAGAACAATTCAATAAAAATTTACTTTACACTACTTTTGAATTCATTATTTGATTTTGCGTATACAATGCTATTAATCGTGATTAATCAGGGAAATCGTGCGATTAATCGCGATTAAAAATTTTATTGTTCCCAACCCTAAATTAAAGCAAAACTGTTTAAAGTCTGTTGGGGAAAATAGGTTATTAGAACTCAACAGACTCACAAGAACATACATATCATAAACTGCTGAGTTAAAAACACACCCATGTGCTGAAAGCCGAGCTTTTCTAACCCAGTATCAGACAGAACTGACAACTAATTGCGTAACCAGCATTTACAAAAGTTATTTTTCCACTTTAATTTCAGCGTCGAGTCTTTCGCCTCCCGCTTTGATTCCGACAAGATCACCTGAGAGAACAAATCCACTTCTGTCTCGTACATTTAGCAGCGTGATGACATTAATCTCATGCCCTCTTCTTCTGCTTGAAACACTAATTTATGCTAATTTAGGAACGCTTACAATATCTTGTTTTATCCCATCGCCTCTAAATGCAATTAAGTCTCAAAAATACAGTTTGCTCTCCGTGTACTCGTGCAAACTCGTACTCAACCACAATAAATTAACATTCGCCAAAATGCCTCAAGAAAACAGCAGATAGAGGATGAGAAGCAGGAATTACTAAGGTGACCAATATGTCAATCAAACGTCTAATAAATTCTGTTGATTGTGCAGAAAAAAAAAACAATGTAATGCCAGATTAAATCTGCTTGAAGTGGATGTGTTTGAGGTTTGGGTGTTTTCTTGGGTTTTAGCGGTTATTCCAGTTCAGGTTTGGTCTCCAGCGTTCCTGTGATGCCAGGACGCCACCGGTGAACTGATAATATGTCAACCTGTTTCTGTGTGTGGATTTTGATCCATTTCATCAACCTGGACTCACCGGTTTTAAGCTCTAGCTCAAGTACACTACCAATACAATACCATCGTATCAAACCATCACACGATGGTTTGATAAGCATCTGTGGACTTTTAGCTAACATTAAGAACAACAGCTAACTTGATGACAAGGAGAGATTAATTTTATTAGATCATGTGTTTGCTGAAACATTTGAGAAGATGAATTGGGTTGACACTAGGGCTGTAGCGATACACTAATCTCACGATACGATACACGGTATTCGGCTCACGATACGATATATATCGATATTCATCTTACAATACATTTACATCATTTTCTGAAAGATTTTAAAGAGACAAAGTGATTTTGGTGACATCTTGTGAGTGTTCCAATGACTTTGTTTGAATTAACTAAACTGAAAGCATCAATTACACATTATATGGCTGACAGGCAGCTTGCAAATGCTGGACAAAATGAATAAAAGATTTGTTGAGAAAAATAGTTTCATTTATTTAAACAGTGCAAATTGTTGCTTGCAAGCTTTTAAAGGTGGGACACGGAGGTTTTGGAAGGAGCTCGATACCCGCGGCTGAAAAATCGATACTCAATATAATATCAATATACAGTGATCCGCCGCCAATTTGCGCTTTAAGTTTCGTGGTTTTAGTTATTCGCGGATTTTTCAAAAATATATAATATAATAAAAAAATCAAGAAAAAAATCACGGACACATCACAGGATGTTGTGCACATTCTCTTACAGCGAAGAAATGTTGTAAGGCAGCCTGGCCCCTTTAAGAAAGTGGCCTTATGGGTAAGGGTGTGGCCTTATGGGTAATGGAGTGTGTGTGTGCAGAAGAAAACGGGGTTAGATGATAAGTGTAGTGAGCATCAACAGCAGCCCAGCGTGTATAGATTTACATTCTCTGTTAACCGACAGGAGCCCAACAATACAACCTGTGTGATGTTACAAGTTCCTGCAGTGCCAGAATAAAGTGCTCGTTTCATGCAGAGAAAACCGGACTTTTTCTTTTGTTGTTGTTAGCGTGTTAGCCGCTAATTACGAGCCAAAAATAGCACAATACCAGCAGTTTGTTTACCACAGTTCAGAGACCAGAGGCTGTGAAGGTAACAGAAAGACCACAGTTGAGCCTTTGTCTTGTTTCGCTGCAGCGCCTCGCTACTTTTTTTTACGGTTTTTAAACATATTTTAAACATATTATTGAGGCTCGGGGGGCTCCAGGACCCATTCGTGGATTTTGATCTTCGCGGGGGGGGCGCCGGTCCCCATTAACCGCAAAAAATAAGGGATCACTGTATATCACAGGATCGATAAAATCGTTCAGCTCTAGTTGACATGCATGTCCACAATTCATGGAGTTTTCCAGCGACGATAAAAACTGTTGGCTAGCTAAATCATCCAGTTCATGCCACCTGCCTGATGCTAACCGAGAGAAAGCCTAAGGTCACATTTAGTTAATGCTGCACATTTAAAGAAGAAAGAAGAAAAAACAGCCAAGGTTGTAGTTAAAGTGCTCTACAGGTAAAAAAAATTAAATACTGCACATCAAAACAAGGCAAAAACATTAAAACAAAACACAAGAACTAATCGGAGCCCAGACGTTCATTAGGTTTCAGTTTCACTCGGTCCAGCAGTGCTTTACTAGTTGGACTGTGTGACCACTATGTCTGCTCTCAGTTTCTCCAACACATGATTGGTTGCAACAACTGTTATAAAGCCTCTGCTTTAGTTCTGATGACATTTACTTGTGGTTTTGCTTCGTCTCTCCTCCGTCTCTTTCAAAAACACCTTTCTATTTTTCTGCGTACGAGACGTACGAACTCTCTCTCTGTCTCGAGGTCAAACTCAAATCTATCCAGGCTCCTTTGTCCTTCACTCACTGCTCTCAGCCCTTCTGCTTCAACAGTTTTAATATTGAAGCTGCTGATATTTTATGAATGCATAACAGACTAATATTCAGCTGTATTTTAAGTGTGATTGTGCTGCATTAACAGCCATTCAACCATTTGTAGAGTTTTTGTTAATAGGAGGCCTTTTACGCTTTACCTCATGAATGCTTTGCTGGAAGACGTGACGTTAAACGTCTGCGTCAAGTCCCCGTTGCGTAGGGAACGGAAGTACCGCGGTCGGATTTTGCAGCGGTTTTGCTTTCCGACCTCACGTCTCACAAGGTTACGAGAGTGAAGCACTCACCACCGCCGCCTCCTCGGCTGGATTCATGACATTACGTACATCCAAAGGCTTTGAGATCACATGGTGATCGCAGGGTCACCTGCACCTTTACACCTCCTCATATCGGGGCGTCCTCACCTCCTCTGGGCGGGGCTTGTGCTGATCGATGAGCTGCGGGAATCACAATTCATTAATGCTCTAGTCTAGAGGAGGTTTTTCAGTAAATTGGTGATTCGTGTTCAAGTCTGCTCACAGATTTAAGACTCCATGAATGAGGTCCAGTGTGTTTGCTGCAGCCTTTGAAGCCTTAAAGAACCCATTTAAAGAACCAACATTCCTTTACGTGGGCTGGAACGAACATGAGCTAGTCTGGCGTTCCCCAAAGCTGGTCCTCGGGACCCACACGTTCTAGATGGTTCCTGCTTAAATACACCGGATTCAGGTGACTGGTTCATCACACCAGCTTCTCATCAAGGTCTGTTTTACGACAAGACATGCAGTTGGCCTTGTCAGCAATTTCAGATGGATTTGAATCTGTGCCTGTGACGGGTCATGGGGAAAAGAAAGGTTTGTATCTTGTCCTTTCGTTCCCATTTTTCCCCAGAACTCCTCCACACCAACTGATCATCTAGTCGTTCACTTGATCCCGAGGGTCGTTGTCAGTTAAGGGTCAGACAGTAGTTCTGGAAATCTAAATACTGTAATAATGCAACATTAATGTAAAAAAAAACTATTGTGTTGTGTTTATAATTAAATTTATACTATGACTAAAAGGTGATTAAAAACTTTCAAAAGATCAATTCGGGAGACTTGTCTGAGACTAGATTCCATGTCTTGAGTCGACGCTAAAGAAAACCACGGAGCGTTGTCCTCCCCTCTCTTCTCTTCTCTTCCCACCTTTATCTTTCTTCTTCAGCTGTATCCATAGTTACCTCCACCAAGGTGGTTATGTTTTTACTGGCGTTTATCTGTCTGTCTGTCTGTGTTCAAGATAACTCAAAAAGTTATGGATGGATTTTGATGAAATTTTCAGGAGTTGTCAGAAATGTAAAAAGGAAGAACTGATTTCATTTTGGGTGTGATCCGGAAGAAATCCTGGATTCTGGATCACTTTCAAATTTTCGATAACATTGCGGTCAATGGGGCCGAAAAATTTGTTTCTCAATATCTCCGTTAATTATTGTCCAAAACTCATGAAATTTCACTCAGGGATTGACAATGGGAACCTCTATCAAATTTAAAAGGCTGATCCGGATCTGATCCAGTACGCTATATGGGGGTTGCACTTGGCGGAGGTCTGCGCTCTCCGAGTGCTTTTCTAGTTCCTTCTTTAATCTCATTGTACTCCTATATAATGACAATAAAAGGATTTCTATTTATATTTCCAGTTAAGTAGGAACATCTCAAATGTATCTGCATTTCACTGTTCCCGTACTCTTTTGCCCTGCCCCTCTTTTGTTTTTCTTTTACTTTCTGTATGTTTTCAGTCCAGAGTTTCCAGAGCTCCACCCTCTGACCATCCCAGCGTTTACCTCCACCTGTCTATCAAGATCTCAGTGTTGCTGCCTACATCTGTTTATATAGTCATCTCTGTAGTTCATGTACTAACGATGAACCAGTCAGAATATAGGCGCTGGAATTATTATTTGGATAATTATTATTGATACATTGTGTCCTATATAGTATATCCAGGTCCCTCCATATGATCCAGGTCCTGCTAAAGGTTTCTTCCTCTGAAAGTGGAGTTTTTTTCTTGCCACTGTTTGGCTAAAAGGTTTTTATTTCCCCACAATGGGAATTTTTCTTTGATTTGGATTTAATCTTATAATTTTAGTTAATGATATTTGCTTGGGGGCCATGATCTGGGTCTCTGTAACAATTTGCGTTGCAATAGACGCTATAGAAATAGTACAGAATTGAAAACATTACAACAATGCATGGTAACCTGGCAACTCTGCAAGAGTGACTTTGCGTCACGTAATCAAGATCCACATTCTTGCGTTAGGTCACCATGCGAAGGAGATTGTGCACGCCCTGATTTCCGTAACGCCACCGTTGGTAACAGATGAAACTTAAATCCGGTTCTGAGTGGACCAGACGAGAAGAACGCTGGAACGTCAAGACTTGACGTGTGAGCATCTCTGCTACCTTTGCAGATGTTACCATCATTTATCATAATTCTGAAATTGTGGCAATAACTAATCTAAGATGCCATAGATGAAAGCAAGTGTTAAAATAAAACCACAACAAACTGCAGCCCCAGTCGTTTTATTCATTAATCTGTTCCTTAAACCTTCAAAACAATCCCTTCATTGAAGATTCAGCACAGTGGACCGAAGGATCTCAGTGCCCCATAACAACGAAAGAACAAATATGTGATTCTTAATCCTCTGTTTTTAATTGACTACTTTATGTAAATAAAAAAAAAAGGACCATTGGCAACAGCTTATGAGCTAAAAATGCTTTGAGCGAATTAGTCAAGTATTATCTGCTCCAACAGATCTGCTGATGATTATCGAGTAATAATTTTGTTGATATGCAAGTGTTGTTCTTTGACAATTACTGAAAAAACACTAAAAAAAATAAGAAGCTTCAAATGATGAGCTTTTGTGCTGGGAACTCAACTTGGACACAATATCTGAGAAAGAGGAATTTTTTTTTGTCTACAACCATCTGAGCCGTTTCCTCTTGGAGTAAAACTACGTTCCAGGACTTTCCCATTAAAGCCCTCGACCAACAGCAGTTTCCTGCAGATGCAGTGGTTTTCAAACCCGCTGCTACGCCCTAATCTTTGTCCTTCCACCTTTTTCTTCCTCTCTCCTTCCCCTCCTTCCCTTTCTTCTCCTCACAACTCCCTCTCCCAAAACAATAATAACAAGCTTAGTGATTCAGCTCGCTGACCGGCTCATACAGCAGAAGAAACCGAATCCCACAGCTCAACACCGACAGATAATCCTCTCTGCGAAGCCAGCCTCCCCCTTCTGGAACAATGCTCTCATTTACACCAGAGTGGCCGTCGGCGCTGGGCGGGAAAAGGCAAGGAAAGATGGAGCGAAAGACGTGGAAACAGGCTGCAGAAAATGCAGGGCCGAGAATGTTTTATAAAAAAAAAAGGGCACCAGGGGATTAAGAAAGATGAAAAAATGCCAAAAAAAAAAAAACTTTTAGGTCACAATTGGTGCTTTCCTCCACTCTTTAAGAGTTAAAGAAAATAAAAAAAAGCACAGTTTGAAGCCTTAACAGGACTGCCGTGCCCTTCTGCCAACAATGAAGCTTTTAGACGAGTAAGAAGTTGAAGACTCAGGACCACCGAAAGCATAAAATGTGACTGCGGGACCCTGGAAACCTCACGGTTCTGCTCACGTCCCGACGCTCTGACGGCTGCCGAGACAAACAGCAGCAGCAGCTGCGAGGCCCGAACCAGAGGATGGGTTATTAGGATGCTCTTCAAAGCCGCGGCCATGAGCTGGACTCTGTCAGATCACAGCGGGGCTCGGACGACCCGGTGGGGAGGTGGTTCTGAGGGTTGATCCGGCAGAAATCTGTCAACAGCAGAGCACACACCGTAATGATAATCCCTCTGGCTCCTCCGCCTCCTTCGGCCGCACATGCTTCCCTGACTTCTGTACAGGTATTCAACGGAAGACGCTTCATTTTATCAGCTCGGGAAATGGAGTTAGAATACCACAAACTAAATTAAATGAGGCAAATATCCATCAGATTTTAATTCAAAGGCCCACGTTGTAACAGCTGTGGCTGTCGGGGTGAGGGGGGTGTCGTGTATGACCAGATGAAACAAGGGTGGTCCGCAGGCGCGTGACTCAACAAACATACTTTATAAACACCTAAAACCCTGACGGTAAATTCACACGTACGCCTTGCACGTAATCGCCTGCATCTGCCTCCGGAGGCTTCGAACAGGGTAGGGATGGAACCGTTACCGGTATTACGGTAAAGCGCGGTTAAAATTTTATGATATAACGATTACCGTTTATGTTTGACTTTATCTCATTATCGCGGTCGATTTCCGGGATATGTAACATCAGCGTCATTCAAGTCTGCGAGCGACTCGCAACTGTGTCTCGCGTGAATATGTAGCTTGTAACATCGGCATCGTAACGTGAGCATGGTGGAGCTAAGTCTAACACTTCAAGCTACTGAGATGTTTTTAAGAATGCAGAGGGACAACTGGTGGAGGACAGTTATCCTGTCCTCAGAGCACCTGTTTACATTTTATTGTAATTTGTAGAAGCAACTTGAAGGAACTAAGGCTAATGCTTCAAGCTACTGAGATGTTTGACCAAGAGTAACCTGGTCGATGCGCTTCGCTAACTCGCATTTTGTAAACGTTACTGTTGCGTGTTGGTTGAAAAAGGACCGGAATGATGTTCTTCTGATACAGTTAAAATATTAATTTATTCCATTAACTGATCCGACAACCATAATGCCGGCAGTTAGCGCCATAGCGGTCAAAAACCTTTTGCCCTTCCGGGTCAAACAGCTAACCAATAACAGGCAGCTACCTTTATACCTGACCCTCAGGTAACAACACAGCGACACCCACAGACACACAGAGTGAACTACAATTCAGAACAACATATTTGGCTTCTATACAACTGTTTCTTTATTTGCACATTTATACGTATTTAAGGTTCAGCTTAAAGTCCAAAGTTTATTTCATTTGAACTTGCACTATAATTTTTGATTAATTAAAAATTAAGAATAGCGAGATAAAATCGTAAACCGTGATAATTTCCTCATTATGATTGAGATCAAATTTTCCATATCCTAGAACAGGGTGACGTCAACTGCTGCTGAACTGCTTAGCGTTGATTGCGTTGGCTCCGTAAAAAGTTGGGGGACTTTCAACTTTTCTCGCTTCAACTCGTGCAAACTGGGTTGCAGCTACACAGCTTAGAGCTAGCCCAGTGGTTCTCAAACCTTTAGCCATATATGCCTTCTCAATTAGCTTTAAAAACACATGTTTATTCCTTATTGTGGTTATTTATTACCTGAATTGTTACCTTACTGAATCAGACATTTACAACTCTGTCCAACAATTCTCACATCCTCATACTCTCATACAGAGCAAAGTAAACACTCAAAAGTTGTTACATCTGCACTGCAACTGAATTTTTTTTTAAAAGACAATTTAAATTATCTCAAGCTACACATTTTATTTGAAACATATTTATAATGCATTGTATGTTTCCGATGTTTTTTAAAAGTGAAAATGTGGAAAAAATGTGGAAAGCCATGATGTTTCCCCGCGTACCACCAGAGAGCGCTCACGTAGCACTGTTAGCACACCACTGAGCTAGCCAATGAAATCGTGAAATCCATGCATTTATGAAAAACCAAGCAACATTTCAAAGCCTAAATCTTACATACCTCAGCTTTAAGTGCATCCATGTACTCTTCTGTTTTGGTACTCGTCTCATCTTGATGCGCGCCGAGGCTCGTGTTCTTGTGGATTCTTACCTGAAGGTCTCAGATATATTCCTCCGAGTGAGGTGCAGAATCTTATCTTCCCACTTCAGTCCGGGCCCAGAAAAGGAGCTCTTGTCTGGTAAATATAAGATGAGTGCAGCTCTTGCATGGCCTCTGATGCTGGAGGTAACATTAAAGGAGTCTCCTTCGTATCTCTGTCTCCTGTATCTCCCACTCAGAATTTGAGTTATAGGTCAGCGTGCAGCAATGCGAGCATGATACCAGAGCTTGTGTCAGTCTTTTTAAACCTAGGGTGCATTTGGCCACAAAAATCCTGCATCCTTATTTTTATTTGCTTCTGAAACTTCCCCTGCAATGATGTTCATGTATGAACCAGAAAAACCCTGTAACATGGGTTCAAATTTTTAGTCCTGCAATCACAGTGAGGGCTTTTGAGTTTGACTGCTGATTGGAATCACCTGCTGTGACCTCACTGATTAGGGTGTGGCCAGAGGCTGCAGGAGTTGCACGTCCCGCATGCCCCATCAACGCTGCCACAAACACAACAGGCTCGTTCTGATGTGGAGCAACTTGCAAAATAAAGCTTTAAATAGTGAATAAAGTCTGCAAATCTGCTGAACGTGTTTTATTCTGGGCCGTGCGTTAAGTAGTAAATGAGTGCTGCGACGGCAGCGCAGCGGTGGTCAGCAGTGTCCCTCACAGCAAACGTTTCTTTGTTCAAATGTCAGCTGGGGCTTTTCCTTGTAAAGTTTGCGAACCAGCTGCATCATCGGCTGAGGGCTCCTCTACACTGGACAATTTCTGCAGTTGTATAAGATTATAGCTTCTCACGCTGTGCGATTGGTATTTGCTCAGTCTTGGGTATGATGAGTTCTCTTGACTCATAGACTACGACTAGAGGTCTTCAGAACAACCCGACAACCCGAAAACCCGAGGTTCTGACCCGACCCGAATCGGGTCTTGGGTCCATTCAAAAGACGTGACTCGGTATCGGTACAGTTAGTCTCGGGTCCGGTCGGTGCTCTCTGACAGGCTGGGTCCACGTTTACTCGAGAGAGGTAAAGATATTGAGCCGGGCTCAATATCGGTGGCGGTGGCAGCCAATGTCAGGACTCGAGACAGTTAAATGATTATTATTTATTTAATTTTTTTAAATATCTTTTTTGGCACTAGTGGTCTTTATTGATAGTGGAGAGACAGGAAGGGGGGCAGAGAGAACGGGGAAGACATGCGGCAAAGGGTCGACGAGCCGGGAGTCGAACTCCTGACCAGCCGCACGAGGACTGTAGCCTCTGCATGTGGGCCGCCTGCCCTGGCCACTGCGCTACCGGGGCGGCCCAAATGATTATTATTTACCGTGGTGTGTTTGTCATGAAACAATCGTGTTGCCGTAGCGTGTTATTAGCGGTTTGCCCGGCAGCTGTAAAGCACAACGGATCACCAACATGACAACGCTGGATGAGAGAACATATTCATGACACGTCCTGACCGGTGTAGGCTATTAGCGTTAGCAGTTGCTACCAATAGCATCTGTATCCACAAAGAAAATAACGCCACGGATTTATTGTTGTTTACATCACGTAGCCTATGTAGCAACTGAACCGGGTAGAAGAAGACAACTTTAGGTATGAAAATCAAGTTTTATTCAACACTAGACAACTTTTAACATGATCAACTATGGGCTGGATTGTCTCGGTTCTATTCAGGTAACTCGGTTCGGTTCGTGGTCGGAAACTAAAGACTCGGGTCGGGTCAGTTCCGGGTCCAAATATTGTAGGTCCATTCGCGTTTTAACCCCCGACTTATGATAATAGCTCGGGTTGGGTCGGGTCGGTTTAGAGTCGAATTTTCACGGGTCCGTTCGGGTTTCGGGTCCATGGTGGACCTGTGAAGACCTTTAACTACGACCGATGTGGAGATGTGCAGGGATGTAGAATTGCTTCATCCATGACAAGGCGACTGGAACACGCCCACCAGTTTGCTGTTTCTTGCTGGTTTAGCTTCTGCTAATTCAGGATGATCATTAATATAATAATATATTTATTTTTTTAAGTTTTTAATGATTTGTAACTGGCCACTGACTCTGGATATTTTGCTGTCGTCATGCTTTTAGATCTCTCAGTTGCGTTTGACACTGTAGACCACAACATCCTTATTAGTCGCCTGGAAGACTTTGTGGGTGTTGGAGGTGAGGCTCTAGAGTGGCTTAGGTCTCACCTGCCAGACAGTAGCTTCTCTGAGAGCCTTGATAGCTTTGAGTCCTCTCCTACTGGCTTTAACTTTGGTGTCCAACAAGGCTCTATTCTCGGCCCGATCTAGTTCCCTCCATACATGCTCCCATTGGGTTCAATTATTGGGAAACATGGAGTGAAGTTTCACTGTTGCAGATGATACTCAGCTATATCTCCCTCTGAAACCCACCAAAAATGTTCTGCAACCCCTCATGGATTCTCTGAAAGACATAAAACCCTGGATCGCCACAAACTATTTGCGTTTTGATGAGAACAAGACAGAGGTCATACTCTTTAGTCCCAGTCGAGCTTCAGTTTCTTCCTCTTCTCCTGATCTCGATCTTCTCCCTCATCACATTAAACCCAACGCCAGGAATTTGGGAGTGATGGTTGATTTTAAATCAGACCTTCAAATTAACTCAGTGGTCAAAGCCGCCTTCGTTCAGTTGAGACTTTTATCCAAAGCAAAGCCATTTTTAAATTCTAATTAGTTTGTGAGACTGATCCACTGTTTTATATCCTCACATCTGGACTATTGTAAGTCCCTTCATTCTGGAGTCAGCCAGGCCTCCGTCTCCTGCCGTCTTTTAACGGGGAAGTGGAAATGGGATCATATATCTCCCACATTAGCATCTCTTCGCTGGCTAGCAGTGTGTTTTAGAATTGAGTTTAAGATTTTAGTATTTGTTTTAAAATCCTTGAAGGGTCTGGCGCCACCAAACATCTCTGATCTCCTTCAGTCTCGTGTTTCTTCTGGGTCTCTCAGGTTTGCTGACGAGATTGAGGCTGAAACAAAGAGGAGATCGAGCTTGTGAAGTTGTGGCACCTAAATTGTGGAACGCTCTTCCACTGCTTGTTTTGATTTAATTTTCATTTTGCTCAAACATCCTCATTTGAAGTGGAACAGAGGAAGAGCTGCCGGGCTTCAGCGCGGCTCACCTCACTGGGTCTGGACGTCCCGCTGGAGGCTCACCAGCAGTCATGGAGCTCCATGGAGCAAGAGGGTCCCACGGTGGACCGGTTCCAGTGACCGGTCCACCGCCGGCCGTGCAGTCACAATGATCCACTCCAGGTCCTGAAATGATTCTCCGCATCCTAAACTAAGCTAAACTTCTTCCTCTGATCTTTCCAGACCAACCACGGCCGGTCACGGTCGTCAGTTAGTAAAATTAACGCGAGCACAAGAAAAAGTATTCTCCTTAAAATGTGACCGTGATCTTTTGGGTTTTTATTCACAATTCTTCACAGCAATGGTGAGCTGTCATAGAAAAGGAAAGAGCCAAGGCGAGTTGTCCGTCAAACACCGTCAAATAGCATCCTGCAATCTGATTGGTCAGCTTTATTGCTAACATAAATGTATCTGATGTGGCACAAAAAAATTCACCCCCCCGTACAGTAGGGGTGAGTATTGGCAAGGACCAGGAATATATCATGATATTATGATATCATGATATATTGCGATATTCTACCCAGTTAATATCAAAATTAAAAGTAGAGATGAAAAATCAAGTTGCTGTATATGTTCATCAGATGGTATTGATCATTCAGAGGACAAATTGAGTCAAAACTATTTGCTTCAAAACAACCTATTTATTGTTTATTATCAGTGTTTTAATACATGAATTTTCCTAAAAAAAATCGATATTAGGAGCTGGATATTATATTGGAAAATTGCGATATATGGCCAAATTGATTTTTTTTCACACCCCTACCGTACAGTTGCCATGGATGTCGAAACTATCAATGGAGACCAAAACCTTTTTAACATGGTAGTTGATTTGCTCTGTTGTGCGGCCTAGTGGTCAGGAGAGGAACTGCAACACAACGTACTTCCTGGATGAGCTTCAATCATCCAGTGAAGGGGGACGGTTGCAGCTTGGGTTAAACCCCGTCGCCTGCATCCGTTTGCATCTCATTTTAGATTTAACTGAGTTTTAGCTGAATTGCTGCGTCCTCAAAAAACACGCAAGCAAAAAAAAAACAAAAAACAAAAAAAAAAACACGCGCAGTCTCTTCTCCTGCACGTTTGCTTTAACCCAGTACAGGTGATTTATAAAGAGTCTTTAACACAAGCAGACGTGCATCTCATCCTGCACGCTAATTTAGTTCATATCTACCTTCATTTAGTCCCATGCAGGGTGCTGCGTAAAAAATGAAAGACCACCAGGAAAGTAAATATTAATAGTTCATTATTTATTCAGCAGGATAATTACACAGCCCAGAAACATGCACACGTGCACACGCGCACACACCTAAAAACGTGAAAGATAACACCTTTCAGGAGCTGGTCTACTGAGGAAGACTTCCGCCGCCCCGAGTGTCTATTTCTGTCAGAAGAAGCAACGGTCCTGAACATTAGAGGGCTTTTCAGGTCGAGGTCATGTCAACCTTCGACTAATAATTAATATATATAACATGACTGTTGATTTTCTTTTTTGTTCAGTCACAGCATCATCCATCAGATGTTAGGACCTCCTTTCATGTTACGTCAGTCTTTATAACTTAAAGACGCCCCTTCAGCACCAAGCGCAACGAATGTCAAGCAGCGAAGAACAATCCAGATGAAGCGTCTGATTAGTCAGCTCTCTGTCAAATAGTTCAACCAAGACGAGATTCAATAGATGTCCTTTATTGATTACAGTGAAATATTATTTTGTTTTTTTCGGCAGTCAGTCTCTGGGTTTTTTGCTCCATTTTCTTCTCTCACCGCCTCATCCACTGGTGGAACAAGAATTTCTCGTATGCAGGGGCGCCTCGGTCGCCTAATGGAGGCCGTGCTGCATTATTGCAAATGCATTATTAAATGCCAATTAGGGGGACGCGTAACCCCGTATGACGGCGTGTCATTTGAGGGCACGTGTCAGTGTGAATCTTTTCCCGCTGTAAAGTCTGAGCAGCCTCTGCAGAGCGAGTGACCTCCGGCTCAACAGAAATCACGAACGGCTGCTAAATACGGCCGAAACAGAAGCAGAGCAGTCGCGGTCCGGTCTCATCCGCTGCTGCGCGGACGTTGTATTAATGAAGCTGCTGTTTCAGTGTATTTTACGGCTCGGTTGGCCACAGGAAGCCTTCGGTGTCGTAGTGGAGAACAGGAAGGTTTATACCGAAGGCTTTCGTTCCAGGAGCAAAATATTGAGACATGCTGCTTTAAGTGCTGCCTCACAACACCTGGACGACATCTGGATCAACGTTCATCACCACTGGGTTTCTTCTCTTGACCTAAGTGACTCATTTACAACTAAATCTGAGGAACATTTGAGAAACCTGTGAAATCATAGACACCCTGATTGGGATTTATTCATCGTCAAGTTCGGTATTTAGTGCCTGGCTCATTGTATTCCTTACTTCAATCAGCTGTTCACCACAATAGTTCCACAATCTTTACAAGAAGAAGATTGTGGTCTGGTTGCTCTTTATTCTGGAAACATGCTCCTCATCGTCCACAAACACGTGACTTTTTACCTGATGAGGCACAGAAAGATAAACAGTCGTCCTGGCGGATGACAAACATGTTGAATTCTGCTGTAAAGTTGGACGTTTTGTCGCGTGGAGTTGATGGAGACTGAATTACTGCAGAAGCCCCGCGCTAGGGTCAGGCCTCCCCGGGTGTGGCCTCCCGGTGATGTCAGAGGTGACCTAGAGATCGCCGGTCCCAAAAAAGGGGCCCTGCAGTCTCGTGACGCGTGATGCAGGCAGTTTATTCAATGCATCGGTTGATTGTGACTAGAGGTGGGCCATGCTGGGAATTTTGGTATCAATCTGATACAAAGTAAATACAGGGCCAGTATTGCTGATACCAATACCAATACTTTTTCATATTAAGCTTAATCTATCATGAAACTGCTGACCTTTTTGTGTTTTTGTGATTTTTGTCTTTGGATTATTTTGTTAAAACCTAGGATAACATTTCGGCAAACTTTATAGGTGACAACAAAATACTTTATTATCACAATTAACATTTTTGTGTAAATATTGATTGGAGTTGAATTGTTCTGTTCTTAATGTTTTTTCTAAGTGGGCGGGCCTGAGGGGAGGGGCCAGAGTGAGTCTACCTGCATGCTTGTTTGGCCATGAGCCATGTGATGATGCAACGTCAGAAGACGAGACGGGGGGGGAGGGGAGGAGGACACAGTGACAGCGCGTCAGACACAAACTTCAATGAATTCTTAGTGCTGTGAGAGAGAAAAAAAGCATGAGTATCGATCTTTTTACACGAGTATCATTCGATATCAATACCAGCGTTGGTATCGATATTATCGATACTTAGATCGATCCGCCCACCTCTACTTGTGACAGTTTACTGAGTGCAGCGATGCTAATTTGTATTTTCTTTTAACTGTATAAAACAAGTCAATTTTTTGAAGTTTGATTTTTTTTTTTGCAAGTTGTTGGACTGCGTCAGTGTTGCAGAAGTTCAGGTATCAAACATGATACATTTGCCTTTAAGGGTTAAAGCACCTCCTTTGCAGATGTAGTACATTAAGGAACATTACATAATTTATTAGATAATTTAAATGAGTGGACAGGAGCTCTTGTAAGACAGGATGAGGTCCTGCTGGACCGTCTCCCATTAGTGCTTGTCTGGCTTCTACTTATTTCCATATGCTAAAAAGTCTGAAACTAATATGTCTTTACTAAATTGCTTCAAGTGTAACATTTGAGGCTTCCTTGGAACTTATTTGATTTGGTTTTGTTATTTTGAGGCAGCACAAAAGGTGTCAGGTTTGCAGGAGGAGGAGCCAGACGCAGGGGACTGGGAGGCAGGAGTAATCAATAATCAGCTCCTTTATTTGGAACCAAAAGTGCTGCCCAAGCAAGATCCATAAATACAAAAACAAAATCAGCGGGAAGGAAAAACAAGAGACTGAACAACACGCAGAAAGACAAGTAGGAAGTGATGACAATGAACAGACAGAGGAGTTGACGAGTGTTAACAACCACGACAGGAAACAGGGGAAGACAAACTCGCTCACGCAATGTCAAGCCTCATATCTAACGTGACGTAACACGGAGCCGAAAGGAGCCAGACGGGAAAACGATCAATACAACCAACACCATCGCTTTTGTCAAAGCAGGAGGTCACCCAAAGGCATGTGGCACCAGCAGGGATCCTGGCAGCTGCCCAAGACTGGCAGATCTCTGTTGATTCAGAGAAGCAGCTCCGGTTCCCCCAGCAGGCCAGACGTTCTTCTGGTCTCAGAGAGCACTAAGAACATTGTGATCTGACGGTGCCATGGGAGGACCGATTGGGGGAGGTCCACGAAAGGAATAGGACCAAGTATGAACATCTGGTCATCGAATGCCGTCAGCAGGGCTGAAAGGCTCAATGTATGCCCATCGAAGTTGGCAGCAGGGGATTTGTGGGGCGCTCACTCCACAAAGCCCTGATTGAGTTGGGTATTACGGGATCAGCAAGGAGCAGAGCCATCAAGAACACCACCGAGGCAGCTGAGAAAGCCTCAAGATGGCTCTGGATCCGGAGAGGAGAACGATAGGGACAAGGGAATGCCACCTGAACACAAGCCGCGGACTGATCAACCGCGGGTGAGTCGGCTGGGTTGCCTGGGCGAGGGTGTATAATGTTGCAAGACCCGAAACACCCTATGAACCCAGAATACAATACTGATTATGTGTTCAGGTTGCATCAGAAGATGTACAGTACAGTACTTACGAAATTAATTGGTTCTGGAAGTAGTTTCGTAACCTGAAAATTTCATAAGTAGAGATGAGTTTTCCATGTAAATGCTCTAATCCATTCCAATCCCCCAAAATTCCAACATAAATTTTTTATAAATTATAAATAATACATGAAATGACATACAAAATTGTAAGAAATACACATTAGAACTAGAAAAGCACTCGAAGAGCGCAGACCTTCTTCCGGATCACACCCATAATGAAATCAGTTAATCAATAAATCAATAGTTCTTCCTTTTCAGATTTCCGACAACTACTTAAAATTTCATCAAAATCCATCCATAACGTTTTGAGTTATCCTGAATAGACAGACAGACAGATAAACACCGGCAAAAACACAACCTCCTTGGTGGAGGTAAAAATTGTTTGTTTACCTGGGTTGCTGGGTTACGCTCATACAGACAAGGGGCCCTCCTAGCCAATGGGATGCCAGGAAGATGCTAAGCGATAGCCAATGACAGAGCAGCTCGGACGCACCGCTTTCAAACCGAGATACAGAGCCGTCAAGTTATGTTTACGTTCAGTAAACTCTGGGAGCTGCGAGTAGCAGCGCTACTGGATTTTTGTCTTTCGTATCCTGAAATTTCTTTCGTAACAAGAGGCAATATTTTCCCGTTGAGGCGTTTTCGTAACCTGAAAATGTAGAGACGTTCGTACGTAGAGGTACCACTGTATTTAAGAACTTGTTTGAAACGTTGTATCTATAATGCATTTTATGTTTCTGATTTTTTTTAAGCAAAAATGTGGAAAAAATGTGGAAGGTCATGACGTCCCCCACGTACCACCAGAGAGCGCTCGCGTACCACTGGTGTTACCCGTACCACAGTTTGCGCACCACTGGGATATCGGGTTGCTTTTAGGACGGGGTGTCCAGCTCTAGCAGCCGTTCATCCCATCCAGAGAAACTCTGGATTTCCGTCCTGGACGTCGTCTGACTTTACAGCAGCAGGTCAACAATGAGCAGCAGACATCCTGATGGAGGCTACTGAGAGAACCCAAAAATAAATAAATAAAATAAAATAATAATAACAATGGAGGAGTTTAACAGAAAGTGACTAAGCAAGATGATGAAAACGGAAAAAGTTTATTTGTCCTGGTTTAAAATACATAATTGCTTAAAATGTATTGCCAAATAAATGTTGACATCAGGCAGCAACTACCCGACTTCTGGGCTAAATCTAATGTGGAAGCAGGAAAAGCTGCAGTTCCTCTTCTGACCACCAGGGCTCCAGAAGAAGGTCAAACATCAAAACTTTACCCCCCCATCTTAAAATCTGTAACCTTGCTGCAGAATTAAACAAATTTACAGCCTGTTATCTGGTGCCACCCACCCCTCCTGAGAAAACGGGTGATGTCAGGGGGGAGTTTGTCTGGTTCTTCTTGTACAGGCGATGACTGATGACGACGGAAACAGCTCACAGAGCTGCGGTGGACATCGCAGTAGAGGAGGCCAGGAGACTCAAGAAAGTCATGATGGAAGAGAAAACAAGAAAGAGACAGAACAAGAGTAAGGTCCAATTCCAAATCCTCCCTCAACCCTCAATCTCAAAAATGCACATTCCCGCAAGTGCTGTCCCGATTCTTAGAAAGTCAAGTTGAGGGACAGTTTGAGTGCTGTATCGCCCTCAATATTGAGATTCTCCGGCACCACCCTTGGAAGTAAGGGCTACCCAGAAGGCATTGCGTATTTTCGCCAAAACGTCTTCGAAAAAAGGATGGCGCCGAAAAAAGCGAGCTTCAAATGAAAGTATTTTTGTAGTTAATAAAGATATAAATGTTACGAAACTATCTTATTGTCTTCGTTATGTATATTTATATTATCTTATTCTTCTTCTACATCTTCTTCCCCTTCTTCGTCGTCGTTGTTTTCTTGACAGACTGGACGTAGCTTTGGTGTAAGGCTGCCCCCCACAGTCTGAAGACGTAACTGCACTCAAGGGGTGTCGCATTTCTAAATCATGAGATAGCGCTGACACTTACTTTGGAGGGCCGAGATTGAGGGCCAAAGACTGAGGGTTAATCTTGGACAATGTCGTGAAAAAAAAAAAACGCTTCCCCTCCAGGCCTGCAGGGGGAGCCTTTGAACTGAAACTTTCTCTTTAGAAATTCAGCTACGCTGAACACAAAATACTTTCCTCCATAGTCAAGGGAGAGTGTTGAATAATCAGAAGAGGACTAAAAGACCAAAGAAACACCTCATGGGACAAAAATGGCAAAATGTTCCTTTAAATCTGATTGGGTTGGTGCCAAAGTAAACGAGGCTGCAGCTCATCGCAGTCCTCCGCTGATGGTTTCGTGTTTTCTCTTCTGTTCCTGCAGACACTGACTCCATTAGACACACAAACACACTCGTCCCTACCTGTCAGTCAAACCTCCATCAGCTGCCACCTGGCCGGGCGGCTGGAAGTCCACCGTTGTGGAAACGGATGGAAGATGACAGTGATCTGCCCTCGACCTGCACAAATCCCATCCCTCATTGTCTCTCTGCCTGGGTTCATGCGTCGAAACCTGTCCGCGGCCACGGAGACGGCACGTCCACGCGCCTGGCGCGCCTTCGGGTGGCGTCCTGGGACACCGTTGTGCTCCTCTGACGAGCTCGGCCCGCGTGCCCGTCAACCCAAACGGCTTTATATGGAGCCCCGTTTGTGTCATAATTCAATGAATAAATGAGACTATTATTATGAAATACAGGCGTTTATTATTATGAAATATGTATCCATTATTATGAAAAAATGTAATTATTATGAAATATATTTTTATTATTATTTAATCTTAGTTTAATGCATAATAGTTTATTTCAGAATGGCTTTTTTTTAATCTAAGAATTAGTTTTTACGTAATGGCTTCGTTTTTCATAAGAATGAGCTTTTACATAATAATGACATTTTGCCAGTGGGCGGGACCAGTGGTTGACCTGCATGCTCATTGGCTGATCCTTCTCCATTCTACGCTCTGACATCGACTAGTTTTGGCCGTGAGGTCTCATTAGCAGCGGGACGTGGTGTCATCAAAGTGCGCTCCTAGTCCGATTGTAGCTATGGCAGCTTGGACTGAGCTACGGGAAACAGAACATATTCACTGTTCTGTTGCTTATGCCTGAATGAAAGAGCAGCCAATCACATTAATGGCTCCGCCCTCTCTGCTGTGATTGACACACAAATCATTCTTATGAAAAACAAAGCCATTATTATGGAAAAGCTCATTCTTATGAAAAATGAAACCATCATCATAATAATGGGAAATATTTCATAATAATAATCGCCTGTATTTCATAATAATAGACTCATTTTTTCATTGAATTATGACCCAAACGGGGCTCCATAGCTTCAGACCTAAACGCCGTGCAAAAGTGGAAACGCTTTGTGTGGACTGGGAAAAAGTGGGAAAATCGTGAGTGCATGTGTCTCCCTTGTTGCCCCCCCCCCACCCCCCCCCCCCCCACCCCCCCCCACCCACTCCCCCCCAGGAGGCGGGTCATCATGAATCACGTCAGACCGAATCTGCTGTTGAAAGGAAGCCTCTGCACTGATAGGAAAGCCTCTCTCTCTCTCTCACACACACGCACATGTGCACACACACACACACACACATGTGCACACACTCACACACACACTTGGTGGCCTCTGGCAGAGCCGGCAGCAGTGAATCACAGCGGTCATCACTTGCTGTTTCATATGCCGAGCATGACAGACACAGATTAGTGGAGCGCTGCAGCGTAGCTGGCATCTGCTCCCACTTTTTTCTCCTCCTTCCCCCCCTCCCTCCCTCCTCCTTGGCACCGCTCCTTCCTTTTCTCCCGCCACCACCTGTATTTTCTTCACCTTCCTTTTCTACCCAGCGATCCCCAGTTTTACGCCAAATCCTAACCAAATTCTAACCCTAACCCCCCCCCCTCCTCCCTCTTCTGCTCTGGTACGTAAGGAGAGAAGACAAAATGTGACATTTTTCTTTCCGAGTCCGTCACAGAAGCCCGAGGCCCTGATGAAATGTCTGTGGCATGTTTTGGTCAAAAATACCACAGAGACGGGATATAAAAGCTCCTTTTCCCCACTTGTCTTCACATCTCTGTTCATAGCGGCCGGTTGTTCGCCACCCTTCCTGACTCCGCCCTCGGGTTTTACCACGTTGGATGCACAGAAGTAATTCAGCATTCTGTCGACGTCGCTACGAGGTATCGACAACAGGCATCGAATGGCTCGATACTCGATCGAAGTAATGTGATTGATAACAGAAATGGAATCAATTTGTGGTACTCGGCCACATCCGCTTCAAACATGAAGAGGAACTGGTAGAGAAAAGGATGAGGAGGCGGGATTAACTGGGTTTTACTCCAACGACCGGAGAACTGGGTGGGTCTCTCTGGTGCTGCACTGAACTGGTACCTGGTACCTGGAGAACAGGAAGTACTTTGTGTCAGTAGGCAGCTTTACATCTGACCAGATAAAAATTACATGTGGCGTTCCCCAGGGTTCCATCCTGGGGCCTCTTCTGTTCAACATCTACATGCTCCCACTGGCCCAGGTTATAAAGAACAACAATATAAGTTACCATAGCTACGCTGATGACACACAGGTATATATTACAACGTCACCAGGAGACCGAGGCCCTGTACAGGCTCTCGGTAAATGCACTGAGGAGATTAATGACTGGATGTGCCTCAACATCCTACAGCTGAACAAAAACAAAACTGAGGTGACTGTTTTTGGAGCCAAAGAGAAACGACTGCAGGTCTCCACAGAGCTTGAATCTATAGATCTAAAAACCACCAATCAGGCCAGAAATCTGGGTGTTGTGATGGACTCAGATCTAAACTTTGAAAAGCACATTAAGGCAATCATTAAATCAGCCTACTATCACCTGTAGAACATCTTGAGGATAAAAGATCTGATGAATCAGCAAAATCTGGAAAACTCGTCCATGCGTTCAATACTGGTTTATCTAAAAAATCAGTCAGACAGCTGCAGTTCATTCAGAACTCTGCTGCCAGAGTTCTCTGTAAGACCAGAAGAGTGGACCACATCAGTCCAGTTCTGAGGTTCTGACACTGGCTGCCTGTCCGTCAAAGAATAGACTTTAAAGTTTTGTTGCTGGTCTATAAAGCTCTGAACGGTTTGGGACCAGAATCCATCAGTGACCTCCTGACCCAGTATGAACCCATCAGACCCCTCAGGTCATCTGGATCCGGTTTATTATCAGTCCCCAGAGTCAGAACCAGACATGGAGAAGCTGCGTTCAGTTTCTATGCTCCACATGTCTGGAACAAACTCCCAGAAAGCCTCAGATCAGCTGAAACACTCAGTTTATTTAAATCCAGGTTGAAGACTCACCTGTTCTCAGCTGCCTTTAAAGAAGATTTTATTTAGGAGCTCAAATCTGCACAAACTCCTTTTTACTGTTTTCTTTGTTTTTATGTTTTTATTTTTTTTACTTTTTAATGCTTTCTTTTTCTGCGATGCTTTTAATGTTTTATGTAAAGCACTTTGAATTGTTTTGCCTTGCCTTTGTGATGTCACAGCACCTTACAAATGTGAACAGCGGATGAGAAACCTTTAGACCTGGAAGTAACAGGGTTGTGTTGCATCATCAAAGACTCAAATGAATCCACTGAAGCAAGGTGAACGCTTTATACATACATATATACTGTATATATATGTCCCCTTTAATTTGCTGAACCGACTACGACTCACATCATATTTTCTTCTCTTCAGCTTCATTTTTGTTGAATAAATTACAGCGCAGTGATAAAATTCAGATGTGAAGCTTCTCGTCTGCGGTCGAACCTGCCTGTATGTAAGACCAACAACAATTTCATGACTTTAATGATGTTTCTACACAAAAACAAAGTAGTGAAAGTGGAGCCTCTGGCTCCCATGTTCCCTGAAGATCTTCCTCTTGTATCAGCTTCCATTTAGAGATCTGAGGTGATGGAAAAGTTCCCCTGTATTTATTCGGAGGACGTTCATGAAATTGCCAACTTGCCAGGCTGATTTCCTTATTATTCCCTGAAATTACAGCGAGGCTCTGAAGAGCTGACGGGGAATCGCTTCACAGCGAACACTTACCCAGGTCTCTCTGGCCTCCTTCCTTCCTTTCCTCCCTCCTCCATCTCTTTTACCCTCCTCTAGAGGTCTTCGGAACAACCCGACAACCCAAAAACCGAGGTTCCGACCCGACCTGATCCATTCAAAAGACGTGACTCTGGGTTCGGGTCGGAATCGGTACAGTTAGTCTCGGGTCCGGTCGGTGCTCTCTGACAGGCTGGGTCCATGTTTACTCAAGACAGGTAAAGATATTGGCGTTAGCAGCTAATGTCAGGACTCGGGGCAGTTAAATGATTATTAATTAACGTGGCGTAGTTGTCATGAAACAATCGTGTTGCCGTAGCGTGTTATTAGCGGTATGCTGGCAGCTGTAAAGAATAACGGATCACCAACATGACAACGCTGGATGAGAGAACATATTTACGACCCGTCCTGACCGGTGTAGGCTATTAGCGTTAGCAGTTGCTACCAATAGCATCTGTATCCAAAATCTGTATCCAAAAAGAAAATAACGACGTGGATTTATTGTTGTTTCCATCACGTAGCCTATGTAGCAACTGAACCGGGTAGAAGAAGACAACTTTAGGTAAGAAAATCAAGTTTTATTCAACTTTAACATGAGCAACTATGGGCTGGATTGTCTCGGTTCTATTCAGGTAACTCGGTTCGGTTCGTGGTCGGAAACTAAAGACTCGAGTCGGTTCCAGGTCCAAATATTGCAGGACTCCCAAACTTATGATAATAGCTTGGGTCGGGTTGGTTTCGGGTCGAATTTTCCAGTATGCAGGTTCGGGTCCACTTTCATGGACCCGTGAAGACCTCCACCATTCTCCTCTCGCTCCGGTGTCCTCAGCAGACCCGTGAGCTGCGTTTCAGTGTGTGTTGGGTCAATATGAATAATGGAGGATATCATCAGATCTGCTCATCAAAGATGGCGACAAAAACTAGATCCTGCCACCTCTCTGATGAAGTTTGAATTCACAGCAGATCAGTTTATAATCAAAATCAAGGATTCACTCGTAGTAACTTCCTCTTCATACCTCCAGGCTTCCTCATTGACGCTGCATGTCTGAGTGGTTCAGAGGAGACGGTAACTTCTGTTAATCAGCTCCACATGAAGCCTGGTAGCTCTGCTTCTCCTTTTTTTTCCCGCCGTCGATCTCAGGCGTGAAGCAGCTCAGTGAGGATGACACGGTCGCGGCTCGGCGGGTGTTCGGGGGCGCGTCGGCTGGAAAGTGAAGCCAAGACTGCCATCTATCGTTCCCAGACGAGCTCATCCCTGCAGCTGTGGAGCTGCACTCAGAGCTTTAAAAACAGTCACACTGTTCAGTTTGGTTTCAAACATTTTCCTCCTCAGGTGCAGACGGAGCAGCTCAGCCGGTCTGCAGGGACCCTGAGAGGCAGAGCAGGAGAGAAACAGCGTTTTTTTCCTGCAGCGTCGCCTCCAAAATCACAGCGTCTTGCAGGTGCTGTTTATTCTGAGCCGTTTACTCACAGATGTGGAACATTAGTGTCGTTTGAGGGTCTCAAATTAATCTTGCTTCCTTAATCACGATGAAATGACATTAAAACCCAACCTGTAATGTTCAACAACGATCAGGCGTTAAGTGCTGCTGAATATTTTTAATGCAGATGTGTTCATATATATTCTGTCATATATATTCTTGGACTCTTTGGTTTTAATTCAAATGAGGTAAACTGTATTTCCTTCTCTAGCACTGCCACCTGCTGGGTTTCTTTTTCCGTGTGTGCGTCAGGTTCAAACTGCATCATCTTTCACATCAAGTCATTTTTTAAATGGAAAATGTTCCTGGATTTGGGCGGCAGCTCGTCATTAAAGGGTGATGCTGCGTCCCGAAGCCAGACCAGATGAGAACCATTGTCTTAGACTGCAACAAAAAAAAAAAAAACCTTTTAAAAATGATTACATGCCTACAACAGGAGCGGCGTTTGCAGTCAAACATCCTTAGGTCCAGGTAGGATGAGTCAACGAAGCGGTTACCTCGACAGAACAAGGACAGATGACTCAGAGATCATTCAAGCAGTTTTAAAGCATATCAGACATCCAGAAAACCAAATAAAGGAAAAAAATGTTCAGCTTTATTCCCGTTTAGACCCATTTCCACATAAACGAGGCTGCGATGCAAGATTGTGCTATTTTTATCCGCTAGGTGGCAGCAGCGAGTTTTATTTGGGGCTTTTGTTTTGAGGACACGCCCACTTCCAGGAAAGAAACCAGGAAGCGGTAAAGATAATTCATCCGATGTCGTTTTGTACCTTCCAACAACTGCGGTGTGTCGACATCACATCGCTCCAAAGCAAAGAAGCTACGCATCTGTCCCTTCATGCCGGACGTGATCTGGGTAAAGTGGCTGAAAGATTTACCTGCAGAGAAGGTGGGAGGGGAAGGACGTCAACGTGCTGAACCTCGCAACAAATGTTTCCCGCCATTTCAACAAGGAGAAGATCAGCACTGACGGCTACGCCAGTGGTGGTTAGGGATGGGAGTTGATACCATTTTTCCGATTCCGATTCCATTATCGATACTTTTTAATGATTCGATTCTTTATCGATTCTCTTATCGATTCTAATTTGGGGAAAAAGAAGTCACGACCATACAAACTCAACAGCGAGGTCAAAAGAGGCCCAAAGCCTGGATAACGTGTTAACTGTTGTAATATGTAACTGTGCAAATACACAAGAATGTGGAACATTTTACTAACTGATTTTTCCTAATAGAAATAAAAAAAAATCTCCTTTTTAAAAGGATATATGAGCTCACTAAGCACTCAAAAATAATAATAAAGAAAGATAAATACTTTCAAATACAACAGAACAGAGCATAGTACAAATCTGCAAATACTATGAAGAATTAACAATTCTTTTGCAGATAAATTATCATGTCTTCCAGCCTCTGAGCCAGACTCTCTCTCTCTCATCACGGTCATCTTCTAAATGTAATGCAGAAGACATTCGTTTAATAGCATAGCGTTAATGTTATAGCGTGTTTTACAAAGAAGTACATCTGCAGTGGGATAGCTACTTACCACAGGGATGTCAATTTTCCGCGGATCCACGGATTTCCGACTTTTTTTCCATCCTGGGGGTCATTTTTGAGATACGTGTAAATCCAGTTTAATATTTTCGGTTGAGTGAGAGATGATCTGATGATCGGACCCAGCAGAGACTGTGGTCAGCGTGACGTGAATTCTCGATTGTGATTGGTTGATTGAGACCAGGGCATGCGCACTGAGCCTTTGGTCCGGCTGACGTCACTCTCTGTCTTGTGACGTAGCGTCTGGGAATCCAACGAAATCTGGGTCATCAGCTTCCATCACAGCCAAATCAATGGTCAACGTCAGCCCGAAGCACATATTTTCTGATATTACTTCTCCCTTTCTTGTTTGGATGGATGAAAACACTAGAATTTCAATGTGAAATGCGACCGGCGATTCACCATGCCCCATAGTAAGTAAAATTTATATATATATTATATATTATATATATATTATAAAATATAGAGCACCCTTCATAGTACAGGTACACAGAGTGCTTTACAAAAGATAAAAACAATATAACAATCAACACTCAACAAGACAGCCCTTAGTAAGTGCTCATTACAGTGAAGTGCAGATGCAGAGAAATGGCAGTAAATTGTAAAAACAATACAAACCACAATACAAACCAGCATTTGACAACCCATGGTTGTCAAATGCTGAAAAAATGAGTAATTATGTCGCCAGACCTATCAAATGGCCGATTTCAGGTCAATTTCCATCAAATTGTTGCGATGAAAGAACTACCAGCAGTAATAATGAATCTATCACTTATATCAGTGGTTCCCAAACTTTCAATACTGCGTACCACCTGAGAAACTGGGTACCACCATGATGACCAACTTTAAAATATATACCTTCTCAACTAGCTTTAAATTCACAGGAGAGTTGTTTAATTATTAGATTTTTCAAAATGTTTATTCAAAATTTTCTGGGGGGGGCAAACCACTCCAGAGTTTTCCCAATTTCCTTTTGACATCCCTGTTACCAGAGTTGCCTTCCATAGTAACCGCAGAGGTGATCTTAGCTTGGCTACTGCTGCTGGGTTGAGATCCATCAGTCCAAAGCGTCAAAAACACGACACTCGTTATCACATGTTGTGTGTTCAAATGTTTCTGCATGTTAGCCGTGTTCCCTCCTGACGCTGTTATCTCCACTTAGCAATGACTGCTAGTTGCCTTGTTGCCATCTTTCTTTGGTGAAGTGAAGCCAAACTTTGGAGCGTTTGAACCTGGTGGGCGCCATTGTTGTTTACAACTGCAATGCTAACGTGCTAAACCAACGTAACTTAATCACATAAGTGCTTTCTGGAATTGACTGTGCGTAACTTGCGTAAATTACGTGAGATTCATGCTGGTTGGAATCGATAAGAGAATCGCTGGATAAACTGCCAAACAATTCCATGGAACTGAAACACACGGAACCGGTTCTCTACAGGAACCGGTTCTCTACAGGATCCGGTTCTCTACAGGGAACCGGTTCTCTACAGGAACCGGTTCTCTACAGGAAACACCAGGATGCAGTGACTCACAGTGACGAGCTTCTACGCTCCACCGACAAAAGCCCGCCGTCGCACGTGCGCCACAAAGGCGTGCGGCTCAACGCTCGACGACAAAAACTCCCTGAGCGAGCGACTGAAGAGCAACAAAGCAACTCACCTCTGGCGGTTTGCGGAACTTCACTCGGCTCTTACAACCCTGAGCCTTTGTGGCACAAATAAAAAATAAATCCTCTCCGCGACCGTTTCTGGTGGCGAGGAGCAAACACAAGCCGCCTCCCCCTCAGACACGTTAACACCTTCTCTGTTCTACCTGGATGGAGCCTGGAGTGATGCGTCTTTGTGAAGGACTGTGTGAGAGTCGCCTCTGAAGACTGAATAGCTGTGTAAAGAACTGAATGGCATTCCTGAGATATGGCCTTCACAAGTGCTTTGAGAGATGTGAGGAAAATCAAATACTGAGAAGTTACAGAACTTTTTTACAACATAAGAGATAAGCAAAGTGAGGTAATATCTATAATTAATTTAAGACACAGCTTGTAGCAGCAGAAATTTACTCATTTTAAATTTTCACATGAGCATCTTAAGAATAGGGTTGAGGTAATTTAGAAGGGATTGCTCAATAATAATAATAATAATAATAAGTGGGGTTGTTTTTTTTGATAGTGTGGTTTGTGCAGAGAAACGAATGCATCATATTCGATCCATCTGCCGCTGCAGTTTTGAGCCTCCTTCTTATTTTCCTGACAGCAGTTGGCTAATAATCAGGTTTCAGCTGATGCAGAAAGTGCCTGAACGTGATCAATAATTCAACAGTAGACAGAAATAAGGAGCTATATACACAATGATTTAAAGTTACATGACAGCTCAGGGATAATCCTTGGCAAAAGAAAAAAAGAAAAAAAATGCACAGAGAGAAAAACTTTGCGCCGCCGCTGCTCAGATTTCTTCAAAGCTCCGCGGTGAAGCTGTTTGCCTAAAAGATCTGATGTTTGCTGCGAGATCGAACTACAAAGTGCAATGTGATGTTTGGAGAGTCTGAACCTCTGAGTCGAAAACCAATACGTTTCGTACTTCTGACTCAATAAAATCTTCCAAGGAGAGAGAGAGAGAAAAAAAAATGCATTTCTCCACCGTGAGTGGAGGTGAGTTTTTCTGGATGATGTGAAGGAGGCTAACGGAGGAGCGCTCTGCAGACGTCGCTCTGCGGCTCTGAACAGATAACGGCTTCCTCTGCGCCGGACGCTAACAAGCCCAGCTCCCGTTTATCACCGTGGTTATTATTATTCCTGCAGCCGATGCTGCTGCGTGCGTCGGCGCCGCTAACATGTCCACGTGCTCCCGTTTCACAATCAGGCTAATAAACCTTAATTCTCTTTTTTTTTGTGAGCTATGGTTTACAGATGTGTTTACACAAAGGAAGTAAAGAGGGAACGCTCATTAGCAAGTTTCAGAAGTCGCCCGTGTCTCTCCGGCTCGAAAGATGTTTTTTTTTTTCTTTTTTTTTTTATTCCTGCAATTGTGTTTTTCAACCTCTGTTACCTACTGGCACGTTGCCGTAGCAACCTCTAGTTAGGCTCGGAAAAATACTACGAGGTTTTTTGATAAGACTTAGCCCCAATTAAATCTGCCCACACAAATTTAGAAGGCCAGAGTGGAAATCACAGAGCCATTTCTCCCCGAGGGCAGCTTATGCCAGAAATTTAATATTGCACATTTGTCTGAAATGAGACTTTAACAAAGTACAGCCTAACACGATTAAGTCTTTGAATAGATTAGGGCGAAAGCAGAAGTATGTTCTCCTACCTACAGTTTTCTGTGAGTGTGAGGGGGGGCGGGGGGGGGGGGAATTTGAGATAAGTGAAAGAGATGCTCTGAGAGTCTGTTATTGAGATTAAAAACCAAACAGATGAAACTTGTGGTCTGTAATCAGGTTTTGATGCTGCGTTCGTTAAGAAGATGATTCAGTTGTGAAGTCGAGTTCAGGAACAGCGAATCTTTGAGGGTCGGACGGAAACATGCCCTGATTTTTCTGTCAGTGTTTATTTGAATCCTGATGCTTCACGGTTTTTATCAGCGATCTGGAAATGTTCTTGATCTGGTAGCTGGACGGATGGTTTTTGTTACTTCGTCTGCTCACTGAAGCAAATTCAGGGATTTTCTCTTATTTGTTTTAATTCTCTTGTTGAGGAAATTTCGTCAACTCCATTTCCTCAGACCCTCCACCTCCACCCTCTACCCTTCACCTCCATCTTCATCTTCATCCTTGACCCTCCACCCTTCACTTATCTCCACCCTCTACCTTTGACCTACCACTTCCACCCTCCACCACCTTCTAACCTTTACCTCCAACTTTCATCCACCACCCTCTACCCTCCACCTCCATCTTCTTTCTTGACCTTCCACCCTTCACCCACCACATCCACCTTCCACCCTTCACCAGCCTCTACCCTCCACCTCCATCTTCACCTTCATCCTTGACCCTCCACCCTTCACTATCTTCTACCCTCCTTCATCCTCCACCCTTCACCAGCCTCTACCCTCTATCTCCATCTTTCACCCTCCCCCTTTCATTAGGGATGAGAATTGATAAGATTTTTCCGATTCCGATTCCATTATCGATACTGTTTCGGTTTGATTCTTTATCGATTCTCTTATCTAATTTGGAGAAAAAGGAGAACAAACAGTTTTATTAGCATCAATTTTTTTTACTTAGAAGTCACGACCTTACAAACTCAACAGCGAGGTCAAAAGAGGCTCAAAGCCTGGATAACGTGTTAACTGTTGTAATATGTAACTGTGCAAATACACAAGAATGTGGAACATTTTACTAACAGATTTTTTTTCTAATAGAAATGAAAGGGAGGGAGTCTTTTGAGATGGCCATACCAGCACATCCGTCGCTGTGCTGCCAATTGGGACGCTGCTGTAACTTAATCACGTAAGTGCTTTCTGGAATTGACTGTGCGTAACTTGCGTAAATTACGTGAGATTCGTGCTGGTTGGAATCGATAAGAGAATCACTGGATAAACTGCCAAACAATTCCATGGAATTGAAACACACGGAACCGGTTCTCGATTCCCATCCCTACCCTTCACTATCCTCCACCTTTTACCTCCACCCTCCTCTCCCCCTCCAACCTTCAACCCCACTTCCTCCAACCTTCAACCCCACTTCCACCTTCGACATCCACCCTCCACCCTTCACCTCCACATCCACTCTCCACCCTTCACACCATCAACGCACCTCCAAACAGAGGACCGAGCAGTGCTGAAAACACTCGCCTCTACAACTCTATGTTATGCAGAAATCTTTTTTTAAACAACTGTCTGCATGTACATTCATGGTTAGTGTCATAATTTGGCAAAATCTCTTGAAGTCAGAAATATATGTGTTTTGATCTCACAGCAGATGTTAGTTTTTCGTGCGTAGGCGTAAATGAGAGTGAACGTGTCCTTCAGCGATGTCTGACAGTCTGATCTAACATATAAACCCAGGATCTGTCAGAGAGGTCTAAAATCACCAACTGATGGAGTTCACTGACGTCACACGTCCGGGCGCGTCGACTCGACGTCGTCATGTTCAGCGTGAGACGGTTCTTCATTCTTTATCATACAGCCGTATGTTCACAAGTCATGAACGTCAGTCGTCAGAAATGGACGAAAATAACAACGACACCTAAACGACATCAGAAGGCAAAAGTACGTGGAAACGCTTGATATCCAACTGAAATCCCGTTATGTGAGAAAATAGCACCAATGGTGGATTCAATCAGTACAGACAGACATGTGTCTGGACTATACACATGATCTGAAAGAAAGAAAAATAGATATATATGAACAAAGTACGTAGAGCGTAAAGAAAAATGGTCAGCAAAAAAAGGAAAGGAGCACTTTCTGCTCAGAAATCAGAGAAGAATCTTTTTGGCCAACAACGATGCTGGAGGATAATTTTACGGTGAGAACAGCTGGTTGCATCTTCTACATGTTAACCGAGCTAACACGACCATGAGTGACCACGGTGGACTTACATCATGGGATGAGACTGTTTGCATGAGGTAAGACTAAAGCCTTACAACAACATTTTTGACTCTGTCGTAACACCGAGATGGTCAACAGACCGCCAATGATTTGTTTCAGATTGCCACTACAGGCCTGGAACATACACAATGGCTGCCGCGCGTATCACCCGTTTGCTTGGCACGTCCTTGAATTACTTCCTTCTTCACAGTTCTTGTCTTCATTACATTTCTAAGGTTCTCCATTGCGTCCTGTGATCCTGCGTTCCTCACGACAGCCGCCTCTTCCGTCTGTCCTCCTCGTCCTTCCCGGCGTCTCCTCGTCAACACCACCTGTGTTTGGAGCGTCGAGGCTAGGGTTGAGCACCGATAGAAGGAAGTAGGAATCAATTCCTAACGTCCGGTTTTGGAATCGCTTAGAAGATTTTGGAATTTCGATTCCTTTTTTCGGTTCCTAAATGTCCGCGCTATATTTTTTGTTTGTTTGTTTTGTTTTGATTTACTGCACTAGTTTGTTGATGTTACTCCGCCCGGCGTACTCAACTCCACGCTAGTGTCGACGTCACGTCCGTCACCGACGGGACTTCACTCGCCACAACATGGATCCCAAGAGACGCCGCTCTCGAGTTTGGCTGCATTTCAGTCCGGGAAATGACGGCTACCTGGTGCAGTGAAACATCTGCGGGAAGCGTGTTACTGCCAAAGGAGGGAGCACGACTAATATGGTAAAACACCTTCGCCTGCATGGCATCAGAAAAATAAACGAGTGTACCGTATTTAATTCACTGCGTTGTTCTAGTTATGAAAGAAATTTCAGGATACGAAAGGCAAAAATCCAGAAGCGCTGCTACTCGCAGCTCCCAGAGTTTACTGAACGTAAACATAACTGTCGGCTCTGTATCTCGATTTGAAAGCGGTGCGTCCGAGCTGCTCTGCCATTGGCTATCGCTTAGCATCTTCCTGGCATCCCATTGGCTAGGAGGGCCCCTTGTCTGTATGAGCGTAACCCAGCAACCCAGGTAAACAAACAATTTTTACCTCCGCCAAGGAGGTTATGTTTTTGTCGGTGTTTATCTGTCTGTTTCTGAAAGAGCAGATATGGTCATCTTCCTAAACAAAAACTGTTGATTTCGTTTTTTGTTGGGCAAAATGTATTTTGGAGGCCAACTGTAAGTTGTTTAACATTTAGGCTGTAAGTGAATTCTGTGTATGCATATGTGCATGCAAGCATGTGTAAGAATAAAAATGGCCTGTTGCCTGTGTAAATGTGTCAGAGTTTTTTTTTTGTTAGTTAAGTCGCGTTCTGTTGACCTACACATCAAAGAATTGGAATCGAGAATCGTTTTGAACAGGAATCGAAACAGAGAATCGGAATCAGAATCGTTAAAATCTAAACGATGCCCAACCCTAGTCTAGGCTGAGATATCCCGCTTAATATCGTGCAGCTTCAAAGAAACGTGATTATGTCCAGTTTTCAAGCAGGTACGACAAATTGGGTGTCCAGTCTATATTTAGAAAAGGCCGAACAGCTTGTCTGCGTGTGCTGGTTTGTACCTGAATGAAGAAGACGAGCAGGTTTTTCCTCCCGCAGTTGTGTCGAGGGCTTTTCTGCCAATTAAGAGACCAGGAGGAAGGCTAAGCTGGATCCTCCGTCACATGTCATTAAATGTGGTTTGGTTGGAAAGCTGTGGACACGGCCACATAAAATGCAGTCTTGTGCAGTAACTGGGTGAATAATGACATGTCCAGGAGGCAGTTTGAGGGAGTGTGAGAATGGCTGGTGGCAAATAAATAGATGTTTTAGCTCCTGGCCACTTGCTAATGTCTAATGTGAGATGTTTGAGGGAGCAGCCAAGCAGAGACAGATTCCACCTCTCTTTCTTTTTCTCTCTCTCTCTCTCGACCATGTTCTCCAATTTATCACACGCAGTAAAACCTGAAGTTTTCTTATAATAAAAATATGTTTCAATAGTGTCTGAGAGTTAGGTGAGTTGAGTTTATGACCGTCCAAAATCTCACATGAACATTTAAAGGCAGTGAAGCTTCTCATGTCACCGTGTTGATTTTATCCATGCAGTCATGCACATCATTTAATTCATCATTATAAAAAAAAAAAAGAAAAGGAAAACTGCCTCTTTAGGATTCAAGAGGGTCTTAGAGAAGCAAATGGGGCCCGACATCAAATCAGAAGAGGGTTATAAAGCCATTTTTCCAACAATCAGTAGTTCAAAGATCTACAAAGTGAAAGGCATCCAAGACAGTTTTCCAGGGAGTGGACATCCCAGCAGACAAACCACGAGACCATGTGACACTCGGACGGATACAAAGACCCCTGACAGGCCTCACCGAGCACTTTAAATGTTCAAGTCCACGTCTGAAAAATTAGGAGTCCGGAAAAGTACAATTCGTGGAAAAGTGGCCTCGAGAAAGTCTCATCTGGCTTAAAGAGGACAAGGAAAGATGACGGAAGTTCATAAAGCTGCGTTTGGACAAACCTCAAGACAAACGTAGATTTGGGGCCAATTCCAGTTCCTTGGCCCTCGAAAGTAAGTGTCAGGGCCATCTGGTGACTCAGAAATGGGACACGCCTTGAGTGCAGTTACTTCTTCAGGCTGTGGGGGGCGACCTTACGCCAAAGCTACATCCAGTCTGTCAAGAAAACGACGACGACGAGGAAGGACAAGAAGAATAAGATAATATATAAATACATAACAAAGACAATAAGATTTATATCTTTATTAACTATGAAAATACCTACATTCATAGCTAGCTTTTTTTCAGCGCTATCCTTTTCAAAGACGTTTTGCCGAAAATACGCAATGCCTTCTGGGTAGCCTCGACTTCCAAGGGTAGTGCCAGAGAATCTCAATATTGAGGCCGAAACAGCCCTCAAACTTGTCCCTCAACTTGAGGTTCTGAGAACCGGAACAGCACTTGGACTAGAGCCGAGCGATTTTATCGATTCTGCGATATATATTAATATTTTATTTCCCCAGAGAGTATTAATTTTTCAGCCGCGGGTATCGATACTCTAAGATTCTTTCAAAACCCCCGTGTCTCACCTTTAAAAGCTTGCAAGCAACAATTTGCACTGTTTAAATAAATGAAACTATTTTTCTCAACAAATCTTTTATTCATTTTGTCCAACATTTGCCAGCTGCCTGTCAGCCATATAATGTGTAATTGATACTTTCAGTTCAATTAATTCAAACAAAGTCATTAGAACACTCACAAGATGTCACCAAAATCACTTTGTCCCTTTAAAATCTTTTGAAAATTTTGTAAATATATTGTAAGATCAATATCGATATATTTCGTATCGTGAGCCGGATATCGTGTATCATATCATATCGTGAGATTAGTGTATCGCTATAGCGCTAACTTGGACTTCACGGTAGCGTGCAGGAACTGGAATTCACTCTCGGTCTCATGAAGCAGATGAGACCAAAGAGGAGCATGGGAGACTGATGACACCAAACAGGAAACAGCAACTTCATGTTTCTGTTACTGAAGGCAGTTCGGCGAAAGCAGAGTTAGAAGAGAAGCTACCGACATTTGCACACGACTGCAGGGTCAAAATCCACCCAGAAACTTTCGCTGATGCTCCTTATCATGACTCCGTGCTCATCACTTTCTCCCCGCACGATGTTCCACCTTAACATCAAAAAGTTCAGTGATATTTACCGAGGATGTTCTTGAAATTGCCGAAGTCCACGCTGCGATTTGATTTTCCTCACTTATTATACCCCGAAATTAAACTCGGCTGCTGAAAGGCTCGTGGGAAATCGCTTTGGAGTGCATCCTGGGAACGGCGTAACACTACAAAGAGCACGTCCGAATGCTAATTACATGTACGAGGTGGCGCTGAGGGTCCAGTGATGACCGGGCTCAGGTCCATTTGACAGGTACCGCTGACATGTAAGTGCACGACAACAGAAGAGCCAAATGCTGTTTTTAAGGGCTAACGAATATAACGAGGCCAGAAGTTTCCGAAAATACGGGCGAAGGTTTTTGATGATTTTTGCCTTTTGTAAATCACCGCAACGGATTTGAAATGGATTTGTTTGTGATCATAACGGAGACTTTGACGTCTCACCTCCTCTACAGGATCCTTGAGAGACTTTCCTTCGTTTCCTTCGTCGACTCTTCTGTCTTCTTCTGCTTCTCCCTCGTGGCCTGAGATCTCCTCAGCGCCACCTCGGCACCCAGAGTCACCTCTAGACGTTCTGTCTGCTTCGTTTGTCTTCACGTAACGAGGGAACGAGCCCAAGCCTGGCCCGGTTCTGGTTCTTCCCTGAAAAAAAACCTTTAAACTTTGTCATTTTCCAGACACTTGTCAGGAACGATGGGGCATCCGTCATTTGTGTTTCAGCTGCAAGAGGCGTCTTCAATCCTCCGTTCCTGCGGCAACAACTTCTTCACGAAAGAAAAAGAAAAACGTGACAACTGGAGATGTGATCCAGTACATCAGTCTGGTTGCCATTAGCAACCATATGATGTCAGGGAGATTTTTTTTTTTTTTCTTCCTTTCCCTTTGCGCCGTCTTGCAGCTGATAAACACCAGGAGTTCATTTGAAATAAAAACAAGGGCTTAGGTTGGACAATAAAGGGAAAGCCACGTGGGGTCTGAGATTTCTTCACGTCTACATTTAATTAGAGTCTTGATTCAAAGGAAGAGGAAAGTTTAAACCAAACCAGTCAGCTCCAGACTCCTCGTGACTGACGTTCAGTCTTTCCATGTTGTCTTTAACGCAGGTTACAGTCCTCAAGGGTTGGTCTTTTTTAAAAGAAATCTCATTCAGGAGGAGATCTGGCGATCTGGAGCCGTTTGTCGGTGTCGGGGCCCGTCAATACCACTGCAGGGTTTTTCTTTATTTATTTATTTCCGCTCCACCTTGGACAGTCCTAACAGAGTCGGCGGACCGTGACATCTCTGGGAGGGAAGCGGCTCGCAAGGATAAACTCCACGCGGTCGTGATCAGCCGGCCCCGGCGGACGCAGGGTCACAGATTCACAGAAACGACGCACGAGCCGAGGATTTTGCCGAGCATTTTGCCGCGCCTAGCGGGGCGAGACACACAATGATGAAATTTCTACGGGCTTCTGACGGTGAAGATTTATTAGCCTCCGTAATGAGGACGAAACATATGGATCGTGTTGCTGGCGCTGCCTTGGAAAATATGATTTCTGCCGGCGTCGTAAAGCATCGGAACAAAAAATGTGCGGCATACCTGCAGGGCAGATGAAGCCAGAATGTGAGCGGCGCCGGTGTGGAGACCCGTCTTCTATCGATCCAGCAGCGATCTATGTGTCGCAGAACATGAGTGAAGGTGCGCTGAAGCTTTCAATTACCGTGAGAATTAAAGCGTCTCGAAGCCAGGAATTCAGTGATCTACCGCGGGCTCGAGCATTTCTCAGTGTGCAATCATGGCGCACAAGTTTTTACTCACTTGTCGACTCTGTTCGTGTTAGTGACGTGCAGGAGGCGACGTGGCATTGGCTGCAGCTCCTGCTGCCGCGGCACGGACTCGGCATAATGCAGCCCCTGCTGCAGCGGCGCAGGAAGGTTCTCGGCCGGCTGCAGCTCCCGCTGCAGCGGCTCGGGCAGAGTTTCAAGCGACTACAGTTCCTGCTGCAGCGGCTCAGGCAGAGTCTCGGCCGGCTGCAGTTCCTGCTGCAGCGGCTCGGGCAGAGTTTCGGCCGGCTGCAGGTCCTGCTGTAGCGGCTCGGGCATGGACTCGGCCAACTGCAGCTCCTGCTGCAGCGGCGAGAAAACGTACGCGAACTGCTCGGCATAGACTGGCCCGGAGCTTCGCTGCAGAGTCAGTCTGGGAGGGTTACCGACGGACTAAAAACGGTGACGCAGGCAGAGCGAGAACCTGACGAGTGTCAACAAGAGACGTCCAAAACGCCGGCGAACGGCTGGCTGTTGGCGGTTTTGCAGTTCTGCTGGTTGCTTTGAATCGTGGCTCTTGGAGACTCCTGTATGAGTCGTCACATAGAGCCAACGTCCAGTCTGTTTGCAGTTTGTTCGGTACGTTCAGTACCAGTGGAAATGACCGTGAATGGGAGGGGTACCAGACCCCCTTCAGAAGAAATTAGGCTAGGAATTAGCTGTTTTTTTGTTTGTTTTTTTTTGGGGGGGGGGGGGTGTAATAAGTTGCCATAAAATGTGATTTAAGGAATTGTTCTTTATTAACTGAGGTAATATGTAATAATAATAATAATATTAATTATGAAGGAGGAGGCTGCTGGAGGACCTTGGGGGGGGGGGGGGGGGGTTGCCGTGAGATGAGTCCCTGAATGTATGACGAGGCATGTCCAGTGATGCATCTATGGGTGTGGAGTATAATTTTATAGTTTTTATAGTGGATGTCGGCAGAAACAGGAAGCCAATGCAATTAAAACAGAGTCGGTGTGATGTGGTCATGTTTTCTGGCACCTGTAAGGATTCGAGCTGCGCTGTTTTGAATATGCTGTAGTCTTTGCAGCTGTTTGGGAGGGATCCCATATAGGAGTCCGTTACAGTAATCCAACCTCGAGGAGATAACGGCATGGATGAGTTTTTCTGCGTCTGGAACGGTGAGGAGAGGGCAGACTTCGGCTATGTTTCGAAGATGGAGAAACAATGTTTTACAAAGATGCTTGATGTGTTCTGAGAAGGTTAGCTGGGGATCGGACCGGATGCCAAGGTTGGTAACTGCGGTAAAGGTGATGTTTATGACCTGGTTGTCAAAGATAAGCTGTGGGATTGCTGAAGGGTGGGTCTGGTGAGATGTGCCAACAAGTATTGCCTCAGTATTAGTGCTCTTAAGTCGGAGAAAGTTCAGGTTCATCCATGCCTTTATCTCCTTAAGGCATGCCGTGACTCTTGCCAACGTTGCAGTTGGATGTATAGTTGGGTGTCATCGGCATAGCAGTGATAGAACATCCCATGTTTGCTGATGACATTACCAAGGTGGAACAGGTATGTGATGAATAGTATGGGGCCAAGTACTGACCCCTGTGGGACTCCACACGTGACTGGGAGTGGCCTAGACTTACATGGCCCCATTTGGACTCATTTCTGCCAGGTAGGTAGGACTGGAACCACTGAAAGGCCGTACCTGACAGTCCAGTGCTGGCGTGGAGACGATCCAGGAGGACATTATGATCCATATGTAACATTTGAGGATAACATCTGTGTTTTTGATGAAGTGCAAATGCACTCTATCTATGATTTGTGAAGTAAAAAAATTCCACCACAAATTACCGACCCAGTCTCAGTAAAAGCAGAGGTTATGGCGTCGTTTTAATCCCATCTCAGTGACTCTTTAAAACAATTTAAACAATTTAAAACATTTAAAACAATCTGAGGTGTGTTTTCTGCCTCGATCCAGATGTAATTATAGCAGCTGTGGTAGATATCACGACACAATTATATTATATCCAGCACGCAGGAAAAGATAAAGAGATCAGTCAACATGTTGGTACATTCACACGTACGTGGTTGGAGGTTGGGAGATTTTCAACTTTTCCCGCTTCAACATCAGCTAGGCGGGAACGATCCAAAGTCACACGGGTTATTTGTGCAGCGAGCAAGGAGAAATTTGATTGGCTGTTTCTGATGTCTGGTGACGTTTCCTCAGGGATATCCAATGCCGGATCTGGTACTGTACCAGTCCACCCGCGTCAGCACCGTCGCCATCTTGGGAAGGTATTTTCACCAGCGTGGAACAGTCGGTTCCCGTTGAAGCTCATGCTTCCAGTAACAGACAGCAACAGCTGAATGAGACTTTTATTCAGCCTGGATCATTATGATCCTGTTGCTTAAATCAAATCATCAGCACCGTCTGGTTTAAACAAACAAACATTTTGCTTCTGTGCGCAGAAAATGACATTAACGCCTAAAATATCGATATATGTTGATGTGCACTCACAGTGCTCGACACGGCGGCGGTCTCAGAGCGTCCCTGTCCATTCGTCTCTGTGGGACGTGCAGCATCTAGTGTTTGATGACTACAGTCAACCCTGCTATAGATCATCTGATTGGCCCTGTTTCAGGGCCCTGTGACGGCAGCAGTGATGGGTCCCGGAAAGTAACCAGTAAGGTGGAGTCAGTGGGCATCAGTGGGAAGGAGGCGGCCGAACAGGCTGATCACATCAGCACACAGAAAAGAGAAGATGCAAGCTGCAGGAGCTAACGGTTCCAAAGAGATTTTGTGGTAAATGTCTCAATTGTGGCGCTTCGTCAAAATAAATGACTCTATGACTGTATTTTACGTTTATTTTATTTGGGGTTGTATAAGTTAAATGTGAGCTCAGAATCACAGTCAAACATTGACCCTCAACCCTTTCCATTGTTGGGAAGGAATGAATAAACCAAAAAGAAAAAAATTCAGTTTTCCAACAGCTCTGGGACCAAATAATAAGCGTTCGACTCCACGAACTCGCTGAACTGAGCTATACGCAACTCAACTGAACCATGTCGGTGGAAACGCAGACACTGAAACGTCACGCCGCCCTGAAAATACCAGTCCACGGTAACAAAGAGGCAGCGAGTCTGAACTGACAAACAAGCTGGTTGTCATTTAATGTGAGACCGCACCCCCCCACTCCCGACAGCTGCTGGGAGAACAAATGTCTTGACGGCAGGTGAGTCGCAGTCTGTTCAGATGTAACGAGAACGGTGGACGGGGCTGATCTCAGCTCCTGATCAGACGCTGTGGGAGAACGATGACTGTCACTGATGCTATGGAAATTTCATCAAGTGAAATCCAGTTAAAGGTCGAACCAAACCGTCACGTCTGTCCCTGGTGGTCCCCGAGCTTCTCTAAACTGTCTCCCTATGAACTCCAGGTGCTGTTGTTAAAGTATTTACTGTCGTCAATAGGGCTGTAGCGATACACTAATCTCGTGATACGATACGATACACGACATTCAGCTCACGATACGATATATATCGATATTCATCTTACAAGACATTAACATCATTTTCCGAAAGATTTTAAAGGGACAAAGTGATTTTGGTGACATCTTGTGAGTGTTCCAATGACTTTATTTGAATTGATTGAACTGAAAGCATAAATTACACATTATATGGCTGACAGGCAGCTTGCAAATGCTGGACAAAATGAATAAAATATTTGTTGAGAAAAATAGTTTCATTTATTTAAAGAGTGCAAATTGTTGCTTGCAAGCTTTTAAAGGTGCGACATGGGGCTTTTGAAAGAAGTTTAGAATATTGATACCCACGGTTGAAAAATCAATACTTGATAAAATATCGATATATATCACAGAATCGATAGAATCGCTCAGCTCTAGTCATCAGCGGCGTCCTTGATCCTCGTCATCCTGAATCTTTAATGATTGAGTTCAATGAAGGTGCTCAGGTGCATCAAGCAGCTCTGGTGGCCATGTTCTGCAGGATACAGTGGAACCATTTTGTTATTCTCAGGCTTATGACGTCAGACAGTGACGACGATATGTACACGACCACCTCCCCATCCCTCACGAGCAAACGTCATTAGGGTTGGGCACCGAAAAACGATTCCAAGTAGGAATCGGTTCCTAATGTCCGGTTCTGGGGTCGTTTAGAAGATTTTTGAATGACGATTCCTCTTTTCGGTTCCTAAATGTCTGCGCTATTTACTGCAGTAGTTTGTTTATGTTACTCCGCCCGGCGTACTCAACTCCACGCTAGTGTCGACGTCACGTCCGTCGCCGACGGGATATCACTCGCCACAACATGGATCCCAAGAGACGCCGCTTTCGAGTTTGGCAGCATTTCAGTCCAGGAAATGACGGCTACCTGGCGCAGTGCAACATCTGCAGGAAGCGTGTTACTGCCAAAGGAGGGTGCATGACTGATATGGCAAAACACCTTCACCTGCATGGCATCACAAAAATAAACGAGTGTAGCGTATTTAATTTAATTCACTGCGTTGCTCCCCCGCTCCTAACCCTTCTCACATATATGTGTACAGGCCTCTTCCACAGCTAGCAAACACGTTTTCCACAGCAACACTATCTGCAGAACGTTCACGTTTGAATTCTAAAAGAGCAGATATGGTCATCTTCCTAAACAAAAACTGTTGATTTCGATTTTTGTTGGGCAAAATTTATTTTGGAGGCCAACTGCCAGCTGTAAGTTGTTTAACATTTAGGCTGTAAGTGAATTCTGTGTATGCATATGTGCATGCTAGCATGTGTAAGAATAAAAATGGCCTGTCGCCTGTGTAAATGTGTCAGAGTTTTTTTATGAAAAAAATTCTACTGTTAGATAAGACGAGATCTGTTGACCTACACATCAAAGAATCGGAATCGAGAATCGTTTTGAACAGGAATCGAAACAGAGAATTGGAATCGGAATTGTTAAAATCCAAACGATGCCCAACCCTAAACGTCATCCTGCCAACGGTTGAAGTATCTTCAGTTTATCTGCGGTTTGACAGAAAGACGTTTTTAGGCGGTTCACCTGTAGAGGTGCCGGTAGGTTCTTTCGAACTTAACTTTCCGCCTTTTTTGCACCTCGAGTTTCGGCTCTTCACTCCGTCAGATCCACTTGCTGTTTTCTTTATTCACGAGCGAAGTAAACCGGACGACACCCCGACTGCCGTCCGGGTCCAGACCTCTGAGTCTTCTTGGCCACTCCCAGTCGGTGTCTTCATCCTTCTGCTGAATGATAAATGGAGGGAACTGCTGATAGTCGGATGAAAACAAAGATTAAATTCAGCTGGATGTGCCAGGGTTTGAAAAAACTAAAATGAAGTGCATCCACCTCTGATGTCTGCTGGTCAGACTGCAGCTGGAAACGCAGAGCAACAGGTTGATAATTCTGTCTGGTACCGGCCAACCACGGCTGAGCACTTCCACCCTGGAAACCTGTGACAGTTTATCCGTAATGTGCGCTCTAACGGGGGGAAGCGTCCGTGGATAACGGATGGATGCAGTCCAGCAGTCAAGGTGTCAAATCAAAGGACGCAACCCGTCAAAATGCAGGTGACGCGGATTTGACATGATCTCCAACGTTTATCGGAGATAAGCGTCTGGCGAGACACTGCTGTCTGTTTGAATTTATTTCGCTGCGGATCAGCGCTTACTGGTGTTTTGGTCCAATAAAAGCATGAAAAGAAATGATTTGTGGTTTATTTAACAGCCTGGTGGACGGATTTGTTGGTTTAGTCCCAAAACTCATCATCAATCATTCCATTAAAGTCGCGCTTCAAACCACTTCTTTGTCATTTGCATCAGGAGTTTTTAAAAATAAAGCAAAAAAAACACCAAATCAGGACATTTAAAGGAAAACAAAAACTGGGTTCTTTGGAGTTTGGTTTCAGACCATCTCCAAGCTCCTTTCCAGTGACAACGCTTGCAAATATTAACTAGTAAGAGCAGTTTAGTCGTAGAAGTTGAGTAGTTTAAGGTCAACGTGACTGGAAGAGGAACTGTAACTCCAGGTTGATCAGCAGCAGGATCATGTGGACGGTGGATGAAGAGCCAACAAAAGAAAAAAAACAAAAAATAAAACCATTCAGGCTGAACTTTAAGGTCATGAGACGCGACTGTCTGATATCATTATCTCTCACCTTCTGAGCAACAATGGGCCCCGTGAAAGAAGACCCGGGAGGACCGCACTATTAAAAGAAGAGCATAGAAGAAAAAGAGACAGACTGGAGAACAGGCTGGCTATAGTTCCCGCCGATGGTCTGCAGAGATTCTAGTCTTCTAGGCGGTGAAACAAAACTGGAGCTTTAATTCACACCAAGTCTGCTCTAGAGCATGGAGGGGTTTGATCATGTTTGGAGGCTCTTTTACTTTTTCTGGAAGGGGGACCTTAAGCCCCCGATCGTACACTTCCCCTTACCGGTTAACACTAGCCGCTACCCGCAAATTGTGGGTTTAGGAATCTCCGCTAACCGCTAATGCAATCTTCCGCTCCCTAAAGCCGCTACCTGTTATGCCGACTCCCTTACTCACTTTGTAGGTGTGGCAATGGGCGTGTCTTTTGCCCTTTCTGCAAACTTTGTATTTTGCGATCACGGGTTGCGGGTAGACCAACCGCTACCCGCATCAATGGCATCAATGCGCGTCCACCTGGTCACATGTGGACGTGAACAAACGTCTCTACCTCTCGAATTAACTCTTGTATAAAAGCGTGATTTGGCCTCAGTTGAACCCCTGAGAAAATGGCAGAGATCGTCTTAAACGGCTTGATCGCCAGTTAAAAACCATAGACGACCAGAGCGTGTTTACTGGGAGGACACCGACTATCTGGGACTTTCAGGTAGCCGATAGGAATTGTCTGTGTAAAAATATTTATATGTATATATCAGTGCAGAGGAGGAGGAGGAAGGAAGAGGAGGAAGCTCTACAGCAGAGTCCCAGACGAGCTGCTCATGAGAGCTGCTCTGATCTGGATGAAAAGACGCTCCATAGCGGTTAGCGGGTAGCGCAACCTGCTCTTAAAGGCAATGGCTGCTGGCGCACTGATTGGTTTAACAGGTGGAACGCCCTAATCACTCCTATGGATAATGTAGCGGTTAGCGCAGGTGGGATAGCAGGTTTAGCAAAGGGGAAGATTGCGTTCTTCGTGGGGGAACGAGCCTCCCGCTACCCGCTATCCCTAAATAGCAGCTTCAGGAGATCTGGCGAAAGATTGGACCATAAATCTAAAACCCAGCGAAGCGTCAAGACTTTCAAGGTATGCTTGAGCAGAACCAAAAAGGTCAGCCTCAGTCACAGTTCATGGCCCCTCCAGCAGGATAATGACCCAAATCGCCATAAAAAATCCCCCCATATTGGCTGGACTACAGTTAAACGGGCCTTCAGAACGCGGGTTACGCACAAAAGCATGTTGAACCCGAATTTAGGGAAACTCATGAGTTTTTGGTTTCACAAAGCAAGCTAACTTCACGCCAAGAAAGAGGGTCAAGTCAAGCCCGTTACCCAGGTAACCTCTACTCAGAGTCTGCTACAACGGTAATGTACTCTGTGAACTAAACCTGGTGGAAAGCGGGTTTAGCTGCACATAGAAGTTTCTTCTCCATCGCCTCCCTCCCATGAAGCTGGAACAGGTCTAATTTTATCACACAGGTGATGTTATAACATGTGTTTTCGAGATGTTCGAACAATCACGGGTCCTTTGGTTGACTGAAGATCCCGTTAAAATGTTATATAGCCTCGCCCCACTAGCCTATATAACATACATTTATGGGATCGAGTCTTGAGCACTTGCATACTTTTTTTGCTCACAGATAAAGTTGGTGGCCAGTTGCTCTGGATGGGGAAAAGCCATGCAAACATTTAAGGGAATCAGTGACTTCGGACTGCCAGGAAACAAAACGAACATGGAAAGTTTTATAGTTGATTTTACAGACTGTATAAACAGAACTGGGCAAACCCTCAATGATGTCGTCCTCTGGTCTTCTGAAGCCTGCTATGCAAAGCTCTGGTTGATGCCTTATTGGCAGGAGCCGACTGCCCAACCCTCCTCAATCCAGTTATGGGCCAACAGGTGGAACGAACAATCCTGCCAGTTCGTTGGAATCCACCCACCTTAACATCAGTCACTGCAATAACGCCACGTTAGTTAAGCTTATGCTAGCGTACGATACTAAGTAACGCAACCTCGCATCTGTCCATCTGTCCTCGTTTCAGATCCTCCCGAGCTCTGCCAGAGCTACAGCGCTCATTCGGCCTCTGGCCTGATGGCCGAGGCTAGTCAGCTAGCTAACCTAGAAAGGTCCGGGGCTGAAGGCTTGGCCGAGGCAGCCTAGCGGCCTACAGCTGCTCTGGCCTTAGCATTTCCACACTGGACCCTCCAACCTAGAACCCTCTGTGGTGCGCAGTTAGTACGATTAAAATTATAATGATTACGCTTTCTTAGAAAGTTATAAGTAGCGCTACTTTTTTATGCTTGTATGGAATGATTCTATTTGCCTTCTTGTGATTTTATGCATCTGTAAAGCACTTTGAATTGCCTTGTGTACGAATTGTGCTCTACAAATAAACTTGCCTTGCCTTACTTCACTTGCTCCTTGGGCTCCCGTAAATCTCACCCCTCTTATGAGATCTGTGTCCTACAGCTTTGTGCCATCAGTTTCTGGCGGGTCGGAGAATTCCCGCTCCGGGCCTGTGATGTCACAGTTCGCTGCAGATCTTACTGGCTCATATTTTCAGACCGAGGTAGCTCTCAACAAAGAGACAGAATCTGATCTAACAGTCACATCAGACCTAAAATATGCTCATATGCACATTTTTTCTGTGTCGTACGATCCTTTTGGATAATAACCATGTTTGCATCATCGCTGCGGCCACGTTAGCGGGCTAACGGTGGTATTCAGCCTCTCAGTTCATGGCCTCCAACACCCACAACACACTCACACCGATGTCAGAATCATTTTAACTCCATGAAGATTCACGACATGAACTCTTTGTCCTTAAGAGAGAATAACGACAATAGGCGGATAAAGGGAAGTCACCACATTTAACAGCATTAAGCCACTCAGTACCAGACGCATTAGAGGGAGAAAGAGGGGATGAAAATAAGGATGAGAAGAGAGCGAAAATGACAGCGAGGCACAGGCAGAGACGAGCGAGGCAGTGATAAATCTGAGGATTAATCCGGGCTACTGCAGAGGGATTAAATCATTTCCTCGCTGAACGTTCGCCTGCTCCGTCAAACAGCCGAGGTTAAGCAAACCGCCGTCTCCCTGCCCCGCTCTGTTCTGCTGCTGCGCTCTCATCCACGCAGCCATCGTTTCCCCGTCTCCTTAATGGCATTAGGAGGGGAAGTCTTTAATCGGAGGAGCGACGCGGCGAGGAAGGCCTCTGCGCGTGCGCGTGCACGTGTGAACGCTTGCACGGATACGGACACAAGCACTGAGCAGATGGATCGTTGGGCTAATAGATGTCAGTGTTTCTGATAATCTGATGCAGGAGAGAGAGACTGCAGAAAGACTCATTGATTTCCCTCGTGGCAAGTCTATATGTGCACGTGTGTGTGTGTGTGTGTGTGTGTGTGTGTGTGGGCGGACAAATGGATTACTTTGAGAAGAAAAAAAAAATCACATCCGTGTATCAAAATCAAAACTGACAGCTTCAAACAGTTTGTCAAATTTCCCAAATCACCCAGTTATTTCTAGGGAAGGAAATTGATAAGATTTTTCCGATTCCGATTCCATTATCGATCCGTTTAACAATTCGAATCTTTATCGATTCTCTTATCGATTCTAATTTGAGGAAAAAGGAGTTTTATCAGCATAAATTTTTTTCACTTAGAAGTCATGACCTAACAAACTCAACAGCGAGGTCAAAAGAGGCCCAAAGCCTGGATAACGTGTTAACTGTTGTAATATGTAACTGTGCAAATACACAAGAATGTGTAACATTTTACTAACAGATTTATCCTAATAGAAATGAAAAAAATCTCCCTTTTAAAAGGATATATGAGCTCACTAAGCACTCAAAAATAATAATAAAGAACGATAAATACTATCAAATACAACGGAACAGTGCATACTACAAATCTGCAAATACTATGAAGAATTAACAATTCTTTTGCAGAAAAATAATCATGTCTTCCAGCCTCTGAACCAGCCAGACTCTCTCTCTCGTCACGGTCATCTTCTAAATGTAATGCAGAAGGCATTCGTTTAATAGCATAGCGTTAATGTTATAGCGTGTTTTACAAAGAAGCACATAGGCAGCGGGATAGCTACTAACCAGAGTTACCAGAGGTGATCTTAGCTTGGCTACTGCTGCTGGGTTGAGATCCATCAGTCCGAAGCGTCAAAAACACGACACTCGTTTAACATTATCTGTGTTCAAATGTTTCTGCATGTTAGCCGTGTTCCCTCCCGACGCTGTTATCTCCACTTTACAATGACTGCTAGTTGCCTTGTTGCCATCTTTCTTTAGTGAAGTGAAGCCAAACTTTGGAGCGTTTGAACCTGGTGGGCGCCATTGTTGTTTACAACTCCAATGTGCGTGCTAAACCGACGTAACTTAATCACGTAAGTGCTTTCTGGAATTGACTGTGCGTAACTTGCGTAAATTACGTGAGATTCGTGCTGTTTGGAATCAATAAGAGAATCGCTGGATAAACTGCCAAACGATTCCATGGAATTGAAACACATGGAACCGGTTCTCTACAGGAACCGGTTCTGTACAGGAACCGGTTCTCTACAGGAACTGGTTCTCGATTACCAACCCAAGTTATTTCTGAGCTTCGGGTTTCTCTTTTCTCTGCAGCGTAACTGGTTTCAGATCTGCACGTGCACCAGTGTTGGTGCGGAAAAGGATCGTTCCCGTTCTACCGCGTTTCCTGTCCCAAAAAAACCCCACAGATTCAGACCCTCGGCAGGTGAGATCTCATCAAACCTGGCAGCCGTCGAAAGAACGTCGGAGCCATCAACTGAGTTGACTTTCCTCAGATTCGAACTTGTACATCAGAGAGAAACGAGGGTTCAGAAGCACCCGACTGACTTTCTAACACATAAGATGGACCGGCAGCGTTTTCCAGGTGGGAAATGTAGGATTATTGTACCAGAGACTAAAAATTATCGTATTTTGAGGGAAATTATCGTACATCTGTCATAACCAAAATAACAAGCCCAATGATGCGCTATAGTCAAATATAATCACTCTAGTGATAAATCGCGTCCTACAGGCACTCACAGCTTCATGGTAGAGGTCTTCTGAACAACCCGACAACCCAAAAACCAGAGGTTCCGACCTGACCCAAATCGGGTCTCAGGCCCATTTAAAAGACGTGACTCCGGGTTCGGGTCGGAATCGGTACAGTTAGTCTCGGGTCCGGTCGGTGCTCTCTGACAGACTGGGTCCACGTTTACTCGAGAGAGGTAAAGATATTGGCGGTTACAGCCAATGTCAGGACTCGGGGCAGTTTAATTAATTATTCATTAATGTGGCGTATTTGTCATGAAACAATCGCGTTGCCGTAGCGTGTTATTAGCGGTTTGTCCGGCAGCTGTAAAGCACAACGGATCACCAACATGACAACGTTGGATGAGAGAACATACTCACACGTCCTGACCGGTGTAGGCTATTAGCGTTAGCAGTTGCTACCAATAGCATCTGTATTTATTCAACGCTAGACAACTTTAACATGAGCAACTATAGGCTGTATTGTCTCGGTTCTATTCGGGTAACTCGGTTCGGTTCGTGGTCGGAAACTAAAGACTCGGGTCGGGTCGGTTTCGGGTCGAATTTTCACGGGTCCATTCGGGTTCGGTGAAGACCTCTACTTCATGGCGTAAGTATGGAATTGGTTAACGGCACCACATCAGCCCCAACTAACAGTTGCGTTAGACTAATGTGTCCCCCAAAAACAAATTAGAGGTGGGAACTAATGAGTCCTGGAGGCGATTTTGGAGACTCATTTTTTTTCCTTAGTTTTTCTCTTCTGCTTAAACTCTGTTTAAATCTCGGTCGCTCCACTTCCTGATCTGGTCCTGACTGTGAGCGTCTCGTGGGCGGGCACAGTTGACCATTCAGCCTATCAGGCTAGTTGTTCTGAGACAAACATTCGTATCTCACGCTCAGCAAAGCACGATTGGCTGGAAACATGTCACATGGGAACAGATGCCTTCAGGGTTCAGAAAAAAAAAAAAAAATCTCTTCGGCAGACAGTTGCGGCAGGCAGTAATTTGAAATGGTCAAATTATCGTACATTTGTCCTTTTTTTGGATTATTGATCGTACATCGTACACAGGGCCAAATTATCGTACAAATATGATAATTATTGTACACCTGGCAACCAGTGACCAGTCCAGGATGATGAACCGGGTATGAAAGAGGGATGGACAGATGGACGGATGGATGGAGATCTTATAGACTTGTTTCTAATGGTGCCTGAAAAGAATTTACTCAATTTATAAACCATTCAGTTCAGTAATACTTCATTATCCCCGAAAGGAAATTAGTTGCGGTGACTGTAATTATTTAATTTGGCCAGTGGGAGGCACTGCAATTAGTACATTTAGGTGTCTGCTCATATCTTTGCTCAGATTTTGGAAATTAAAGGTGAAAAATTCTTCTCACTTTTTCTCTTTTTTGCTATATTTTGTTGAAAATTTAAATATATAAATATCACATTTGTATTCCCTCGACGTTTGTTGCAATTAAATCCAATAAAAATCTCCTGAAAAACTAAACAAAGCTGTAAAATGTCAAGACAGTTAAAGGCCTGGATCCTAAAAACAACTCCAGGTCTGATATCTGAAGACGAGGTGAATAAAGAGAGACGGAGACGACGCAAATCTAAACAGTGAGTGAGACCAGAACACGTTAACGGACAGTTAATGTTAGTTCAGACAAACGGAGGTCATTTTTTTAAACTTTTAATGTGTGCAACAAGTGACTAAAACTGCAGCATCTGCAAACATCCGCCGCTACGTTGTCACAAGTCTGTTCCCGATGTCGCACAAACTCTGTCGGTTTGTGGGAAAAGAGGACGGTTTGTGGCCCAATTCATGTCTCAGAACTGTTCTGTTTCAATTGTGGATGACATCACAGGACACGCCCACACATTTTAAATGGCGCATTACTTTGAAACTGACCATCGGAGAGAAACGGTCAGTGGGCGGGGCACGGCGGGATTCGTCCGTTTCGCTTTTATTTTCATGAAAACAGCGGGAAACTTCGCGGCAGGAGCCGGCCAGCGTTGCCAGATTGGGCGGTTTCCCGCCCAGTTGGGCTACTTTTGATTACAGCTGGCGGGAAAAAAATGCATTGGGCGGGTAAACGCAATTTGGGCTGCTTTTACCAACATCTGGCGTTTTTTTTTTTATATTGTGAAAACAGCACAACAAACTGTTTTTTTTATGGTTTAAAAACAGTACAAATACAAAATTCAGTATACTTTACTGACTCGTAATGTGGTCATCCAATTTAAAAAATATTTAATCGCAGTGAGTTATTCAGTCGCCGTAACAACGCGCTATCGTGACATCACCTCAACAAACCTCAGTGCGCCGATGCAGAAGTCTGAGGCAGAAGCGCTCTCTCTCAACTCAAAGCGGTAGATTATTCTGATAGCTAAATAAGTAGGCTAACATGCCGAAGTGGTGAAAATATAAGAAATGGTGTTTACGTGGTTGATGTTACCGCTGCTGCGTTAGCTTGGGCCTTGGGCACATTTTCTGTGACATGCACTATGATAAAATACAACTATATATTTAGGCTTAATTGTTTAATACTGTAAATGCATTTAAATCCACGTTTATTTAAATATGAAACGTTTTCGTATTAAAAACACTTATTGGGCGTTTTTTTTCCTGAACTGGGCAGGTTTTGGAACGCGATTGGGCGGAAATGGCTCAACCAAATCTGGCAACACAGGAGCTGGCAGGACTGGTTGGGTTTAATGCGGGAAATTGGCGGGAATCAGGAGAATAACAACACGAGCTCGGTTTGTTGTCTGTGGTGTTTGTTGTGCTGCTCGGACACTCGGGGGGTTAAAAGATAAAGAACGATAACCCTGAAGAAAACAAGAGCATTCTTTCACCAAGTTATTTCTCCAGCGTTATCCATCTTACCCCCGACTGTAAAGAAATAAGTTATTTACTGAAACGGACGCCAAACTCACCAATGTTTGTATTTTTTAACCGTCTTGGGTGCTTCGTAGACTCTCTTTTACTCCACTACAAACTGAAGCGACTATAAAATGATGCAGTAGGTTTCTTTTCCTGAAGCTGAATCAGCCCTGAACTGTGTTTAAATTCATATAAAGACAGTTCTGAGATCAGGGATCATGATGGCTGCTGGGAGCTGCTCACAAACACGTTCTGGTTCAGACTGAATCAGAACTGAGACTCGTGCAACTCTTTGCGTCTCCACAGACACCTCGAAACCTTCAGCGGACTTAAACAGAGTCTCTTGGAGCTGCAAATAAAGAAAGATTTTTTTTTTTTTTTTTTTTTTTTTTTGCCACAACCTTCTCCTAGTTAGACGAGTAATGACAGGCGTGGGTGTTTACCTCACGCACATGCAGCATCTCTCTCAAAGGTTCCAGCCGACACCTGAGTGACACCTGAGCGCTCCTCTTTCTCCTCTGAATCCTCCTGCACCCCCCCCCCCCCCCACCACCACCACCCCTGCAGTTGTAATTGGGTATGACACAGGATCAACTGGGAGAGAGAGGGTGAGAGAGGACGCATTTGAATGCGCCGACTGTCGTCTTCATCACTGCTCCTCCTCTAACCCGCTGCTGCTGTTGCCGTGGCAACATCTGCGTGACCGCATCCCCCACCAACCCTCCTCCACCTCCATGTTTTTTTTTTTTTTGTTGTTGTATTTTTTTTTTTTTTTTAATCAAGATTGACCCCAAGTGTCTCAAAGATCGTGCGTCTGTATGTGTGTATGAGGCGCTCTGTGCCAATTACCGCAAACATCACCGCGGATTTTAATGCGGGAACTCGGGAAGAATTATCCCGAGTGGAGAAAATGTAGCCGCTCGAGTCCAGCTTGTTACATTAAGGTAATCAAGTACGTCGCTGCACACCTGGCTGAGTCTCGCTGTCGCTGAGGGGGAACGTCTCGAGCTCCAAAGCTCCCACAGCTGCCACGAGCTGCCCTTCATCACAGCTTCTTCAAAAAACAAAAATAAACAAATAAATAACAGGTGATTTCAGGATATTTGTTTCCTTTTTTGCCATTCTGATTTATTTTGTGCTAAGTGCCAAAACGGTTAAACTGCTTTTACATCTATAAATTATATGCTTTTCTGTGTTTTTCATCTCATCATTAGGGTTTTATGATGATCGATCACCTTAGAGACAACTGAAATAAAAAAAATAAATAAATAACAAGCATAACGTATGTCGCAGCATTCCCGTGCACAGTTTACTCCGTCTTCAAGGTGATGAGAAAGCTTCGTTCTGGAGAGTTTTTATCCCGAAGTGGCTCTCTGTGATGTCATCACCGGCAGAATCTCCTTGTATGGTCACATGTTCTCCAGGAAGTGTGGATCCGCAACAGCAAGAGCTTCAGCTGGTGTTTCAAAACTGGAGGTTTACGACTGTAAAGCAGATCCATCATCCTGGTGGATCTGCTGGAGATAAAGGACCTGATCTTCCTCCAGATCTCCTAAAGCCACTATTAAGAGATAGCGGGTAGCGGGAGGGGTGTTCCCCCGCAAAGAACGCAATCTTCCACCTTGCTAAACCCGCTATCCCACCTCAGCTACCCGCTACATTATGCATAGGAGTGGTTAGGGCATTCCACCTGCCAATCAAATAGCCTTTAAGAGCAGGTTGTGCTACCCGCAAACCACGTGACCAGGTGGACACACATTGACGCCATTTGGACGCGCTCTTGTTCGCTCCGACATGCAGGTTGTGCGATCGCAAGATACCGAGTTTGCCACTTTTGCCTTTGTGGCATAACAGGTAGCTGCTTTAGGGAGCGGAAGATTGTATTAAAGGTTAGCGGAGGTTTCTATACCTGCAATATGCGGGTAGCGGCTAGCGTTAACTGGTAAGGGGAAGTGTACGATCGGGGCTTCAGTCTTGACATTTGTTACGAAAACGTCTACAAAGAAGTGTGTTTTTTGGGTGTGAGGGAAAGCTGGCCGACCGTGGGTCTGTGGACGCACAGATGTAGCGCGCCGAAGTTAGCGTTGCTCCAGTGGGAGGAGCGCGTTTTAATGCAAACATCAGTGATACAGTAACCATTGTTGCAAAGTCTCACACTTTCACGCTCCGTCTCAAACCAGAAAACTATGGAGTTTTTCTGCTGCAGAAGTTTCTGGCTCAGTCATAAAACTTTATTAATCCCAGGAAGGGTGATTCGTCTGCAGCTTAGCACATCTACAAACACCCCAACATGTCAAATCCAATTCAGTACGCAAACAAACAAAAATAAATGAGATGCAATTCATACCAATAGGCATCATTTAAAAGCACAATCATTAGAAATATCATTTAAATTCACTGGTGTCAGAATTAACGGCCCGATTACAAGAGGAGTAACAGATTTGGAGCATTGATTAGCTCTCCTCGGAGGTACGTGATAACGGCGGCGTGAAGGCATCACTGTGAGCCCAGCAGACAGAACATGACGGGGCTGGTTAATAATGCTTTTTGCTAAACAACCAGATTCTCTCAGAGGGAACGTGAGCATCTTTGTTTGTTTCATCATTTAACCCAACAGCTTTAATGGGCAAAGTATTCACAAAACATCCAGATAAAATACGTGGTTTTCCTGCTCCGTCCCCTTTCATGTTCCGCATCCGACTCAGGCTTGAAAAAGCCTGGAGGGATTTCATGTCATCAGGTGATAAAATGATCAACAGCATTTCCAGTGATATTAGTGACACGTTTAGGACACTGTTTGGTGAAAACACCGCAGTGATACAGAACAACAGCTCCCTTTTCAACCACGTCTCTACAGCTCTGTTCACAGCAGCTGGTTTCGGGGGGGGGGGGGCGCCTCGGGCCTCGGGCCACAGAACTGAATTTGTTTTATAATTGACTGGACTTTCTGTTGTCATTACACATCTGTGCCACTAGATGGAGCCGCACTGCAGTAACCAGCTAGAGAACAGCAGGACAGTGAACACATGGAGCAGATCTGATGGAACATGGAGGAATGACCACAAAGTTTTGTTGCAGTCCAGAATTTATTTTTAGACAGAATTGTTAATATTGCTACCTGAGTTGCTACCTGAACTGTAAAGTTCACGGATTTTTACCGTTTTCCATGTCTGTTTTAGCTTTTCTGCATGTTTATCTGCTTATTGTCTTCCGGTTCCGCAGCAGCCAGAAACAGACTTTTCAAAACAAAAGCATGTGAGCAACATGTGTTAACGCGAGATAAAATAAATGTTGCGTTAATAAATTAATGCGTTAATGCGATAATAACTCGTTAACTTGCCCAGCCCTAATTTATTCATAAAATCTCCCCTTTAATCTAAAATAAATCACGTATGGGCTCTGGCATAAGACTTTTTTTTAAATATTAATTTTAACATAAATCTTGCCGTCAAAAATATAGAAAAACATATTTTTTCTCCATCTTGTTTTAGTTTTAATTATGTAAATGCCTCTTCTCTAATGTAACAGCTCCACATTTACCGGTTTATAACAAACTTCTGACATTTCTCCATGAAATTATTATTCCTTTTAGATATGTAGTTGAAAATCTGGCTGTTGTCGTTGCGTGGCACATGTCCTCCAACTGCCCCAAACATATTTTCATTTTTCATTAACATACATCCAGACTAAAACCGTCTCTTTTTCTAGAGGGTTTACATCACCAGTTTCCTTCTATAATCACTTGTTAAACTAAAAGAGCAGATTTATAGAAATAATGTCTCTTCTGTGGCTCCGATACTCTTAGTTTACTTCAGTCACAATTCAATTAATTAATTTACAGATTAAAGTCACAGGATGGTTGTCAGTGCGGCTACCATTTTATTTCTTGGTAAAATTGTGTTTGTCTTGAGTTGTAAATGAATAAAGATTGAGTAACCCCCAGGGAACATGGCTTTTTTTTTTTTTTTTTGCCGTACTGGAATAAAGTGTAATGTTTTCTTCTTTCCGAGGGGCTGCAGCAGAAAATCATTGAGAAGCACTGCATTAGACCGACTGACTTTTGCCCAAGTAACAAAATAAAATAAAGAAATCCAGATGCGTCTGAGAGGAGACAGTGGGGGAGTTGAGCGGCAGCAAAGCGGGGGACCGGGGGGGGTATTTACAGACCGATGGCTTTTCAGGTTGAAAACTCATTTGAAAAGTTAAAAAATCATTTATGGAGCAACAGACGTTCAGTCATCAATCGTCTTTGCAGATCCGTGCGCACAAGTCAGGTAAACGCAGAGCAATAATCCGGACCTCATATCACTTGTTCTCTGAATCATTAGGAGAATGACATCACTGCCACTAGCGCTCGGAGCACTGACGAAGATGCATAGAGATTGTCGGGAAATACCGCACCTTTCACCAATACGTGGCTGCAGGACCACGTTTTGGACTCCGACACCCCTCTGAGGGCTTTCACAGGAGGAGACGTAGGTCCCGATCATACACTTCCTGCTAGCCACTACCCACTACCCACTAACCGCGGGTATAGGAACCTCTGCTAACCGCTAATGCAATCTTCCGCTCCCTAAAGCTGCTACCCATTATGCCTCCCTTACTCACTTTGTAAGTGTGGCAATGTGTCTTTTGCCCTTTCTGCAAACTTGTGATCGGTGGTCAGACCACCCGCTACCTGCATGTCGACTCGTACAAGAGCACGTCCAAATGGCATCAATGTGCATCCACCTGGTCACATGTTGACGTGCACAAATGTCTCTACCTCTCGAATTAACTGTATAAAAAGCGTGATTTGGCCTCAGTTGAACCCCTGAGAAAATGGCAGAGATCGTCTTAAACGGCTTGCTCGCCAGTTAAACCATAGATGACCAGAGCGTGTTTACTGGGAGGACACCAACTATCTGGGACTTTCAGGTAGCTGATAGGAATTGTCTGTGTAAAAATATTTATATGTATATATCAGTGCAGAGGAGGAGGAGGAAGGAAGAGGAGGAAGCTCTACAGCAGAGTCCCAGACGAGCTGCACATGAGAGCTGCTCTGATCTTGATGTAAAGACGCTACATAGCGGTTAGCAGGTAGCGCAACCTGCTCTTAAAGGCAATGGCTGCTGACGCACTGATTGGTTTAACAGGTGGAACGCCCTAACCACTCCTATGCATAATGTAGCAGGTAGCACAGCTGGAATAGCGGGTTTAGCAAGGTGGAAGACTGCATTCTTTGCAGGGGAACGCCCCTCCCGCTACCCGCTATCCCTTAATAGCAGCTTTAGCAGATCCGGCAGTAGATCGAGCCTATATTCTGCAAACAGAGGAGGGACTGCGGTGCTTGGAAGCAGTCTAATCCTGAGGGTGTAGCTGCGAAGGAGCATCTACAAACCATTTATTGCACATAAAATGGAAAAGCACATCCAGAGACCGCAGACGGCGCAAATGAGGAGAGACCGCCGTGCCAGTTGACACCAGATGGAGTAATCCCGGACTGTGAAGGACTGTCTCTGCACCTGGATACTGAACTGTCACCTGCGGGTTTCCGCCAGCGCTGTTGACTGTGAACATGTGACATCATCGGCTCAGCTGTTGCCAGGCGACAAAGACATCTCACTGCATTCACGGTGATCTCTGGAGATTTGCAACAATATCTCTTTTTTTTCCCCTTTGAAGATAAAGAGACATTGAATTAAAGTGAGCAGCTCTGTGCAGTACTACCGGTAGCTCAACGGCGAGTTACACATTTCTTCATAAAAACGACTAACTCAATAGAAAATGCATGTACTTGACCTTTAAAAGCGAGAAGAAGAAAGATACAAATTAATTGGTTTTGTACTCTGGAATGAAAAACTCACAACACAAGACTGTCAGTGAATAAGAATGGTTTAATAAAATCTTATTCAGTCGCACATCAGATGCATTAACGCCGTTGGACAGAATTACCGCGGTTTTGTTCCTGAACAAATACAAAACCATAAAGGTCAAAATGAATGTAAGTGAATCAGTTCTTCTGAGGATGCTCCCCCCTGTCCTCTGCATTCAACATGTTGAAACCTGAATCTGGTTCCTTTACTTCTCATCCTGTCCAAAGCAGCGGAGGCGTGGAGGGAAAACGAATCTTACATTCGTCGGATGGAGGAGCGGCGCCGGACACGTCCCGACGTCTCGACGTCTCAAGTTCATGGAAATGCTCTACACCGATCGTCTAAATAAACTGAGCTGAAGGTTTTTTAAAAAACAAAAGCTTCCCTGTAGTATGTAGCAGTGCAAACTAAATAGTGCAAGTTTAACTCATGATGCTGCAGTTGGCAGAATAAAAACATTTTTAAAAACAAGGCATGCTAACAGCAAATCAACACGGCACAGCAAATGCTGCTCTTAGCGCCTCGATCTTCAGATGCAGGTTTTACCCTCTTCCTCCCACTCTTCATCCGTGGTTGACCAGCAGGTTCTAAGAGGCGGGAAAAAAAGAGAAAAAGAAAGGCGAAGTGAGACAGTTTGCAACCCTGAAACATCCTCTGACCTTTGAGATGCTCTTAAGTGCAGAGAGCATCCGTTTTTTGTGTACAATTTTCTGCTTTTAACCGGCCACATCTGAAAGGTCAGATTTGGTAATATCGGGGATTATCTCTGTAATGAAGAGAAGGCAACCTGTTGACCTGTGAATACTCCGCTTCAAATCACCACTCCAGAGGATTTCTGAGGGAGAGGCGCATTAAAACAGAAAGCAGCGAGAAAAAAACGACAGGATGAGAATTTCTTGTGACTTGTGGAGTCGGCGTTTGATGTTTTTTCTTTTCTTTTTTCCGTCTGATGTTAACTTGACAAACTTGAAAAACAATCTGGAGTGCAAAGACACGTTCGTATCATCCCTCGTCTGTCTGGTGTTTGAGATGTCGGTTTTGAGTTTAAATATCCGGAAGTATCGAAGTCTCGATGAGCTGGGAAGACAGAGATCTCAGGGCGACTTTGAGAAATGCATCAGTTCTCAAAGTAAGGTGATTAAAAAAACAGTTTGAGATAAAAGCTGTTGTTCAGTGAAAAGCCGGCCGAAGCTATTCAGAGATTTATTTCAAATTTTCGCAAACAATAACTCGGAGAGCGCAGACCTCCAGCAAGCGCAACAATTCCCCCCAAACAGCGATTTACAGCATAAATATTAGTCGTACATATAGCACTGACAATATGAGACTAGTAAAAAAAAGTACCACATCTTCCTTTTTTTTGTGACGCACACAAAAACAAATAATAATGCTATAAAGATTTCATGCAATATTTGTTTCCAAAGTCAATATATTGAAATTAAACAACCACAAAGTTTTTTATAGAGATTGCGATAAAATCTGCATTCTGGATCAGATCTGGATCAGCCTTTCAAATTTGATAAAGGTTCCCATTGTCAATCCCTGAGTCAAATTTCATGAGTTTTGGGCAATAATTAACCGAGATATTGAGAAACAAAATTTTCGGCCCCATTGACCGCAATGTTATCGAAAATTTGAAAGTGCTCCAGAATTCAGGATTTCTTCTGGATCACACCCAAAATGAAATCAGTTCTTCCTTTTCCAATTTCTGACAACTCCTGAAAATTTCATCAAAATCCATCCATAACTTTTTGAGTTATCTTGAACACAGACAAACAAACAAACTAGAAAAGCACTCGGAGAGCGCAGACCTCCGCCAAGTGCAACAGTTCCCCATATAACAATTTACAGATTGCGATAAAATCCGCATTCTGGATCAGTTCTGGATCAGCCTTTGAAATTTGATAGAGGTTCCCATTGTCAATCCCTGAGTCAAATTTCATGAGTTTTGGGCAATAATTAACGTAGATATTGAGAAACAAAATTATCGGCCCCATTGACCGCAATGTTATCGAAAATTTGAAAGTGATCCAGAATCCAGGATTTCTTCCGGATCACACCCAAAATGAAATCCGTTCTTCCTTTTCACATTTCTGACAACTCCTGAAAATTTCATCAAAATCCATCCACAACTTTTTGAGTTTTCTTGAACGAAGACAGACAGTCAGACAAATGCTGGCAACAACATAACCTCCTTGGCGGAGATAATAATAATCAAAATTTTAAGAGACTTCAGCAGCTCTCCATTAACTCCAGGTCCTACAGGACGCAGAGGCGCCACGATCTGGCTGCGCTGCCGCTTTGACCCGTCCTCGGCGTGACCTTGGCGTGACCTCGGAGCACTTTCAAGCCTGCTGGGCTGGATTTCTGAGATCACAGGTTCACCCGACGGTTGAGGGATCATGTGAGAATCCCGTCGTAATCTCCTCACTTGAAAGAGCTTTTCTCGCCATGACTCGCCCTTTCTGCTGTTACACACACGAGAAGGATGAGCGGCGTCGAATAAAACGTGCCTCTTAAATGAACCTGTCCTGGTACGGGTGCTTGAATGTGGTTTAAATCTCCCTCCACGACCTCTGAACTGCCTCCGGCACGCGTCTAATGGTCGTCTCTGGGACGCATCTGAACGGCACTGCGGCGCTTCTGGTCGGGCAAAAAAGAAAGGCGGTCTTAGACTTCCTTTAACGTCATGACTCATTTTCCAATGTAAGTGAGAAGAATTTATTTCTATAAATGTGGAACTGGTCAGCCGCTTTCTTAAAGACGTAAATTAGACGATCAGCGCTAATGTTTTTGCCAAATTGGCTGTGGTTTTCTAGCGATGTGTGAGAGAGATCAAGGTTGTCTGTATGAACTGTGGCAGCAGGCATGCTTGGAGAAAGCTTAGTGCTGTTAAGTACTGCAGAGATGACTCCAGCTGTGATACTCCAACCAACAAAATCACTGAGAGAATTACAGACCGGGGTGATCAATATGGCTCAGCTCCTCTGATCCTCTGGGCTTTCTCTCCTCGCTGTTCGCTCTCTTGCCGTTCGTGTGTTCCCCGCTGATTTCTGTTTTTGAAAGGCTTACTGTTCTTACGATGGTGAAATCCCACTTTTGGGATACAATTTATAAAAGATGTTTTTACAGAGGGCTGAGTTATAAAAAAAGAAAGAGAAAAAAAACACATGGCAGTCTTTCTCTATGATGTGTAAACTTTTCTTTCAAATTCACTGCAGGAGCCAATTTGTCCACTAATACGTCCAGTGAGTTTGGTTTAATTAATCCCACAGGACGTTTATGAAGCCTAAAAGTCTAACTGTGTTTGGAGTCACAAATACTTCAGCAGCTCCGTTGCAGAGAATCCCAGATAAATGTTTTTCAGGCATTGAAGAGTTTCAGTTTTTTTGTTTTGCTTTGAAATGATTTAGGACTACTGTCAAATCATTTGTAATTTCTCCACCCACATCTAGGGTTGGTAATCGAGAACCGGTTCCTGTAGAGAACTGGTTCCGTGTGTTTTAATTCCATGGAATCGTTTGGCAGTTTATCCAGCGATTCTCTTATCGATTCCAAACAGCATGAATCTCACGTAATTTACACAAGTTACACACAGTCAATTCCAGAAAGCACTTACGTGATTAAGTTACGTCGGTTTAGCACGCGCATTGGAGTGGTAAACAACAATGGCGCCCACCAGGTTCAAACGCTCCAAAGTTTGGCTTCACTTCACCAAAGAAAGATGGCAACAAGGCAACTAGCAGTCATTGTAAAGTGGAGATAACAGCGTCGGGAGGGAACACGGCTAACATGCAGAAACATTTGCGCACACAACATGTGATAACGAGTGTCGCGTTTTTGACGCTTCGGACTGATGGATCTCAACCCAGCAGCAGTAGCCAAGCTAAGATCACCTCTGGTAACTCTGGTTAGTAGCTATCCCGCTGCCTATGTGCTTCTTTGTAAAACACGCTATAACGTTAACACTATGCTATTCACTACCTACCTCCAGAAAGATCACGTATCCTTCCTGAAAAAGCAGACATGCATATTTTTCTGCAAAAGAATTAATTCTTCATAGTATTTGCAGATTTGCACTATGCTCTGTTCCGTTGTATTTGATAGTATTTATCTTTCTTTATTATTATTTTTAAGTGCTTAGTGAGCTCATATATCCTTTTAAAAGGGAGATTTTATCATTTCTATTAGGAAAAATCTGTTAGTAAAATGTTACACATTCTTGTGTATTTGCACAGTTACATATTACAACAGTTAACACGTTATCCAGGCTTTGGACCTCTTTTGACCTCGCTATTGAGTTTGTAAGGTCGTGACTTCTAACTAATAAAAATTGATGCTAATAAAACATTTTGTTCTCCTTTTTCCCCAAATTACAATCTATAAAGATTTGAATCGTTAAACAGTATCGATAATGGAATCCGAATCGGAAAAATCTTATCAATTCCCATCCCTACCCACACAAGGGCTGTTACCGGAGGCTGTCACATTCAGGTGAATGCTTCTCTCCATTAACATCAAACAAAAAAGACAGACAGAAACAAACTGTTTCTGTCCAAATTAACACAAACTGTTAACTTAGCCAGCTGTTTCCTGTACACTGCGAGAAAACGTCTCACAAATAAAACCGGAGTGTCCACTGGGTGGCAGCACTGGTCTAAATAGGTCGTTAAAGCCCCATTTGGGGTTTTTTCGTGTCATGTAAACTTCCAGTTTTGAACCGAACTCCCACTGACTTGGAAGGCGCAGATTTAGCACAAAGGTGCGGAAAAAACAGAGAAGGATATCGATGTACTGAACGTCTTTAAATCCCAGGTTACGTTCCCATCTATTATCTGTAGAATCTTCACAGCCAAATAAATCAATAGGTAGTTCATGAATCTGCGTCTGGGCTGCGTCTGAAAACAACCCCCTAGTTCATCGTCATCTTGTCCACCCGGGATTCGTATGTCGAGGACTATTTAACGAGTTCATCAGCTAAAGCAAATTTCGGACACTGCTACGGTAATTTTGCCGTTGTTCTTGCACAGCTAAAAGCAACACGTCACCACCAGCGTATGTATCATTGCTGCTTTGCCCATTTTAACATTTTCCCAAATAAAATAGAAAAAAAAATGGCAGCCATGGACGGTAGTGGACTACGTAGCAACTCAGGCGTGGTTTTGGACACAGCCGAGGTTGGTGCAAGGTTCCAAAAGCATTTGATTTGGCTCAGAGACTTGGGATCGTCAAACACCGCAGGTAAGGCTGAATTCAGAGATGGACTGCAGAAAGTGAAGTTGATTTATTTATTTTTTCTCCTTGGGCTGGCTTGGGGTTTGTTGTTGAGCGCTCATCCTCACACCAATGCACTCCGTGGAGTCTTAGCTTTAAAGCAATAACAGCATCCTTTTTGTGGCGTGTCTTTTTTCAGCATGTTCGCTTGGCTGCCTTGCTGTTGGGGTTATGTTTTTGTTTAGGTTGAAATAATCTTGATTCTCCCTTGTTAGGAACAGACTAAATGTTCTGGAAATCCTTGGAAGTTCACGAGCAACTCGTTTAATGCTTTCTACTCGTGTTAAAGGGAAAAAAATGAAAAGCTGTACCATAAAACCCACCATCAACACAATGGATTTCCCACCTGTTGTTCAAGCTGACGACCACTGCTGCGTTAAAGTCGCTGAGCTTACATCACGCTGCCTACCACACGGCGCTATGGTTTTAGTTTGGGCTCTTACGATGAGCCCGTTTTCATTTCATGCAGCTCTGCCCAGCAGATCAGCGAGACAGAATGAGGGTGCTGTCGAGAGGAGAAGCAGGGCAGGGCCAAATCACCGCTGGAGAAAGAAAGACGGAGAAAAAAACAAATAACAAATAAGAAGACCGTGGAGGCAGAGGAGGAGAAGAGGTCTGCCTGTTCCCCCTTTCTACAGAACTACAGCCCAGGAGCCTTGACTCAATTGGAAATCCATTTTATCTGATGACTGGTGGGCAAATGGTGATGGGTGATAGGCTGGAGCTCTGCAATTGATGGACCTAACCACTCCGCTGGTTAGAGATGGAGGGATGGAGATAGAGGGGAGTCTGGAGGAGAACACGAACTATAAAGACTGGCCTCACTAACAAGGTTCATTTCAGGCCACGGCTCTCAGCTGGCCTCCGCTTTGATCAAAAAACCCAGGAAGTATAATTGCTTAACTTAATATATTAACCAGTAATTAATGATCAAACTTAATTGGACAGTAAAGAGACTATGAGGAAGTTAGAGTGGGTAAACAGATTGGTCTCATGGTATTTAGCAAGTATTTACTACTATCTATAGAGCTTTTTTGAACTCAATTTTCTGCCAGTTTTGCACATCAACTATTGTGGCTGTTTACACCTGGCTTTAACATGCATCCAGGTGATGGCGTTGCAGGTGTACAGTTCAGTTTAGCTAAATATAGTCTCAGCTAAACTGCCTGCAGAACTACAAATGAGCCTGACAAAATTAAAGAGGTTCTGGACTTCCATGCGCATTACTGTTGGAGTGACATCCCTAAAGGAGAAAACATGGCGGATCTTCATATTGATTGATATTGGTTTGTCACAAGTTTTACATCATATGCCCTTCCTGACACAAGACCCTCCCCATTTATCTGAGCTCAGGACCAGCACGATGAGCTCACTGGCTTGTGATGCCTTATTGGCTGAGACCATGAAGGCTGTGTCCTGCCTAAGAACGCCTCTGCACCTAACGTCACCTTTCGGTCAGAGAACAACCAGTCGGTCCCGGTGCTGCATTTGATGCAGCTGACGACATTGTGTTAGAGAGGCTTGTTATTGGTATTAAAGGAACCCCATTAGCATGGTTTCAATCATATTTCTCTGATCTCAGTTTGTTCACGAGGAGTCTTCCTCGTGCAGTATAGTTGGTCGTGGTGTTCCACAAGGTTCTATGTTCAGGTCTTTACTTTTCACCCTTTTTAAAAGCTTCCTGTATCAGGCAGCATTGCATGAACTTATTCAGTTATACTTATCCTTGAAGCCAATAAGACCAGGAAGTTAGCTGGACAACAAAAATGTCTTAATGTTAAAAATCTGGAGTACTGATTACATGCAACTGATGTCATATAAGACTGAGGTTGCTGTCTTTGGACCTGAGCACTCCAGAAATAGACTTTCTAGTTCTCTAGTTTGCCTGCTTGGCATTGCTCTGGCATCTCATGCTGCTGTGAGTAACCTTGGCATTGTTTTTGACCAGGATTTGTTCTTTATAAACGCATAAAACATTTTCTAAAACTGCTTTTTTTCAGCTTTAGTACACTGTTAAAATAGAAAGTATCTATCCATCCATCCATCCATCCATATTACCCTGCAAAGAAAAATGAAAACCTCACTTCAAAAGTCAAATATGCTGGAGGCAGCATCATGGTGTTCTGGGATTAGTGTGCTGTCCGCGGGCCTGTAAGGCTTTCCATCACTCGGGTTAAAAAGCAGTACTTATATGTGTAAAAAAATGCTCACAGCATTAAGTCAAGGTCTGCCTGCGAGAGATCTCAGAAGCTGTGGAAAGCAGTAAAGAATGAGCTGAAAGAAAATTCACCTTTTCAAAGGCTTTTATCAGGAGTTCAGGCTTTTTCAAATATAAGTTGTCCACAAGAGAAATTCATGTTTCCAGAAGAACAGAAGAACTATTAAAGTTTGCAGGATTAATCTACAACTGCAAGCCTTTGATTGAGGCTTGACATGTTTTTTTTTTGATCCATTAATTTTTAAATGACAAAGCTGAATAAAGACATTATTGGTAATATTATGTCTTCAGTACCTGAATGTGTGTTTTTTCTTAAGCTGGTCTCTGTGGTGCGAAGAACAATCGACCCATTTTTTGATCAAGCTACAACATACACATGTAAAGACAATTTCTTCCTAAACAAAACACAATTCCAACACAAGGCAGTTTAGTGAATGCATCTTAAAAATGAGGAGGATGGGACAACGGGCCAGCTGTGACATGCGACCAACACGAACCTGTTAGACTCCACAGACTACAACGACGTACAGGTGGCTACTCTACAACAAACACCCACGAGTCCGACTATCGAAAACAAAAACCTTCAGCTTTCACAGAAGTTGAGCCAAAACCAAACCCGTCCCAGAGTTTCTGGAGATGTGGTCAAACACCCCACAGATCTGCAACCCTTCCACGTGGCGGCACTTGGCACAATGAAGAAACAAGAAACCTCACTGGAAGGAGGTAAAGCATTTAGGGCCCGATCTTCCGCCAAACCTCCTAAAGCCGCTATTTAGGGATAGCGGCTAGCGGGAGGGGCGTTACCCTGCAAAGAATGCAATCTTCCACCTTGCTAAACCTGCTATCCCACCTGCGCTACCCGCTACATTATGCATAGGAGTGGTTATGGCGTTCCACCTGTTAAACCAATCAGTGCGTCAGTAACCATTGCCTTTAAGAGCAGGTTGCTAAACCCGCTAACCACTATGGAGCGTCTTTTCATCCAGATCAGAGCAGCTCTCGTGCTCCTCCTCCTCTGCACTGATATATACATATACAGTGGTACCTCTACTTACGAAATCAATTGGTTCTGGAAGTAGTTTCGTAACCTGTAAATTAGTAGAGATGCGTTTTCCATGTAAATCCTCTAATCCGTTTCAAGCCCCCAAAAATTTGAACATAAATTTTTTTATAAATCATAAAAATGTATCAAAACATGTAACAAATACATGTTAGCATTAGATTACTGCACAATAAACATAAAATGAGAGTTGTACATAATAAAAAACAAAGAATAAAGAATAAAAGAATAAAAATTATGTTCATTTACCTTTTAACTCCTATCGTCTTCACCTTTTCTCTCTTAGCAGTGGTTTTTGCCTGATGTTTTGTAAAGAACAAATCCAAGGACATTTACTTTTGTCTGCTTTAAACAATCCTTTAAAATTGTGCAAGGTAAACATCACATAATGAGCAATAGCCCGACTAGTGAACCCTTTCTCTGGGTGATTCTTTTCAACAAATTCCGAGATTTAGAGAATTCAGAGAGAGATGCCAGGAAGATGCTAGGCGATAGCCAGGAAGATGCTAGCCGATAGCCAATGGCAGAGCAGCTACAAATATGTTTACGTTCGGTAAAGTCTGGGAGCTGCGAGTAGCGTATTGTATTTTTGCCTTTCATATCCTGAAATTTCTTTTGTAACAAGAAGCAATATTTTCCCGTTGAGGTGTTTTGTAACCTGAAAATTTCATATGTAGAGACGTTCTTAAATAGAGGTACCACTGTAAATATTTTTACACAGACAATTCCTATCGGCTACCTGAAAGTCCCAGATAGTTGGTGTCCTCCCAGTAAACACTCTCTGGTCGTCTATGGTTTAACTGCCGAGCAAGCCGTTTAAGACGATCTGTCAGGGGTTTCTCAGGGGTTCAACTAAGGCCAAATCACGCTTTTTATTCAAGAGTTATTTCAAGAGGTAGAGCCGTTTGTGCACGTCCACATGTGACCAGGTGGATGCACAGTGATGGCATTTAGACGCGCTCTTGAATGCACCAACATGCGGTTTGCAGGTAGCGGGTGGTCTGACCACCTGCTACCCACAACCCGCAACCGCAAGATACCGAGTTTGCGGAAAGGGCAAAAGACACGCCCATTGCCACGCCTACAAAGTGAGTAAGTCGGCATAATGGGTAGCGGCTTTAGGGAGCGGAAGATTGCATTAGCGGTTAGCGGAGGTTCCTATACCTGCAATTTGTGGGTAGCGGCTAAGTGGTAAAAGGTAAGGGGAAGTGTACAATCGGAGCCTTAGTGGCAATACTTTTGTTTGGTTCCTGATGAATCTCGCTGGCTCATGTCAGCTTGAATGTGCCGAAAAGTGACAAAACCTGGGAAGTTCACATGAACATTCCTCTAAAAACACAACAGGAAAACCAGTTTGGGGCTTTGGCGATACATTGCAGGATGGATTTCCAGACTGTTCAGGTTCTCACTGCTCAAATCCAGAGAGATTTGCAACCAAAGTCTAATATTATGTTTGACAGAAATCAATGAAAATGTCTTATTCATATGGCGTTCCATCTTCATTGTCCTGGTAGAAACTATACTCTTTTATTTTTTAACGCTCCTGCTGTCATCTCACATGTATTTCATTTGTTTTGACACCTGATTTATTCAAATCCACCTTGCAGTTGCTGAGAGACACTCATTTTAAGTCTGGTATGAAGGAGTCTTAAAATAGGCCTCATTAGGGAGGTTGATGAGAGGATCGCGTCTACTGTCACTTGTGATCACATATGTGACAGATAAATTCATAAAACGGCTAATGACTGCTGAAAATTGAAGTGCAGAAATAGATGTTAGGTATGCTAATTAAAAAAACACCATAAATGAAAGATGTTGAGAGATGTTAAAAGACTATTAATTCCTGAAACAAAATAATGAATACCTGCAAGACCAAGCATTTTAAATGGCTACAGCAAAAGTGATTAAAAAAAGAAGAACTCAAAAACGCAGGACTCCGTGTTAAACAACATGTATTTATTTATGTATTCAAGAAAAAGACAAATTGATCTCTTCAAGAGTCGTGGCCGTGAACTGGAGAGCAGTAACAAAAGGAGAAACGGTTTCCAGCGATGAAGAAGTGGAGAGACGGATTGATCGATCGACGACGGGACACAAGAAGAGCCGCGAGAAACCGGCACAAAATCCACCTGAAAGCTTCTGCTCCCGCCCTCTCTTATCCCTGCTGGTGGTCTCGCTTCCACAAAACGTCTTAAGCGTGATCAAGGGTGGGGGTGGGGGGCGTAAAACACTGACCAGACAGTGAGCGCTCCGAGTAATAAAAGGAGGAAAAATTACGTGTCAGGCGCTTAAAACACAATACCAGGCTGTGCCGCGTTATTACTGGAGACCCCCCGCTGGGAAACGCAGAAAGAGCGGGAGGGCGGCGGGTCTGGTGGCGCGAGCCGACAGAGGAGCGGCGGCGACCAGGAAGGTCGGGAGGGCCACGGAGGCTGGTGAAAACGTTTCTTTCAGGAGCAAATTGTCAGAAGCCTCAACTCCTCCCCGCCGCCTCCGTATCTCCCGCCGCCATTTTTCTGAAAGCTTTGAGGCATCCGAGGGGCCGCCGGGGGCCACGAGGCAGATGAAAGAGGAAGCAGAGGCTCGAGATGCGGCGTGATGCGCCGCTCGATCACAGATTGTGCTGCAACAAAAGACAGGAAGCCACAGAGAGAAAGAGACAGAAAGATAGAGAGAGGAGGCGGACAGTAACAGACGGAGATGTGGCAGATAGAGAGCACCATTACGTCACCACGTTCAATAAAAAAAAATAAAAAAAAATAGGACAAAGATGACGCAGTTAAAAGGGGAACAAAAACTGAGTGTAAAAGAATAAATAAATGAAAAATGGCCATGTTTAACTTAATTTTGGGACCAATTCCGATTCCTCCCTTCCCCTCAATCTCAAAAATGCGCGCTCTCGCTAAGTGCTAGTGTTGTCCCCATTCTAAGAAAGTCAAATTGAGGGACGAGTTTGAGGGCTGTATCACCCTCAAAATTGAGATTCTCCGGCACCACCATTGGAAGTAAGGGCTACCCAGAAGGCACTGGGTAATTTAGCCAAGACATCTTCGAAAAGGATGGCAACAAAAAAAGCTAGCTACAAATGTAAGTATTTTCGTAAATCTTAAAGATATAAATGTTACGAAACCATCTTATTGTCTTTGTTTGAGACTTTTTTCATGAATTAACATCGTTGTTGCGTAACATTTATTTTTTTTACTTTACGATGTTTGCTGTGGTCCCGGCCAGCTTCACCTTACTTGTATACCTTGTTGTGTAGCGACGGAGGACTGAATAATGTATCCTCTATTGTGTTATTTGCTAATATTATTTAGAGAATATAAAGCGCTCTTTTCAATGTTATCCCTGTGTCATTTCAGGAAATACAGAGACAACACGGGCTCTGATACATTTCAGTCTGAAGACGTAACTGCACTCAAGGGGTGTCCCATTTCTGAGTCAAGATAAGATAACCCTTACACTTACTTTCAAGGGTTAAGATTGAGGGCCAAAAATTGAGGGTTAAGGGCGGAATTGGAATTTACCCGAAGTGTCAGGGTTATCTGGTGACTTAGAAATGGGACACCTGTTGAGTGCAGTTACGTCTTCAAACTGTGCGGGGCGGCCTTACACCAAAGCTACGTCCAGCCTGTCAAGAAAACGACGACGACGAAGAAGTAGAAGAAGACGCAGAAGAAGAATAAGATAATATAAATATATATAACGAAGACAATAAGATAGTTTCGTAACATTTATATCTTTATTAACTACGAAATTACTTAAATTTGAAGCCCACTTTTTTCAGCGCCATCCTTTTTGAAGACGTTTTGCTGAAAATACGCAATGCCTTCTGGGTAGCCCTTACTTCCGAGGGTGGTGCCAGAGAATCTCAATATTGAGGGCGATACAGCCCTCAAACTTGTCCCTCAACTTGACGTTCTAAGAATCAGGACAGCACACGGAAAAAGCAGACATGCTTTTTTTTCTGCAAAAGAATTGTTAATTCCTCATAGTATTTGCAGATTTGTACTATGCACTGTTCCGTTGTATTTGATAGTATTTATCTTTAATATAATTTTTGAGTGCTTAGTGAGCTCATATATCCTTTTAAAAAGGAGATTCTTTTATTTCTATTTAATCTGTTAGTAAAACGTTACACATTCTTGTGTATTTGCACAGTTACATATTACAACAGTTAACACGTTATCCAGGCTTTGGGCCACTTTTGACCTCGCTGTTGAGTTTGTAAGCTTGTGACTTCTAAGTGAAAAAAATAATGCTAATAAAACTGTTTGTTCTCCTTTTTCCCCAAATTAGAATCGATAAGAGAATCGATAAAGAATCAAATCGTTAAACAGTTTCGATAATAGGAATTGGAATTGGAAAAATCGTATCAATTCCCATCCCTAAGGAGGACGGCCCAGATCACAAAGGGACGGTTGAAGAAGAGGAGGGCGTGGGGGGGCTGGACTGGTTCTGACCCGACCCCCAGGTCTGAGTCAGAACGCCTTTTCAGAGTTGTGACAAAGTGTAAAAGCTTTCCTTTTCCAACTCACTTTGGAGGGTGATGAAAGCCTGAAATGCAAAACTTGGTTTTATTTTAACAAATTAAATGAAGTCGATGAAAAAAAAAAAAAAAAAGGAAAAATCAAACATCGTGGGTTTGTAAATTTAAACATCCCTGTGTCATTTTCTTAATTTCCATTTTCCAATTTGGTGTGCGAGCGTCGCCTGTGGCACAAAAATAATTCAGTCTGGATTATATCATTTTCTTCAGAGTCAGAAGCCAAAATTGTGACTATAAGTTAAATTTAGTTAATAACACAGCCTTAACACGAATATAGGTACGTGCACGTGGGGAAAAAGTTTAACTTCTCCTCAAACACAGAAGTTTTAATTACAGACTAAAGTTTTCCTTCTGTTGTCACGAAGACGCTTTCTTTTCCCTTTAAAAAAAAAACTTAAAGAAAAGACGGAAAATTATTCACTACCAGTACAGATAAATATACAGCTGGTAAATAGCTCAATTAGAAAAATATAATCTTCGCTGCAAACAATACAAGACATAAAAAAAAAAACAACCCTAGAGCAGATAATGATCGTCAAGATTGGCTGTGGTTTTCTGAACAGTGATCGATGCCCACTTGAAAGGAGGCAACGCTGACGGTTTATGATGGAGGAAAAGCTGCCAACAGTATGAAAATAAAATCAATAAGTCAGTTGTAGAAAGACGAGGGAGAGAGAGAAAAAAAAAAGAAGATGGGGATACGAGATGACAAACGGGAGACAAAACAGAATAAAACAAGAGAGACGAAGAGCAGAGGAGACGGATAAAAAAAAAAAAAAAAAAGACTTTCAGGCCGACGGAGGGGCGAGATGAAAGGTGATGGTTTAAAAAGGAAGTAAAGGCGGAGAGAAACGACTGGCAGATAAAGGGGAGATTCTTTACAGACAGCTGGGAAAAAAACAAGCCGAAGATGTTTTAAAACAAACAACTGAGAAGTGAAGTAAATCTACAAGTGTGAGCGCGTCACGTGTGAATATACGATGAGCTGAAGGAAACTCGCTCTTGAAAACACACATCCAGAGTTTAAACGGCTGCAGATGAGGCTGCAGGTGAGGCTGCAGTGAGGCTGCAGGTGAGGCTGCAGGTGAGGCTGCAGGTGAGGCTGCAGGTGCGACGGAGCCCAGCTGCTCCTCGGTCCTTCCAGCCGTCGAGTCTCCGCAGATTAACGAGCCTGGACGGACTCGAGACCGGCGCCGACGGGTTCGGGTTTGAACACAGGACAATAGTAGCAACGGAGGCGACTCAACGATCCGGCTGCAGCGTATCCAACCAGCACTGAGGATAGAGCTGAGCGATTTTATCGATTCTGCAATATATGTGTTGATATTTTATCAAGTATCGATTTTTCAGCATCAATATTCTAAGATTCTTTCAAAACCCCCGTGTCCCACCTTTAAAAGCTTGCAAGCAACAATTTGCACTGTTTAAATAAATGAAACTATTTCTCTCAACAAATCTTTTATTTATTTGTCCAGCATTTGCAAGCTGTCTGTCAGCCATATAATGTGTAATTGATGCTTTCAGTTCAATTAATTCAAACAAAGTCATTGGAACACTCACAAGATGTCACCAAAATCACTTTGTCCCTTTAAAATCTTTCGGAAAATGATGTAAATGTGTTGTAAGATGAATATCGATATATATTGTATCGTGAGCTGAATATCGTGTATCGCAGCCATTCCCAAACTTCAGGATACCAAGGCCCAATTTGAAATGTGAAAAATCTCTGCAGCCCACCGAAACCTTTAATCACAACTGTGATCAACATACAGGACCAGGAACCATGATCTGATATTAATGTAAGGGGTCAACAAATAAGGTGACACTTGTCATATTAAGTTAAGATGATGGTAGAATAACACTTAACTGATTTGTTTTATTACTTCTTAATGTTTTTTTTAATCATGTCATGAATATTTTACAGTAATTAAAAACATTTAAAAAAGATAGAGGATTTAAAACACATTTGTTTAATTTTAATAACCTCTCACGGCCCACCTGCAGTCCCACGACGGCCCACCAGGGGGCCGCGGCCCACACTTTGGGAATCACTGGTGTATCGTATCGTATCGCAGGATTAGTGTATCGCTACAGCCATAACTGAGGACCAACCTCTCTAGAACGAACATCGACACAATCGATAGCTAAATGCACAAAACAAACCCGGTTAAACCCTGAGAATTATCACGTTTTGGGGGTTTTTCTTCCTCCGTGGCTGCTAGCGGTGCTCATCATGTTTCCAGTCAACACTTGCAAAGACTTCAGCTCGTAAAAAAAAATTGCCCCGACTTGATTGGAAAGCCGGCCGTCGCCGTTCTGATCAGAGCATCACTCTGCGCACGCTTTCCACGCCGGCGGCCTCCAAACTCAGCGTGGTCCCGCTCCGATAATCACGCGCCGCGGCCGAACCGCCAGACAATCAGCCGTTTTAAGGTCACCTGCTGCTGGCGAATGCTCTGTGGAGGCCGGGACGGCACAGAAACACTTAGTATGCAGTTTTGATTTGTGCGTCTCGGCCGGTCGTCACTGTGTACAATCACATTTATGTGATATGTGAGAGAGAGTCAAATAAATCATTCTTGGATTAGGACTTTACTTTAGGAGCAGAGGAAGAAGGGAAAGGAACGGGAATGAAAGGAAACACGACGAATTCTTGATGGTGAACATCTGCAGGGCTTAAAGTTAAAAAAAATCCTGAGCCTGATTTTTTTTCCGGGGGTGCAGTGGATCCAACGCATACACATTATTGCCAACTTTTTGGCATTGTGATTGGTAATGTACAAGATGACCTACAATTTAAATGTGAATTTTAGAAAGTCAAGGTTATTAAGTTATAAGTGAAAACATGTGAAACTCAGTCAAGCCAATTAATCAGATTCATTTAACAACCATTTAATTCAGTAAAGGGCAATTTGTACAAAAAACAAATTGCAACTTTTCCATCATTATTGTTCAAAAAAATGGCAAATTAAGTTATAGGAAATATATTCCATTGGGTCTAGACTCCTTTCCTCTTTAATATATGTATTTTCAGAGGGAGTTATGTTATTAGATGTTATTACTCTGAATGCATCATTAAAAAGCGAACCATTACTTTCAGTATTTTTTCCATATTTTGGGTGGTTGCTTCATCCACATTCAGAGAAAACATCCATCCTTTGAGCTGATCAGACAGAATTTTTTTTTCAACCCTGGAGCTGTGTCATGTTTCTTCATATAACTAGCATGCTAAGTGGAAACGGGCAGTTTTTTAAAGCGTTTTTATCAACGGCTACTTTTTTTTTTTTAAAAAAAGACGTACGAGCGGTTGAGCGATCGTAAATGATAAATTTTGTTCCGCAAAAAACGAGCACACACGTATTTTCAAGTCACAAACAGATCAGTCATTGCGGCCGCTACGTCCACTGTGGCTGTTGCTAGCGGTTAACGGCTTGTGTGTTGGAGTGCGCAGACTGCTGCGTTATGCCTGGCGTCTCCTTTGTGACGTGAAGAGCTTTTTTTGCCGCTAGTTGCATAGACTAGCTTCTTGGAGCACAACACACAAAATCAGGTACCAGGCTCACTTAGCTTCTGGTACCCAAACTGCTAACCGTCTCCGTCCTCGTCCTCTATCCTGCCCAGAGACACTTGAATGTTGCCTCCATTCGAACAACCACCGGCTCACCTCGGATGGTGAGTTCTAGACCACTCAGAGATAACGTGTTTGTGTACGTGTTTTTTTTCACCTGAATTATAGTCAGATGTCGGAGATCCGGCACGGTGCCGGAATACTTTAAGCCCTGCATCTGGAAGAAATCTGGTGCAGCTCAGAGCGGTCCAGGATCGACTGGGAGCTCGTTCCTCCAGCCGCTGATGCTCCTGAACGGATCTCTCTAATATTCCTGTCACTAAAGTGACACGGACCCCCAGATGAGGTCACGCGTCACATGCCGTTTGCACGCCGAAATCCTGTACCATCAGTTTTACCCCCCCGGAGCCGTACGTGGTTGTCGTTTCTGACGAGACGCCTTGGATGTCGTTTCGTGGTGGCACTTGAAATAATCAGAAAGAATATAGTTATGATAAAAACAATAATCAGCATAGGTTACTGTGAGCCAGCTGTGACGGGAATCAGCTGTCCGTGTTCCAGCTGGCGTCCACGTTTGCCTGTTTCCTTATTTAACGCGGCGCAGCGAAGCAATAGGAAGGAGAGGCTTCAGAAGCATTTATGGGAGGGTTTGTCCTGTTCTTATACCGTCGACAGGTTCATGATCTGTAGAAGCACATCACATGGCGTCTATCTTCAGCGTTAGACGCCCGCCAGCGTCTCCCACCGTACCGCCGTGCTACTTCCTGTTAACGTCAAACCATTCCATCCTGGTTTCACCACGCTCGCTGCCGCCTCCAGGATTCATCTGCCGTGTGCCGCAGTCATCCAAGGATGCAAGACAGGTGATACTTGAGAGTTTAAACCCATCTTTTACCCCTTTAATCTATCAAATGTAGACAGCAACAGCTGACTGAATAGCAGTAATGAAGGAAGCTGCATTATTCCGCTGCAGGTTGCAACCGCTCGACTGTTGGTTTCTGTCCGCTTTTGTTCAAGGCTGAGAACTGAGAGACGATTCAAGAAGAATTTTAATTTCGTCTGATGGCTGTTGCAGCAAAAGAGGCACAAACAGACCTTTAACCAAGAGCAGAAGACAAGCAGGAATCTTTAGGAAAGATACAAAAAATTACCTTTAAATCACCTTAAAAAAAAAAGAAAAAAAAACTTTCAAAGCTATTAGAAGCAGCCGCGACACAACGCGGTGAGACCTAGGCCCCGATCATACAGCTAGTCGCTACCCACAAATTGCGGGTTTAGGAACCTGCGCTAACCGCTAATGCAATCTTCCGCTCCCTAAAGCTGCTACATGTTATGCCGACTCCCTTACTCACATTGTAGGTGTGGCAATGGGCGTGTCTTATGCCCTTTCCGCAAACTCGGTATCTTGCAATGGCGGGTTGCGGGTTGGTGGTCAGACCACCCGCAACCCACGATAGCAAGATACCGAGTTTGTCGGCACGTACAAGAGCGCGTCCAAATGGCATCAATGTGCGTCCACCTGGTCACATGTGGACGTGAACAAACGGCTCTACTTCTCGAATTAACTCTTGTATAAAAAATGTGATTTGGCCTCAGTTTAACCCCTCGTCTGAAACTGCTTCTTTGCCAGTTAAACCATAGACGACCAGAGCGTGTTTACTGGGAGGACACCAACTATCTGGGACTTTCAGGTAGCCGATCGGAATTGTCTGTGTAAAATATTTATATGTATATATCAGTGTAGAGGAGGAGGAGGAAGGAAGAGGAGGAAGCTCTACAGCAGGGTCCCAGACGAGCTGCACATGAGAGCTGCTCTGATCTGGATGGAAAGACGCTACATAGCAGTTAGCGGGTAGCACAACCTGCTCTTAAAGGCAATGGCTGCTGACGCACTGATTGGTTTAACAGGTGGAATGCCCTGAACACTCCTATGCATAATGTAGCAGGTAGCGCAGGTGGGATAGCGGGTTTAGCAAAGTGGAAGACTGCGTTCTTTGCGGGGGAACGCCCCTCCCGCTACCCGCTATCCCTTAATAGCGGCTTTAGCAGATCTGGCAGAAGATCGAGCCCCTAACATCTTGACTTTGAAGTTTTATTTCTGTTTTCTGGAGTCACGGAGAGATAGCTGAAGGATAAAAGAGAAAAAGCATAGTCCGCTCCGTTGTACATGATCTTTGCAGACACGTTCTAAACTGTGAAAGACTTCATTTTTGAATAAATGAGAAAAAAAAGCAAAAACTGAGACGACTCTTGTTAATTCATCCAGCTGTGATGAAACCTCAGAGATGGATGAGTTCAGCTAGTTCACCTCATAAATGCTGTGTTGAAACTTACAGGGCATGTGTCCAGAACATGCTGAAGCCCCTCATTCTTCTTCATTAGTGTTGACTGCTGAGAGGCCAACTGTCTCTCCTCTCTGTGAATCTCTTCACCCTCCATCTATCTCCAATCCTTCCTTTAAGAACCATTTCCTTCCTCCCGCTTTCCCCCCCGACACTCGTCCATTCTCTCCCCAACATCGCCGCCACCACGCACCTTGTCCGCGCTTCGCTTTCATTTGTCCGACTCACCTGCTCTGCCTCCTCTTCTTCATCACGTTCATTTGTTTCTTAATATCCAGTACTCATATTCTACATTTTCTTTCCTTTTTCTTAAATTCCCATTTCTCATGATGCTTTTAAAACTTCCTATCTAATTTCATTCATCTTCCCCTCTCATTTCGCCTTCAGATGAAGTTGATGGAAAATATTTGTTCCACTTAAACCGACGCACAGATTCTACCTGTCAAAATTTATTTCTGACTTTCACTCTTCAGCCAGCTGTTTGTCCTTTTATTTCACTCATCGCTTTTTTTAATCCACTCATTCTTTACTCGTCACCTGCTGACATTCTCTGACCGGGCTTCAGCTTGTGACACATGAGCTACCTTCTTTTTTTCATAATTTTCTGAAGCCCGGGTTATTTTAAAAAAAAAACACACAAAGATGGGAGTCCAATGAGACGGCCTAGTCAAGCTAGATGGACTAAAGTGAATGTAATCCACTTAAAAAAAAAAGTTTGCACATCCAAGAGTGAATCTTTAGGGGTATCCTTGGTGCTCAAAGTCCACGTGGCTAGACCCAGATGAAGGCCAGACTCATGCTCTCTCGTTAAATGGATCACAGCCATCCCCGCCGGTACAGAACATACCGAACCAACTACAAAGGGGCGGAAACAGGCTTCACGCAAGAGCCCTTAATAAAAACTACAAAGATGGCTGCAGAAGTCCCGACACCACCTTGGATCAACAAGTTTCTGTTGTTACTGCCAGAAGTCAAAGTCAAATCCAGAGAATAATTCAGGAAAAGAATGAGGAGGGTGGGCGGGGCTACCCAGATCCAGCTCCACTACGGGACAACTTGGTGAATGAGGACGGTTCGGGTTAATGGTAGGATGGGAGATGTTGGAAAAACCAGTAGAGAGTAGAGCTGAGCGATTTTATCAGTTCTGCGATATATATTGATATTTTATTTCCCCAGAGAGTATCAATTTTTCAGCCGCGGGTATCAATATTCTAAGCTCCTTTCAAAACCCCCGTGTTCCACCTTTAAAAGCTTGCAAGCAAAAATTTGTTTTAATAAATGAAACTATTTACACACCAACTACTACACATCTTTTATTCATTTTGTCCTGCATTTGCAAGCTGCCTGTCAGCCATATAATGTGTAATTGATGCTTTCAGCTCAGTTAATTCAAACAAAGTCACTCACAAGATGGCAGAAAAATCACTTTGTCTCTTTAAAATCTTTCGGAAAATGATGTAAATGTATTGTAAGATGAATATCGATATATATCGTATCATGAGCCGAATATCGTGTATCATATCGTGAGATTAGTGTATCGCTACAGCCCTAGTAGAGAGCCAGCAAGATTTCAAAAATCAGTTTTTCCTGTTTTAGACCTGTCTCCACAGCCACAATAATTAAACGGCACCTTCCACAGGTGATTTATTTCTGTTTTGACGTGAGAGCATCTAATTAGTCAGATTGTAAATTTCAGGTAATGTAGAAAAAAAATGCTTGAGGAAAAAAAAAAAAATTCTCCCCAACCTTTAATGTTCCCCCAACATCCTTCGACAGATCTTTCTCATTTGTCTTTCACATCTAACACTCACCAACAGCACATAACTGCCCGTGTATCTGCAGCATGGTTTTTTTTTATATAATATAGTTTTTGTCCTCAGCATCCTCTTTGTGTTTTTCTCCAGTCTGTCAGAATTGCTATCTATCAAAAGAGTGCTGTGATCATCGTCCCTGCATGACTTCTTTTCAATCAGCAATAAAGCCGAAGGTAAAAGTAAAAGAAAAAAAAATCAATACAGGGTTTTAAAGTCTACTACTGTGATTCACCGGCTTGCTGAAAGTCAGTGCACATTCAGACAGATGCACGTTTATTATCTATATCGTCCATAGAGTCTTTCTTTGTGAACACACTCATCAGCGGTTGATGAAACACTTATTTCCCCCCCCCCCCCATATCAGACGGGCCAATCTACAGGGGGTCATAGCCGCGCGCTAACGGCTCCAAAGAAATGGCGCTTACATCACAACCGGCTGGACCATAATGGATGACACACGTGTCCCCAAAAATGCTCCTCCATCTTTTCATCCAGGTCGCACGAGAGGCTCCGCCCACGACACGTTCCCGCCTCAAGGTTTCTCCAGCGACAGGACGTGGCGTCTCAGGCAGGAGGATCGGCGCTACTCCACTCCACCTGTCACCCGGGGGACTGCGCCACCGAATTAATCTGTAAAGTGGTGTCAGATGGACAGCGAGCATTATTTGTCATAAAGCCTTTACTGGCAGTTTCACTCATCAGCAGCCTTCGACGGCGCGACTGTCAGCGTGTCTGACAGTCTAACAGCCTGTTATTGAATTTGGATTGAACTGCGAGGTGCGGAGGGTAACTTAAGGTATCAATCACTGCCTCGCTCGCAAACGCGGGGACGACAGATTTTAACACACTCAGTAATATTGGACGGCATCTTACAGTGAGCCGACAGCCGTGACATCTCGTAACCAAGAACCTCCGACAACAACCCCCCAGCCATAGCTCATGGTTGACGGTGACTAGTGGATCCCAACAACACCGGCGTTCAGAAACACGGTCATGAAATAAGGTCAGTAAAGCAGAAACGGGGCGGATTGAACAACTGTAGTATGAACTGAACTGAGAAACCGACAACGAATCACGGAGCCTTTGTTCGAACGAATTTTGTTCGCCGTTGCAGACAGTTGGGATGTTCTTTTTCCACCAAGGTGGTTTGGATGCTGGTTCTGGACCGGTGTGCTGCTCCCTCTGGCATGTAGCTGCATGTCACTGCCTATGGGTGGCAGTATTGCAACAGAGACGGTCAATGACAATAACGTCAGAATAAATGGTCAGTGTGCCGCTGAATTCCAGCAGTTCTAGATGTCTCAAGAGTTAAGAGATCAAATGTCTGTGAGTAGTACATATGTATAGTTTAGTTTATGTCGTTCCTGCTAGTAAGATAAATCAACGTCCGTTTTATGTTTTTACCAATATGACGATGCTAATTTATTAGCCTCTCTATGGTGTTTTCCATTATAAATTAGCATTGAGCTAGCTACCATTTTTCTTTCTTGGTATAGGCTAATAACAATGATACTAGCTTACTGAAAGTTGAATGTGCTTTCAAACTGTGTTAATCAAACATTTTTGTTGAAGAAACGTGTTTTAATTATTTTTTGTATGTGTTCCAGTTTTACAGTAGTCTTCAATTGAGAGTGACAATAAATCCTTCAAGAAAGAAAACCTTGCCTCTCATTGGAGAACTGTTAGCTACCTGCCAAACTAAACAGACCACATTCAGGGAGGGCAGAAAAGGTGTCTGGTTTTGAACCGGTTCGTTGCGTCCGGATCGCCAGGCTTCGGCCAGAAATCGAACGTTTTCGCAGGTGTAGATTTGACTGACCAACCACCTGGTGGAGTTTCTGTGATTCATGATTCAAAAGAGGCCAACTGAAAAAACAGAACTTCAACACGAACATAAACCCGAGGCAGCGAGGTCAACACCTGTGGTCATTATTCCTCGTCTTCGGCTGCGTAACTCTTCTGACGAATTATCGTCTTACGTCTCGTTGCAAGCGCCGCCTACGCTGGTCTCCACAGACCTTAAATGGGGTGACGTCAACAGTTTGTGGGTTCGGTGTGTCGCATTAATTTATTAACGCCAACATTTATTTTACCGCGCGTTAACGCATGTTGCTCACATGCTTTTGTTTTGAAAAGTCTGTTACTGGCTGCTGCAGAACCAGAAGAGAATTGGCAGGTAAACATGCGAAAAAAGCTAAAACAGACATGGAGAACGGTAAAAATCCACGTACTTTACAGTTCAAATAGCAACTCAGGTAGCAATATTAACAATTCTGTCTAAAAAAAAGATTCTGGACTGCAACAGAACTTTCGTGTCATTCCTCCATGTTCCATCAGATCTGCTCCATGTGTTCACTGTCCTGCTGTTCTCTAGCTGGTTACTGCAGTGCGGCTCCATCTAGTGGCACAGATGTGTAATGACAACAGAAAGTCGAGTCCTCCATTATAAAACAAATTCAGTCCTGTGGCCTGTTTTTTCATTTCGTATTTTTGATCCAAGTCTAAAATTGAAATATTAAAAAAAACAGGCATTTTTTTTTTCGTTTTTTTGCGTTAGATTAAAAAACCAAAAACTTGATAAAATGTCAATTTTTTTTTTTATTGACAATTAAAAATGGAAAGAATGAATGATACTCAGATTGGTAAAGTTACTGAACTTTAACATGGACATTTTCATTTTAAAGTTCTCCCAGACGGAGGATTCAACAGAAACAAGGTTATTTGTAACAACTGACAAGTTGAACTCCCCGTTAAAAGTTTCTGCTGTTACCTCAGAAATTACCTGTTTTAATGTTCTGATTGTGCTGAGCCAAAATCATTTTGTTGGATTTTGTTGGTAGACTTTTTTATTTTTTATAAAAACAGGATGACATTAATGCCCTGGCAGTGGCAATAAGCTTTATTTTATTTTACATTTTTTAAGATGAGATTTACACTAAATATGTGTTACAGACAAGTGTTGATATTAAAAGTGTTTGAACAACAAATGTTATGGCACTTTAGTTCATATGGCAGCAGAACATTTAAATAAAAGTGCATTTTATACTACTTTTGAATTTCGTATACAATGCGATTAATCGTGATTAATCAGGGAAATAATGCGATTAATCGCGATTAAAAATTTTAATCACTGCCCAGCCCTAGTTTTTGCAAATCAACTACTTTTTGTTGGAAACCCCTGCCTCCTGCTCTCCTGGATTTGGGACCTCAACAGTCAACAACGTTGCCTCCATCAAAACTCCATCAGCTTTTCCCACTTGAACACATGCGGGAACCATCTGGTTGTGGCTACGCTGCTAGAGCCAGCCAGTGAGATCGTACGCGGGGGCGGGACTAATACGAAGCGCATGGCTTACTTCTGTCTCAAACATGGATAAGTTTGACGTGACCAGAAGCTTTTCTATTTCTTGGCTGAAGACCTTTCATGATGCTTCCCACAACCACAACCTCATTCGCACAGAGACGGCGGCCGTTCAGGGTTTTTCGGACCGCATTTTACTCCGCAAAGACAACGAAGTAGAGGAAGGGGACGTCTTTAGATCGCGGCATGCTGTGATGCTTTGTGAAAGCACAACCTGGAGAGGAAATACTGTGCTCTCATTGGGTCAGAATGAGTGGATGCAGAACGAGGACGGGATCTCCGGTCCGTCCTTGTAGCACAACTGCTCTGTGAAAGTGGCTAAAAAATGGCTCGAAATGTCAGCTCAAAGAACTTTTAATGGTGCGTTTTTCCCTAAAACTGGCAACGGGTGACATCAAGAGAGAAGAACGCGGACACGTACGCTTCTCAATCTCAGTCTCAATCGCTGTACTTCTTTTCACTCTAATGTTTTTGAGCTATCTGATTTTATCTCTCTTCTCTCTGTCTAGTTCTGTTTATCTCGGTGTCTCTTCACTCTGATGGACAGCTTTAACTTCGGGAGCAGCTCCCTGGGTATTAGACTCAGGCGCCTGCAACCTTCGGCAGGGCTTCAGATATATAAGGTTTGCCCTGTTTGAGGAGGGGAGACAACAGCATTTAGAGTTTCGCGTATGAGCTCTCCTCTCAGTAGCTGACATCTCTGATTGGAAAGATGCAGAAACAGTTATCTTTTTCTATTTTTCCTATGACTTATACGTCCTTAATCTGCTCTTGACAACACACAATTCATCCTCCCCTCCCCCCACTCTTTATCTAGTCTGTATTCTGCACCTGCACGCTGAGATCGTCTCTGAGATCGGCTCTAAATGACTTGAGAATGCCACCAGGCGTAAAGGCATTATGTGGTGTGTTTGTATTTGCCTCCGAGAGCGCAGATGAATGACTGGAGGGTCCTGCTGTGTTTCTGGACGCTATGTACACATTACACGTAGCAGCGCCCGTGTCGGGCCCAGCTTCCCGGTGGATAATGAGTAGAGGTTATTCACTCGGCTCTGTGGGATCCGCCCCTCATACGCCATCAAAAACAAACGCGTGTGCACAAGCGCGCAGGAAGATGGTGCCATAACTCGGCAGGGAGACGTCTGCGATATGCAGGCCCGTCCACCGGCCTGTAGCGATGCTGATCAAAACACAACAGTCGACGCCTTGGAATAACAACATGGGAAAAGGGACCGAACTCTGGCCCAGTTAAAGAGCGTTAAAGACACTTGCAGCAAAATGTGAACTGATGTCAGCACTTGCGTCAACCGACTTATATCAATATAAACTGATGTTTTAAGCCCCTGACAAGACTCGAAAATGTCATTTAACTTAGTTGACAGTGTGGACAGGGTCCCTGCTGTCAAACCGAGATCATTTCAACCTTGTAACTGTACAGAAAGTGAATACAAAGGTGTCTCTCCTTCCGGTGAGGAGAGGCCATGAACTTTCTCAACGGTAGTTTATGGGGTGGCTGTAGCTCAGTTGGTAGAGCGGGTCGTCCAGTCGCTGCAAGGTTGCCGGCTCGATCCCGGATCCAACTGTCCAACTGTATGAGTGGGTGAATGACAGGCCTATGTAAAGCGCTTTGGGGGCACCTTGATGGTGTCTAGAAAGTAGAGGTCTTCACGGGTCCACTTTCATGGACCAGAACCCGACCCGACCCGAGCTATTATCATAAGTCCGGGGGTCCGAACCCGAATGGAACCGCAATATTTGGACTCTAAAGCGACCCGAGTTTCCAATCATGAACCAAACCGAGTTACCCGAATAGAACCGAGACAATACAGCCCATAGTTGCTCATGTTAAAAGTTGTCTAGCGTTGAATAAAACTTGATTTTCTTATCTAAACGTTCTTCTTCTACCGGTTCAGTTGCTACATAGGCTACGTGATGTAAACAACAATAAATCCACGTCGTCGTTTTCTTTGTGGATACAGATGCTATTGGTAGCAACTGCTAACGCTAATAGCCTACACCGGTCAGGACGTGTCGTGAATATGTTCTCTCATCCAACGTTGTCATGTTGGTGATCCGTTGTGCTTTACAGCTGCCGGGCATAATAACAAGCTACGGCAACATGACTGTTTTATGACAAATACGCCACGTTAATAAACAATCATTTAACTGCCACGAGTCCTGACATTAGCTGCCACCGCCAATTCTCTTTACCTCTCTTGAGTAAACGCTGACCCAGCTTGTCAGAGAGCACCGACCGGACCCGAGACTAACTGTACCGATTCCGACCCAAACCCGGAGTGACGTCTTATGAATGGACCCGAGACCCGATTCGGGTCGGCTCGGAACCTCAGGGTTGTCGGGTTGTTCCGAAGACCTCTACTAGAAAGCCTATATAAGTGCAGTCCATTTACCATTTATGTGATGGTAGTAAATTTGGACTTGCCACAAGGTGGCAGCAACAATGCTTTTAATCCAGTTTTTGTACACATGTAAAGTCAGAATCGCCTCAGTATGTCTGTAAGGAACTTATCCGCACTGTCATTTAAGTGGAGTGACATTTTTAACCCAGGTCAGAGGAATAAAATAGCAATATATTTTGATGTTGCCATTTTGCAGGAAAACAGATATTCCATTCCAACTCAAAACTGCTCTCCCAAACATCTTATATGGCTGAAAATTCCTCCGGGGCCACATGGAAGTCTGTGGTCAATCAGTGCGTTTACATGGGAAGTTTAATTCCTCTTTAATTCAGAATTAAAGTTAAATCCGAATAAAAGTTACCATGTAAACACCTAATTTCATATGAAAATGTAAATTCCGAATTAAACTTAATTCCGAAGTAAGTGGCTGGTTTATTCCCATTTTAATTCCAAATTAAATAATTCCGCGGTCATGTATACACTCATTCCTGTTAAAATTAATTCCCGTCTTTCTGCGCATGCTAGTTCTCTTGCCCGTTTGTCGCGATGACGCTTATATTCCGCGCTGGGCTTGTTTTCAAAACAAAGTTTTAAAATGGCAGCACGCAGTAAACGGTGTTCAAGAGCAGAGACGATTTATTTAATAAATAGCTTGGAGGAACTGGAAATAATTAAAAGAACAGATGGCAGGAAACATAAAAATTGTGAGCTTTTCAAAGTTGTAGCGGCCAGGTTAAATGAAGGAGGTTTCGCAGATAGAGACGCCACACAGGTCAAAAATAAGTGGAATGTTGTTGCTAATCGAGTTGTTGCTAAGTTTGTTTTCTTCTGGTAGATGTAAAGACGTCCGCCCCCCCCCCCCCATCCAATCAGAACCCTCCCCAACCCCCAGACCTAAAGCGGAATTGGATAAAGCCGAACAAACGTGTTTTCCATGTAAACCTCAATTCGGAATTACTATTTCCATGTAAACTCAAAGGAAAATAGTTTAATTCGGAATTATTTCATTCGGAATTATTAAACATTATGTAACCGCAGCCATTGAAGGCGTTTGGTTCAAGTCAGCATTGCCAGAAATGACATCAAAGCTCACCTTTTTGAATCTGAGACCAACTCAGTAAGATTGTACCACATAATATTATTATTCCTTTAGGTTCACAATCTTCATGGCTGCTTCTCTACAGAAGAATACGTTTTCCGAGTGAATCAGACAAACAAGGACTAGGACAGCTTTTAAAGACATAAGATGAAATAACTTATAGAAAGAACTTTGAAAACTTTCAAACTGACAGGAAGCATCTCGGCAACAGACCCCAGGGGCCAATCACGAGCAGTCAGCGACGCATCAAGTTCCTCACGCAGACACGTTCTCCCTGTGATCTCCTGCAGTCGTTCACAGCCTGAGCTCAAAGAGTCTTCGCTCTGCTCCGTGTTACAGTGCAGCAGCCGAACGCGAGCAAGAAACCTCCACTCAGGTGCTCGCGGGCGCCGGCGACGATCCTCGGGAGGATCGCCTGGTTTTCGTACGTTGGAGTACAAACGAGGAACGAACTTTGCTGCGGGTTCACGCTCTTGTCTTTGGTGCAACAGCAGAGGAGTCACTGCCGAGCGGGTTTATTATCACGTGTTTTACTTGTCGCACCCTGAGGATTAGCCTCAGCGGCCTGAAGGAGTGCAGAAGAGATGTGAGCTGTCTGGGTGCATGACGAGCAAACATACAGTACCTCCAAATGCCTATATAGCACCATCTTTGGCAACGCAGGCTCCAAGGATTTCCCTTCCTCCACTTTGTTGCATTTTTTTTCTTCTTCTTACTTTCAAAGGATTTGTAATTTGTTTTTATAAATTTACTGCAGTGATGGACAAACTCTCGGGAGCTCCCCTACGTGGTCGAATCGGACAACAGTCAGTCCAGCTGAGCGTGAGAGAAGTTGTACAGGAATAGGAGATCTGCTGTGGTTGGTCTTTGAGAGTTACGTTCCGCTTATTTCTTCAGTCCAACCCTGAATTAGGTACGGGGTGGAACGGCCTTCTCCTCTTTGTATGTCATTGAAGAAGAAGAAGAAGAAGTTAAAAAGTTATTTGACGATACAATAAATTTAAGTTCACATTGAAATGAAAATTTTGGCTTGTCGATTTGGGTAAGCAGAGCTTTTCATTTCCAGCTGGAGGACATTCATTTTAATCTGAATCCTTCACTTCAAATGTTTAGAAGAAAATTCTTTCAAAAAAAAAAAAATTAAAGTCATTCTCTGTTCTAATAGTACTTCTGACCACATGGGGGCAGCGTAGCAAAGTTCCCAACATCCCCTCACACACAACCCATCAAAGAGCACCTCTAGTGGGACTAAGTGTCATTCACAGTGGCATCAGTAGCTGTTTCCGTCGAGACAGCAGATTCATACGCCCCCGTGTGGTCAAGTTTTCAGAAGAATAACAAATCAAGACTAGAAAACCACTCGGAGAGCGCAGACCTCCGCCAAGCGCAAAAATTCCTTCATATAGCGATTTACAGATTGCGATAAAACCCGCCTTCTGGATGAGATCCGGATCAGCCTTTGAAATTTGATGGAGGTTCCCATTGTCAATCCCTGAGTCAAATTTCATGAGTTTTGGGCAATAATTAACGGAGATATTGAGAAACAAAATTTTTGGCCCCATTGACCACAATGTTATTGAAAATTTGAAAGTGATCCAGAATCCAGGATTTCTTCGAAATCACACCCAAAATGAAATCAGTTCTTCCTTTTCACATTTCCAACAACTCCTGAAAATTTAATCTAAATCCATCCATAACTTTTTGAGTTATCTTGAACACACACAAACAAACAAACAAACAAACAGACAGATAAACGCCAGCAAAAACATAACCTCCTTGGCGAAGGTAAAAATTCTCGGCTACTTTTGGTTCTCATTGTTCAGGTGCATCGCTGACAAGATCTCTGTGACTTTTAATATCTTTTCAATTAAACTAAATGATGCAACACTATTCAGACTCTGTCGGACATTACTGCTGTATCTGGCATTTTACTTGCTGATGCTCGTGTGTTACAGTTCAATAAAATATTCAGAACAGAGCAACAACTTTAAAATGATAAAGTCAGGGAAAATATCTGGAATGCAACCTACCTTTACCCTGTTTCTCACATCTTCCCTTGTTTTCTTCACCTGTTCCACTTTGAGTTTTTTCTTATTTTTGCTCCACGAGACGTAAAATTATCATGAAAACAGTAAACTTTGTATTGCCTTGGTTATTTTACAGCAATCGACACCGTTTTAGTCTTTGAAACGATTGCCAGGAAAGTAATGCGAGCAGCGACGGAGAACTTCCACGTCGCGTATTCGCTCTGAAAACTGTTTTAAAGGCGTGATCGCTCTGTGGAAAAACCCTGAGTGGCAGCAGTCAAAATCCTTGCAATCATTCGTTTGTCTGCTTGTTTGTTTGTTTCCTGGCACTCGACTCCCTCGGAGTAATCTTGAAAACGCTGGAAATGCTGCTGCAGACAGTAATGATGCATCTGTCAGTGAAGAAGCTGACAAACATTCATCCAGACGGGATTCATGTGGAATAAAACTTCCTAAACTTCACGGTTCCCTTGGGGGGCAAAGAGAAATCGATTGCTGCTCTCGTTTTACTTCTGTTAAATCTCACAGAAAGTTTTTGTTACATCAGTTGTTTTTAGCAGACAGAGCATCAATTAATAACTGAAGGTCAAATGAAGGTTTTTTTTTGTTTGTTTTTCAATCTTTGAAGTGCATCAACAGCACGAGAGAGAAGACAGATCTCAAAACCACATTTTGAAGGTCTTCAGCTAGACGAAAGGAGAGCTCGGCCAAATATATAGGGTGAATTCCAATTCCTCCCTTAACCCTCAATCTCAACCCTCAATCTCAAAAATGTGCGCTCCCGCTAAGTACAAGTGCTGTCCAGATTCTTTGAAAGTCAAATTGAGGGACAAGTTTGAGGGCTGTATCGCCCTCAAAATTGAGATTCTCCGACACCACCCTTGGAAGTAAGGGCTACCCAGAAGGCACTGGGACATCTTCGAGAAGGATGGTGATAAAAAAAAAGCTAGCTACAAATGTAAGTATCTTCGTAGTTCTTAAAGATATAAATGTTACGAAACCATCTTATTGTCTTTGTTTGAGACTTTTTTTCATGAATTAATATCGTTGTTGCGTAACACTAATTTTTTTACTTTATGATGTTTGCTGCCGGACCGGACCGGCGGTCCCGGCCGGCTCCACGTTACTTGTATACCTTGTTGTGTAGCGACGGAGGACTGAATAATGTATCCTCTATTGTGTTATTTTCTAATATTATTTAGAGAATATACGGCGCTCTTTTCAGTGTTATCCCTGTGTCATTTCAGGAAATACAGAGACAACACAGCTCTGATACATTTCAGTCTGAAGACGTAACTGCACTCAAGGGGTGTCCCATTTCTAAGCCACAAGATAGCCCTGACACTTAGTTTCGAGGTTTAAGATTGAGGGCCAAAAATTGAGGGTTAAGGGCGAGGGTTAAGATTGAGGGTAAAGGGAGGAATTGGAATTGGCCCATAAACTTTCATAAACTTTGGCTCAACTTTTCTCAGTAATAGAGGCGACCTGAGGACCGTGGAACGAGGAGAGGAGCAGCACTCACACTCATCCGGGGCTTTGCAGATCTGTGCCTTTCCAGTCTTCCTCCAGTTATTCCAGGTAAAGAAGACGGGATCAGCGTTGATCTGTTCCTTGTTGAAACAACGGGAACGTAGCCTGGAATTCCTCGTGAGGTTCGGCGTGTTGATATTCCTCCCCGTTTTCATCCTTCCTCTCTCGCCGAATCGCCAAGAGATCTTTTGGCCACCTTACCCACGTCACGAATATGTCCATTTAATATTTAGATTTATTTACAAGAGGTTCTATATGTTTCTAAATTAAGGTTATGCACATGTGTTAGTGTATATTGATTTATACATTATTATATATTCTATTTTATAAATATATTTATTTTCAGATACATAGATTCATGATAGTGTTAAAACTGCCTATACTTTAAAAGATTGTTTTGACATGTCTGGAATGAATCAATAAAATGAAAATGAAATGAAGGGACAGATGCGTAGCTTCTTTGCTCTGGATCTATGTGATGTACACTCCGCAGTAGAGGTCTTCACGGGTCCACTAGAACCTAACCCTAACCCTGGACCCGTGAAAATTTGACCCGAAACCGACCCGAGCCGAGCTATCATCATAAATCCAGGGGCCTGAAGCCGAATGGATCCGCAATATTTGGACCCGGAACCGACCCGACCCGAGTCTTTAGTTTCCGACCACGAACCGAACTGAGTTACACCAATAGAACCGAGAAAATCCAGCCCATAGTTGCTCATGTTAAAAGCTGTCTAGCGTTGAATAAAACTTGATTTTCTTACCTAAAGTTGTCTTCTTCTACCGGTTCAGTTGCTACATAGGCTACGTGATGTAAACAACAATAAATCCACGTCGTCGTTTTCTTTGTGGATACATATGCTATTGGTAGCAACTGCTAACGCTAATAGCCTACACCGGTCAGGACGTGTCGTGAACATATTCTCTCATCCAACTTTATCATGTTGGTGATCCGTTGTGTTTTACAGCTGCCGGGCAAACTGCTAATAACAGGCTACTGCAACACGATTGTTTCATGACAAACACGCCACGTTAATTAATAATCATTTAACTGCCCCGAGTCCTGACATTGGCTGCCACCGCCAATATCTTTACCTCTCTCGAGTAAACACTGACCCAGCCTGTCAGAGAGCACCGACCGGACCCGAGACTAACCGCACCGATTCCGACCCAAACCCGGAGTCACGTCTTTTGAATGGACCCGAGACCCAATTCGGGTCGGGTCGGAACCTTGGGTTTTCGGGTTGTTCCGAAGACCTCTACTCTGCAGTATCGCGGTTGTTTGTTTGAAGGTATAAAATGACGTAAAATTAACAATCTGCATGGCTTGTTTTGGTTTGCTGCAGAAGTGGGTTGCGAGTCCGCAAAAAAACCCTAAAGCAACGTGTTACTGCCACCTAGTGGATAAAAACAGCACCATTTCGTGATACTCGGATAGCCTTTATTGGATGAGGAGCAAAGTAAAAGGTAGTCATCAGTAATTTAGTCTCGGCTTTGCTCTCCAGGTACAACATTAATCCCAAAAACGTTGCTGTCTAAAACACTCCTCTCCTAAAACCCCAGCAGCTGGTCTCCTCATCCCCCAGATGTTAAAAGAAGAGGAGATGCTACACAGTGATAAACATCTCCCTGTACAGACCTTTTTGAGATGTGTTGCTGCCATCAAAGTCAAAATGAGCTAATATTTTCCATGAGATGATAAAATGTCTCAGTTTTTATATCTGATATGTTCTCTGGGAGTAAACTATGGCTTTATGAGGTCCTTCTATTTTTATTTATTACACAGCGTCCCAACCTTTTCAGAATTGGGGTTGTAGGTTGTCTGTGCTGCGATACTTCTGTGATCCTTCGGGTGTTCTACGATATTCCAAACCCCACCCCTCCACCTTTCACGGATCTCTCACCTTCTTTGCAGCATTAATGCACTGCATGTACTCTTTGGCCAGGTCTGAACACTTTAAGGCCTGGCTGCCGTTCTCCTTGTAGCAGGATAAGATTTGTGCCTGCAGTCCAGGACACACCGGAGCTGTGTTACGAGACCTGCAAAAGACAGACAGGAGGATAAAGAGAGACGAGTTCATGAATGAACTGAATGTATTGGTGCACATCCCCTCCTCCCTCATGGAACTTAGAGAAAATAAATGTGATTATTATTTCAAATAAAGCGCTATGACCACCAGACAGCGTTAGCTCTGGCCTCGTTGATGGATCACCGCTCCAAGCTGCTCTGGTGGGACCGGCGCACAGTCGCGTGAACGATGTAGCCGACCGCCGCGGCATCAAGCGAAGAAACTCGGACTCTCATAGCGGAGAGGCTGGCTCCGTTTGTTTTTAAGGATGCCATTACTCAACCACGTATTTACATCGGGAAGAACTGTTTCCTCCTCGGTAATCAAAATCTTTAAAACCTTTAAAAGAAAGTACGGAGGTGGCTTGAACTTAATGACGGGTTTTACAAAACAGTGGCAGGAAAAAGTGCCACACGTATTAAAACATCTATTAACACCTATTAAAAATTCATTGCGCAGAATAAAAAAACCCAGAACCATTTTTTTTCTTTATAATAAAAGCTATCGGAGTCAGCAGTTTGCTGACTCCGATAGCTGCAACGTCCAATTATTTTGATACAAGAGGCTCAAACAGTTTAAGTTTGCTGCTCATAAAAAAGCATCTGCTGACGTGCACGAAGGCGCACGACTGAGAGCAGTTGATCTGCATCAGGCTGGAAAGAGATGCAAAGTCAGAGATACAAGAGTCCATGAAGCCAAAGTCAGAACCCACTGCAGAACAGCCTCCTAAAAAGGTTTGCCAGAGAGCGACTCGGATATCTGCAGGGCGATGAAAAATGAAACAAAAGTTGAACTGCTGACGGCCCTAAAATGATACAGCTAAAACCTCCCAGCAGTCAAGTGCGGTGGAGGGTAGAGGCGGGCGGATTGATCTAAATATCAATACTAACGCTGGTATTAATATCGAATGATACTCGTCTAAAAAGATCAAAGCTTTTTTTTCTCTCCCACGACACTAAGAATTCATTGAAGTCTGTGTCTGACACGCTGTCACTGTCCTCCCCTCTCATCTTGTCTTTTGACGTTGCATCATCACGTGGCTCAGTGGCGTTGGCCAAGCAATCACGCAGGTAGACTCACTCTAGCTCCTCCCCCCAGGCCCGCCCACTTAGAAATAAACATTAAGAACAGAACAATTCAACTCCAATCAATACAGTGATCCCTTATTTTTCGTGGTTAATGGGGACCGGCGCCCCGCCGCGAAAATCAAAATCCGTGAACTGGAGCCGGAGCCCCCCCCGAGCCTAAATAATGTGTTTAAAATATGTTTAAAAACCGCAAAAAAGTAGCGAGACACCGCAGCGAAACAAGACAAAGGTCTCCGAACCGTAGTAAAGAAACCGCTGGTATTGTGCTATTTTTGGCTCGTAATTAGCGGCTAACACGTTAACAACGACACACACACTACATTACCCATAAGGCCACCTTCTTAAAGGGGCCAGGCTGGCTCACATTTCTTTGCTGTGAGAGAACGCGCACAACATCCTATGTTTCCGTGATTTTTTCTCAATTTTTTTATATTACATATTTCAGAAAAATCCGTAAATAACTAAAACCCCAAAACTTAAAGCGCGAATTGGCGAGGGATCACTGTATTTACACAAAAATGTTAATTGTGATAATAACGTATTTTGCTTCCACCGAAAATGCCAAAAGGTCAACACTTTCATGATAGATTAAGCTTAATATGTAAAAGTATCCGTATTGGTATCGTTAGCGGCAATACTGGCCCTGTATTTACTTGGTATCGGATCGATACCAAAATTCCCAGTATCGCCCACCTCTAGTGGAGGGGGCATCATGATTGGGGGTTTTCTACGCTGCCTGAGGACCACAGGCCATCACTGAGAGGAGAAATCCACTTTTTAGACCGGCTCAGAGTCCAGACTTCAGATCCAGAGGAGCTGTGGGATGAGAGAGCAGCTCCCACCAGAAACCATCCAGACGATTTCAGATCCGTTCGCTTTTCGTCACTGGTGCCAAAGGAGGCTCAACCACCCGCCCGTTCCAGAGGTTCACTGATTTATTTATTTATTCACCTGCAGTGTTAATTTTTTTTTTGCTAACTTTTTGTTGGCTTCTGCTGTTGTGACTCACAAGTAAACAAGTAACCTGAATAAAATCATTTATAAAAAGGGGATGTGTTTGCTGCATGTTCATGTCAGCGTGGTCACATTTCTGGCCACGTGCACGTCGGGTTACAGTGAAGATTTCCACGTAGAAGCATAAATCACTTCAGAATTCAATCAGTCCCATCACAGAACATTAAACCACGTCTGAGATTTCTTTTTATTTTTTAATTGGTTCCAGATGCGATGCATTTTCATCGTTGCGCGATAATGAGTCCATTTAGTCCCTCGTCACAAAAGGAAAACATTTCTTGAAAACACGAGAACGTGAAAGTCTGATCGAAAGAGACAAGACGAAGATGAGAACTCGTTCACACCGAAGGGTGCTTGTTTTCGTGGCAAATGAGTTGCGCGGTACGTGTTTCATTACAAGTCATACAATTAGCGCTGAATTACGCTTAATTGAGTGGGCTGGATCTTTCTGATCAAATATAGCAGAAAAGGGAGCTCTGAGAGATTGAATCTGCTGCGTTTAATTTGATATGTGGGCTGCGTTATAATTTCTCTGCCTGTCAGTCTTTGTGACTGTTGAGTGTGACGTGCCGGCTGCCTGGGCGCCCCGCTGACCGACCGAAGCTAACGTTCGTACGCCCACGCGGGTACAGGCGCGCAAAGACGCACACGCAGAAACACCCACTTTGTAGCACGCTTCAAACATCAGAGAGCGATTCTGAGCGCACGTCTATCTCCGCGCACACACTTTCGCAACGAGGAGCGTTTAACATCCAATTTAATTGAAAGCCAAATTAGAGAAAAGGATTAAGCACCTGAACCCAGAATAAAGGGTGATGAAATGTTATTTTATTTCTGTTAGATTTTGAACAAATATCTGTCCAGTAACGAGGAGCGTTTAACACCTGATTTAATTGAAAGCCAAATTAGAGTCTCGTTTTTTTTTGCTTTCGACAACGGATAAGAGCTGACCCCATCATTTAAATCACATCACATCTGTACTAGGGATGTAACAATATGGAAAATTTGATATCTCGATTATCGTGAACAAATGATCACGGTTTACGATATTATCGCGGTATTCTTCATTGCTGTACAAATGTCCAAAAAACACATACATTTAAATAATTTCACACAATCTTGTGATTTTCTTGTCATACTAAAACATCAGAAGCCAAAATTTTATCAAAATTAAACTTTCACATTAAAAGGGCAAACAACTGGCACAGAAAGAGGTTTTATTTTAAATGAACAAAATAAATTACAGGAACAAAACTTATTTGTCTGGTGCAAATTTAAATAAACACTTTAACAACCATAGTAGGTCAAAATATGCAAACAATTATCAGGAACAAAAATTATAGTGCAAGTTCAAATGAAATAAACTTTGGACTTCAAGCTGAACCTTTAATACGTATAAATGTGTAAATAAAGAAACAGTTGTTTAGGAGCCAAATATGTTGTTATGAATTGTAGTTCACTCTGTGCGTCTGTGGGTGTCGCTGTGTTGTTACCTGAGGGTCAGGTATAAAGGTAGCTGCCTGTTATTGGTTAGGTGTTGGACCCGGAAGGGCAAAAGGTTTTTGACCGCTGTGGCGCTAACTGTTACCATTATGGTTGTCGGATCAGTTAATGGAATAAATTAATATTTTAACTGCATCAGAAGAACATCGTTCCGGTCCTTTTTCGCTCAACACGCAACGGTAACGTTTACGAAATGTGAGTTAGCAAAGCGCGTCGACCAGGTTACTCTTGGTCAAACATCTCAGTAGCTTGAAGCATTAGCCTTAGCTCCTTCAAGTTGCTTCTACAAATTACAATAAAATCTAAACAAGTGCTCTGCAGACAGGATCATTGTCCTCCACCAGTTGTCCCTCTGTATTCTTAAAAAAATAAAATAAATGCCCAGACCTTGGTTTTCTTCATTTCAGTGGGTTGGTAAATGTCTTGCGTGCTATCACCACTTTCCGCCATAATTATGTTACGATGCCGATGTTACACGCTACACATTCATGCAAAAATAATAAAGGGTTGAAACTTGGGACCAAATTTGACAGATATGGAAAAGACAGATATAAATCAGTTGAGTTGAGTTTTGGGGAATTTGAACTTTGACATCAGAGTGTTTCGTCCACGGAGCCTTTGAGGGCGGAGCCCTGAACTGTCATTGGTCAGTAACTGTGAAGCAGTTGGACGCATCTGATAACTCTTCGTCAGTGCTGTCGAGAGATGATGTACGCAGAGATCTTTATAAGAAATGTGATCACACTCATCTTCATTATTATTTTCCTATTTAGTTCAGCAGAAATGCCGTCAGTAAAGTCGGTTGAAAAGCGTCACTTTCCGACAACCTCGTCTTTGATCTGGAACTTTTTTTTCCTACCATGAGTTCAGAACACCAAAGGCTACAAGCCAAGGAAGAAGAACAACTGGAACATCTGGAAGAACAAACATAATTTAACGTTTAAAACAGCATCACCCCTCTGAACCCAGCTGGTTTGGTTTACAGTGGCAGCGCCAACAGCTGGAGAAGATGACATCAGACTGGCTTACAGCCAATCAGAGAAGTGAAGGGTGTGACCGTCGCCATCTTGTGGTCGTTCAGGACGCTGCTCTATGAGTCATCACAAGCAGCCCGTCCCCGCCACGCCCCGACCGGTTCGGTACGTTTTGTACCGGTAGAAATGGACGTGAATTTGAGGGGCACCAGACCCAGTTCAGGGACGTTTCATGAAGTGAACGGGACCAGCTGGTCAGAAACTCTGGACTCTGAGCCTGATGAAAGCTGAGAACCAGCAGCCTGTCTTCCCTTCACAGACCTCTTCAGCCATTTTACTTTCCTCGTCGTGGAAAAAGTGTAACGGCTACGAGAAAAATCACAGAACTCTGAGAAGAGGGAAATTTGAGATGAACCCTAAATCCTCAGTCCTGAGCAGGAGACACTAATCAGACACTCTGTAACTTAACTTTTTAAAACACACAACTCGTTAAAAGCCATCCTCAGTCCAGCAGTCGGTGTTATAAATCTGAACCGCAGGTTTAGCACCTGTTTTAATTAAAGAAAAATAAACACAAATACAGTACTTTATTCAAAGATTTACTGGAAAAAATCTTCCCTGATGGACTGAAAAAAAGAGAAAAAGATTAAGCACCTGAACCCAGAATTAAGGGTGATGAAATGTTATTTTATTTCTGTTAGATTTTGAACAAATATCTATCCAGTAACCTGGAGACCTTTGAGTGAGAGACTGAGAGAGGGACAGAGAGAGAGAGGGAGGGAGAGAGAGACAGAGACTGAGAGAGGGAGAGAGAGATCGAGACTGAGATAGGGAGAGAGAGAGAGACAGACAGATGGAGCGAGAGAGAGAGACTGAGAGAGGGAGAGAGAGGAAAGACTGAGAGAGGGAGAGAGAGATAGAGAGAGGGAGGGAGGGAGAGACAGGAAAGACTGAGAGAGGGAGAGAGAGATAGAGAGGGAGGGAGGGAGAGAGAGACTGAGAGAGAGAGAGACAGAGAGACAGAGAGGGAGAGAGAGAGAGAGGGAGAGAGAGACTGAGAGAGGGAGAGAGGGAGAGAGAGACAGAGCGGGAGAGGGAGAGAGAGGGACAGAGAGAGATAGAGAGGAGGGAACTAGATATTAGGGAGGGAAGAGGAGAGATAGAGAGAGATCTATAGAGAAAGGGAGAGAGATCGAGATAGGAGGGATCTAGGAGAGCTCCTGAGACTTTTGACTAGAGAGAGACTCCTTAGAGAGAAGGGAGAGAGACAGACAAGATATTTTATAGAGACTCCAAAGGAAGACAGAGATAGAGAGAGAGACTGAGGGAGAGAGAGAGGACAGAAGAGAGAGAGAGAGAGAGAGAGAGAGACAGAAAGATATAGAAGAAGAAAGAGACAGAGAGAGACAGAAAGAGAGGGGGACAGAAAGAGAGAGAGACAGACAGATGGAGCGAGAGAGATAGAGAGGGAGAGGGGGGACAGAGAGAAGAGGGGAGAGACAAGGACACACAAACAGATAGATACAGACAGACAGAAGGTTCTGGAACCTGTTACAGTTTATCCTAAAAAAAAAAGAAGTATTTTTAACAGCTCAACAGTCACATTAACACCTGCCGGGATCCAAACAAGCAAACTGACAAAACTGAAGTTTTTACAGTTTTTACAGAAGAGGTCACACTAACGATTCATTCATCAGTAGTTCTGGCCAGTAATTATATTTTTAAGTCCTACAAACACACACACAGTGATGCTGGTTTTAGTTTTAAATAAATAGATAATTACAGTAGAAGATCCCACGTGCTGTTTTTTTTTTTTATTTGAGTGTGTTCAGACTTAATTTTAACAGCTTTCTAAGGACCACGTGGTTTTCTTTTTACCATCTCCTGATATTTAAAACCTTATAAGTGACAGACTGTTTGTCTTCTTTTTTTCCACATGACTGTAATTTTAAAAAGACGACAGCCTATGAGAATACTCTGTACTTCCACACAACCCCCGATGGTTTATAATTCCTCCTTAATCCTCCTTCCACTTTCAGCCGTCCCTCCAACTCCATCTTCTTACTTTCTCATTCCTTCGCCCAACTCCTCCTTTTCTTGTCAACACAAGAACAACACAGGCGCCGCGACACCAGAGCACACCATCTTTATCTCTCCCTCCCCGTCTGAGGCTGCCGGAGATAAGAAACTCTCCTTTAATTTGAAATAAATGGCCTTCATCAGGGAAGTCGAAGCCTCCTGATAGCGCTACAAGGTTTATTAAAGGCGCCTGAAGCAGAAAATTGGTTCAGCTGCAGCAAAAAGCTAAAGCTCTGTCCACATGCTCCGCCAAATTGAAGGTGAGGTCTTAAATCAACAATATTAAGTCAACCGCTTACAAAAAATAAATACAAATAAAGAGGGGCGGTAGCGGTGGGGGCTCCGTTATTTAGCCGCATGAGGCAAGCCGGCGTCTCCAACCGTCCGCTGAGCCGTGAACGGGGCTGTTGTCGCTAATGTGTTTACGCTTCAAAAGCATTTTAATGTGCGAGGAGGCGGTCGCTTTTTTTTTTTTGTTTTCGCGGCGGCTTTTTCCGTGCGTTTGTGAGCGGGGAAATGTCACAAGACAAAAACAGTGAGATTAGTTGCTTAATTAACGGCGCCGTCCGTTACTTTTAATCTCCGACGGGGGAAGGCAGAGGAGGGAGGACGGCGCGATTTACCCGACAAAAAACAAAAAAGAGGAAGGCGAATGAAAAGCAGCTAAATTGAAAAAATGGAAAACGCACAAAAAAAGAAAATAAAACCAAACTACAGAAGCCTGTAAGCAAGGCTACAAGGCTGATAAGGAAGATGCTTTCCGTCGCAGTTCAGAGCCATGTTCATGTGTTTTCATTAACGGCTTTGGCTAAACATGTGAAACATCGTTTTTGTCCGACACGCAATTTTATTTCAGCTCCGTCAACTTCAGAGAACCGGTATCTCTAATGGGAAAATCTTGAAAAAAATGTTTTTACAGCAAGTAATCATTCATTCTGCCGTCCCATGACACACACACTACATTACCCATAAGGCCACACCATTACCTATAAGGCTACCTTCTTAAAGGGGCCAGGCTGGCTCACAACATTTCTTCACTGTGAGAGAACGCGCACAACATCCTGTGATGTTTCTGCAATTTTTCTTGACTTTTTTTAATATTATATATTTTGGAAAAAAATCTGCAAATAACTAAAACCGCGGAACTTAAAGCGCGAATTGGCGAGGGATCACTGTAACGCTCAAGGGGAAAGATGGAGACAATCAAAAACTGCGGCTCAACTTTGCCGAATGCGCGGCTAGAGGCGACTCGAGAGGTTCGATCGCTCACTAGAGGTGGGCGGATCGATCCAAATATCGATAATATCGATACCAACGCTGGTATTGATATCGAATGATACTCATGTACTCATGTCTATCTTTTGACGTTGCATCATCACGTGGCTCAGCGGCGTCGGCCAAACAAGCATGCAGGTAGACTCAGTCTGGCCCCTCCCCCCAGGCCCGCCCACTTAGAAAAAACAATAAAAACAGAACAATCCAACTCCAATCAATATTTACACAAAAAATGTTAATTGTGATTATAAAGTATTTTGCTGTCGCCTATAAAGTTTGCCGAAATGTTATTCTAGGTTTTAACAAAATAATCCAAAGACAAAAATCACAAAAACGCCAAAAGGTCAGCAGTTTCATGACAGATTAAGCTTAATGTGAAAAATATCGGTATCGGTATTGGCAATACTGCCCCCTGTATTTACTTGGTATCGGATAGATACCAAAATTCCCAGTATTGCCCACCTCTATCGGTCACGGATGAGCAAAACGCCCGGAAATGACGTGATGGGTTTTTATTTGAGTTGTATTTTCATTTCAAACTCGACACACTCGCAGAACTGTTTCACACGTCACTAAAACATTTGTTCAAAACGAACTGAACAAACGGAGGGTAAAAAGGAAGGAGGCCTGCGGGCTAAATCTTCCCGCCTGGCCCGCAAGAAAAAGCACAGATAATTATGTACCGCAGTGATTCGCAAAGTGTGGGCCGCGGCCTCCTGGTGGGCCGTCCTGGTACTGCAGCTGGGCAGTGAGAGGTCATTAAATTTAAACAAATATGTTTTAAATCCTCTGTCTTTTTAAATATGTTTATAATAACTGTAAATACTCATGACATGATTTAAAATAAACATTAAGAAGTAACGTATATTATTATTAATGTATAGTATAGAAATAGCATAGAAAAAAAAGGAAGGAAATCACACAGAGATAACATTTTAATGCTTTTATATTTTTCAGGAAGTATGGTACTATACTTAAGTTAAGGTACGTTTCAGGTTTCCATGTTATTTACGATCAAGGTTTAGTCATATTTAATAAACTGTGTTCTCTTTAAATCTGAGGCTATGACTCAGTGAATAAGCAACAACCATGTAGTTTAATAACTGCATTAACTGCATAACCATGGAAGTCCAGTTATATTCAATTTTAAGACCAACATTAGCAATTCAGTTTGTAAAAAAAAAAAAAAAAAAAAAATTTGGACTGCAACAAAACTTTCAAACTTTGTTGGAGTCCATCTCATGGTTCCTCCACTTTAAATCGGATCTCTATAGATCGCTATCCTACTGGTTACTCCATCTAGCGGCGCAGATGTGTAATTACAATAGAAAAGTCTAGAAGACAGTCTATAAGACAACCCCCACTTATGAGAATATAATTTCTAGAATAAAATATCGTCCTATATTCAGGCTAATACGGTACTTACATTACAATTCTGTTCTGTTCTAGAAACATACAGGGACTGCAACTACACCTCCCAGAATGCATCTCGGTGTCATTACCTGCTACGGTGGTGTCCGCCCACAGGACGGCCGCGTCTCTAATTATTATGGGTTTTTTATTCGTGTGGTCGAGTGACAGATTTGAACCAAAAATGTCCAACAAAAGAAAAACCTACGAAAGGAGGAAAGCAGTTTAAAGGGAGGCGAGAGGTAAAGTTTCTTTCTGACTGAGGCAAAGACGGTGAAAGAATTAAAACCTGATAACCTCAATTCAATTCAATTCAATTTTATTTGTATAGCGTCTGTTACAATGACAATTGTCTCTAGGCGCTTTACAGAGACCCAGACCTGATAAAAATCTGTTGTAACGAGTTTAAAGCTTCAGGAGTTTCTTTAACAAATTTACATTCCTGATATTTTTCATGAAATAAAAATATTTCTGTGCAGCTTAAATGATATATTCTTATCTAGGGTTTCACAAATCTTTTCATCCTGCCGACTTTTTTTTTTTGCTAATGGGATAAAACAACAACTATCTTAACTTCTACAAATGCATCATCTATCATCCCTGACAGACATCTTTTCCTGCATTTTTCCTCCCTAAACGAAGCTAATTGCTCGCCAACTCTAACCTCTTACATAAAAGTGATTTTAATGTCCTTTTAGAGAGAGACCAAATAACTATTTATTTATTACAAATGCCCCCCGCCTAAACAGCCCTCCAATTAACTTTAATCCAACTCAGCAAATAACATCCGAGATGTGTGAAGTATTGTGTGGGTCCGGTGATGAGAGGAGACAGAGAGGTAAATAGATCTATTCTTATCTACCGAGGCAGGAATTGACTTTTGACATGCGAGAGGTTTAGAATTCCCGAGCAGACTGCTTTACCATTGCTGCTCTGATTAATACTGGTGCAGTGGTGAAAAAGAGAAAAGGGGAGAGACGATAACAGGAGAGCGAGTGCAGGAGAGGTGAAGAGGAAAACAGCGAGAGAGAGAAAGGGTTGCTCCTTATCTCCAGCTTGTAGCTTGTATGCACCTGCACCTTGACAGCTTTTCAATTGACTGAAGGTACACATCCTCTTCCCTGCTATCTTGTATTAGCGCACTCCTTCACTCACCCCCCTCTCATCCCTCCTTACCTATCCCATCCACAGGCAGGAAGACGGGGTCCTCCATGTACTTGGACTCACAGTTCACTTTGTTTCTTGTAAAACATTTAACTCGCAGTGGCTCAGATTTTGAGAGCAGATACATCCTCACATGTCGGCATCGTACTGTATCCAGCACCTTGCATTAGGTCTTTATCCCATCCCACTTATGTGTGTCAATATCAGGGCTGGGCAACGATTAAAAATTTTAATCACGATTAATCGCATTATTTCCCTGATTAATCACGATTAATCACGTTGTATACGCAAAATCAAATAATGAATTCAAAACTAGTGTAAAATGCACTTTTATTTAAATGTTCTGCTGCCATATGAACTAAAGTGCCATAACATTTGTTGTTCAAACACTTTTAACATCAGCACTTGTCAGTAACACATATTTAGTGTAAATCTAATCTTAAAAAATGTCAGATAAAATAAACCTTATTGCCACTGCCAGGGCATTAATGTCATCCTGTTTTTATAAAAAAAAAAAAAAAAGTCTACAAACAAAATCCAACAAAATTATTGTGTCTCAGCACAATCAGAACATTAAAACAGGTAATTTCTGAGGTAACAGCAGAAACTTTTAACGGGGAGTTCAACTTGGCAGTTGTTACAAATAACCTTGTTTCTGTTGAATCCTCCATCTGGGAGAACTTTAAAAAGAAAATGTTCATGTTAAAGTTCAGTAACTTTATCAATCCGTGTATCATTTTTTTCTTTCCATTTTCAATTGTCAATCAAGGATTTAAAAAAAAAGTTAAAAAGCGACAATTTATTATGTTTTTCGTTTTTTTAATCTAACACAAAAAAATGAAAAAAATGCCTGTTTATTTTTTATATTTCAATTTTAGACTTGGATCAAAAATACAAAATTAAAAAACGAGACACAGAACTAATTTTGTTTTATAATTGACTGGACTTTCTGTTGTCATTACACATCTGTGCCACTAGATGGAGCCGCACTGCAGTAACCAGCTAGAGAACAGCAGGACAGTGAACACATGGAGCAGATCTGATGGAACATGGAGGAATGACACAAATGTTTTTCTTCATCCAGAATTTTTTCCAGACAGAATTGTTAATATTGCTACCTGAGTTGCTACCCGAACTGTAAAGTTCACGGATTTTTACCGTTCTCCATGTCTGTTTTAGCTTTTCGCATGTTAACCTGCCGATTGTTTTCCAGTTCTACAGCAGCCAGTAACAGACTTTTTAAAACAAAAGCATGTGAGCAACATGCGTTAACGTGCAATAAAATAAATGTCGGCGTTAATAAATTAATGAGTTAACGCGATAATAATGCGTTAACTTGCCCAGCCCTAGCAAAAACCAAAACCAAACTTAACTGAGGCATCCAGAAAGGGGTTTTCAAAGCTGCCACTAACACGTCAGTAATGGAAAGTGAAGTGCATCAACTGACCACTAGGGGACTAGCTCCAAAGCAAGTCAATCTCCTCTGACCATGTAAAAATGTAAAAGTTTAAAGTAAAAATAAATATATCCAGAGATCATAATGACTCTAGCCTGCCTTAAAGTGCTGTTAATTATCTGAGAGACGACCATGACTGGTTCTGGCTTGGCTTCTAAGCGTCCGGGGCGACAGACACCGACTGGCCTTTGGCGAGGTGATGAGAGGGCAGCCGTTGGGAGGTTCGGTTTTACTTTAGCTATACGTGGCACTTTGAATTCACTTCTGAGCTACGGCAAAAGAACTAACGGAGCACGATCAGTTCAATTACAAGTCTTATTTTAAAGATCATGTGAGTTGTTGTGCCGTTAATTGTACCAGCTGGCTGCTGGTCAGCCTGGAAGGGTCTGGAGATAAAGTTTTACTCTTGCTCTGCTGTTAAAAGTCAACTATCCATGAAGTTCCTTCCAACATAAAACTTTTAATAAAATCCTGACGGGGCACTGAAGGTAAATACGTCAATAAAATGTCTCTCTCGCGAGATGCCTTTGAAGATGAGTATTTGAAAGAGATGTAAGTTTTTTTCGATCAGTATTCAAATTATTCGTACAGCATTCAGGGAAGCCTGAGGAACCTGTTCAACAACAGGCCCAGATTAATGCAGGGAGCTCACATTTCTGTCATCTAAATCAAAGGAAGCCATGCATCCACCAACAGACACTGACAGACTAATTTACTCATTTTAGAAGCTGATAACACCTTCCTTCACAACAGACTCTTTCTCCCTATCTTTCTTTCTTTCAGCAATCATTCATCACCTATAATTGCAAATATATCCCACTAGTGCTCAATCCGGTTGATGTTTAAATCCAATCGAGTTCAGTTTATTAAAAGTTCAGAGCTACGTAAATGTATATATTTGACACCTAGCGCAGTTGACTATAAATTCGCTGAACCAGACACGATATTTTTGATTTGATTCTTTAACACATAAACCTGTGGAGCAGTTGACCTCATGGACTCTGCTCGCCAATACTTTCTGCCTTTTTGGTGGTCAGCCTCTACTGGACGGTGTCTTCTGACTCAGACTGGGAGGATCTAAGCCTTAACTGGGTGGCAGTTAAGGCTTAAGGGATGTGTCGCAGTTAGCTTGTCGCAGATATGCCACAGTTACTTTTGATTTATGCCCAATTTTAAAGCGTGATCTGCGCTATGTTATTCCACGCCACAAAGCCATAGGGACAATCGCGAACTGGCTAAATTTAAACTTATCTCTTGCGTTTTTCCACTTCCTCACCGTCTCGGGCGTATCCAGACCCACATTCATCGCTATCTCCCTCCATCCTAGAATATGTGCTGTCTTTGTAGTGTGGAGAACCAGAATCGTACAGATGTGGGTACTTCCTCACTTCTTCGATGACACGCTCTTTCCTACGCAGATGTAGAACTGACCAATCAGAGGCCTCCTTTCTCTCCTCCCTGCGGCACTGTCTGCGGTCGCCTACAATTTTGGGGAGGTGCACCAGAGTGTGCACGAGCTGATTTCTGAGCATAAACCAGGCTTAAGACTACGTAACTGGAACAGACGGGTCAAAACGCCTCCAAAGTTGACCTGGGTAGTCCGACAAGGGCATCTGCCTTGCTCGTCATCATCTGAAGACTTTAGGGTTAGTCTAACCCTAACTTTTAACCCTAACCCTAACCCTGGAGAGGAGGCTGCTTCCATACACTTTCACGCAAAAAAATTTTTAGAAGAAAAAGACATACTCATGTCGCCATCAAGCATCGAGCCTGCCAGGTTAGAGGATGCAAACGGACTCAGTTAATAGGATATCGGTTAGCGATAGTAATCCATGGATCGAGAAAGTCACGGCCAACTCAACTCACGAGACTGCAATAGCGCCAAACTTGGAAAAGGACAACGGCAGAGCTAATTTCGACAAGTACTTAATTCAAGCCGCGCAAACAGTTGGCGATGAACTCAACAGACAGGGAGAAGGCAGAAGAGGAAAACGTCGAACTTGGGAACAAAGCTAAAAATATCACGTCTGTGTTTTCAGACTGAATGTTAAAAATGCTGGTTTGTTTTTATCGAACAGTTAGGACTGAGACGAAATAACTCCACTGTGGTCTCGTCCGTCCGTAAGACGATGTTCCAGACGGTTTATGCTTTATTCACACGCAACTCTGTCAGCCGCAGTTGTATTTTCATGTTCTCTTTAGACAGAAGAGCCTTTCTCCTGGGAATCCTGACAGAATAACATAAAGTCTTCTTCTAACTGTGCAGTTGTGAACTTGGCCTGTGGACTCTGGGATGCAGCTCTTGGGTTTTTATCGAATTAGCTGGGGTGTCCAGATGTGGGGTGACTGGCAGCTGTCATGAACGTTTACCACTTGTTCATTACTAAAGAATAAGACCACAAATCATTTGAAAAAGACCCTACAAGATGACGGGTAGCATCCAGCGCTTCTCCAGTATCACTGCTGTCTTTACTGCTCGGCAAACCTGGAAACTCCAGACCAGCATCCTCCAAAAACCTCCTCTTTGATGGAGGTCTGCGCACCGGCTGATGAGTCAGGTTGTGCTCACACCGTTTCTCCATTTTGGATCAGATTTGGTGAAATGAATAAATAGATGATGTAATGCTTTATATGCTGCATCTTAGCCGGACTTTAAGACCTGGTAAGGGCCAGATGGTTTTTTATTCTTTTGCTATGTTCTGACACGTAAAATGTTGAAAGCGAGATTGAGCGTACTTTATTTTTTCCAGGACTGGAGCAGTAAACGACACGTCCTCCCATGTGATGATTTAAAGTAAAAAAAAGTTGAAAAATCGCCCTCACTTCAGTGTTTAGAATCTTAGATGGCATCTACCAAACCGTAACTTTTAAGATGTTTTGATGCCACCTACACAGACATCCCTTTCCTCCCCAGATGCTTTAATCCAGTCATCAAAGTGTCCCTCTTGAATTCCCCGGATGTCAGGCTTAGACCAGATTACAACATGAATGAGAGCCTAATTCACTCTAAAACCTCCCAGAACAACAAAGACAGCGTCAGACTTCACAACATTTTTAGACTTTTGAATTAAGGAAATGCCCTCGTTCCCCCCTCAAACATTAACACTCAAAATATCCAAAGAATATACAGCTCAGTCCAGAAGTATTTGGACGCCGAGAGAGTTTTTATGGTTTATCTTTTTTGCAACAATCAAGATATGATCCAAGTGTCGGTTTGTAACTTTAATTTTAGAGGTTTCCCCCCAAATGAAATTACACATACTATATACAATTTAAGCAAAACACATACATTATAAGTGATTTAAAAGTATCTGGACAGTTGAGTGAAAAGAAACTCTTGCCTTTAACCCAAAGATGGCTGGAATGGGTTTCAACAAAACCCATCGACTCTGAATAGGAGGAAGGAAGGAAGGAGTGAAAAGTGACCCACTGTAATCCATTCCCCCTTTTACTTAAAGACAAACGAAGCAGATAAAGGTTCTGGAATTGATATCAAGTATCACTGAGTTGGCATTTGACAGCTGTGTGACCACAGTAACAAATATGAAGACCAAGGAGGTCTCACTGCAAGTAAAGGACACCGTCATCAGGCAGCCAAAAAGTATTAAAAAGAACGAACGTAGAGAAAGAAAATGACTGGAAGAGCAAAGACGACAACTAAAGCAGTTTCCTTGATGGAGACAAAACCTTTCACAAAATCAACAAAAGTCAAAAATGCTCTGAAGGAAGTAGAAATGCCACTGTCAAAATATACAATCAAGGAACGCCTTACAGAGTGTTTACAGCAAGATAAAAAAAAAAAAAAAAACTAGAAAAGCAGTCGGAGAGCGCAGACCTCCACCAAGCGCAACAATTCCCCCATATGGCGATTTACACCATAAATATTAGTCGTACATACAGCACTGACAATATGGGACCGCTAAAAAAAGTACCATATCTTCCTTTATTTTGTGATGCACACAAAAATAAATAATAATGCTATAAAGATTTCATGCAATATTTGTTTCCAAAGTCGATATATTGAAATTAAACAACCTCAATGTTTTTTATAGAGATTGCGATAAAATCCGCCTTCTGGATCAGATCTGGATCAGGCGGTTCCCATTGTCAATCCCCGAGTCGGAGATATTGAGAAACAAAATTTTCGGCCCCATTGACCACAATGTTATCGAAAATTTGAAAGTGATCCAGAATCCAGGATTTCTTCCGGATCACACCCAAAATGAAATCAGTTCTTCCTTTTCACATTTCTGACAACTCCTGAAAATTTCGTCAAAACCCATCCATAACGTTTTGAGTTATCTTGAACACAAACAAACAGACAAACAGATAAAGGCGGAGGTAAGAAAAAGATTAGTAACATTAAAGAATGAGACTTTTACAGAAGACATCTGAAAAAAAAAGCCTCTTGTTCTGGAATCAGATTCTTTGGACAAATGGAGCCAAAATCAACTTTTATCGGATGGGAGGCAGAAAGTCTGGAGAGGAGACGCTGACGGTCCAAAGCAGATGACAGTATGGATGAAACATGGCAGAGGCAGTGTCATGCTACGGGCATGTGTGGCTGCCAGTGGAACAGCCTCACTGGTGTTAACTGATTATGTAGCTGCTGAGAAGATCTAAACTCACATTCAGCCAGACGGACAGAGGTTCACAGATATACTGACTAGAGATCAGATTAAATGGTGGTCAGTATCAGGACAGATCAAATACATTTTTGGTTAAAAAAAATTGTAAACAGCAGAAGCATTAATCGATGAACTGTGATGGACGTTTTCAGGAAACTGTTTCAATCATCATTTCCATGTCTTTGGCTTTAACTTTAACTAAAAGTGGCCAAGTGAGTGTTTGTTTAAAACCTGAGAACTTATTTTCTGGACTTCTTAAATGTTGCTACATGAGCTGCAGTTGTTAAGTTAAAAAACAAGTTTACCCTCAGGGGTAAGGACAAATGTTGTTATTTCCAATAAATTCTTTAATTTTGTTAGTTAGTTTTTCGTACGACCCGTGTCAAATAACGGCAGGTTTCGCGTCTGGCCTCTAATGTGTAGTTACGTCTGTGTGTTCCACAGTCTGCAGTGGCAATAATTAGCTATCTTTTTCCTCATTACACGTCCACGGTGAGAAGCGAGGATGGGGAAATGGTCCATTGTTGAATTCGGTTTAATTAAAGCAACCAATTAAAACATTTATCACATGAGTCAGGTTGCTCTAGAGAATGTATAAACCTAACTGGTTAAAAAATAAGATCACTATCTCTTACTATTTATTAGACTTCTCTCTGCATGTAATTGAGTATGTATGAGTTGGTGGGAGCGTGCCAGAGGCGCTGCGGTTTAATAACTTCTTACTTTTGTAGCTATTAATTAGTTTGTCATCGTTAAATGCGTAGACTGCATAGGAGTGTGTGTGTGTGTGTGTTCATAGAATAGTTTATTTCTCAAACTGTCTGTCTTAAGATGTGTTTGTGTCAGGAATTTTCATGTCAGCTACTAAGTTTTTTAATGTCGTGGGTGGAGGTCAGATTTTCACGTTTGTTTGCGTCTCACCTGATGTTTGCTTCCGTCTCCGAGGCAGCTTGATGGAACTGTTTCTTGCTCTCTTCATATCTTTCCAAGTTCTAAAGATATTGACACAAAAAAACACAAAAATCATTATTATTTTTTTTAAATTGAATGAATGCACGTTCGTGCCTTTTGTAAAACAAATAAGCATGCCAGAACGCTGGATTTATATTTGTCCAGCTCTGTGCAGTAGAGGTCTTCAAGGGTCCACTTTCATGGACCCGAACCCGAATGGACACGTGAAAATTCGACCCGAAACCGACCTGACCCGAGCTATTATCATAAGTCCGGGAGTCCGAACCCAAATGGACCTGCAATATTTGGACCCAGAACCGACCTGACCCGAGTCTTTAGTTTCCGACCACGAACCGAACCGAGTTACCCGAATAGAACCGAGACAATCCAGCCCATAGCTGCTCATTTTAAAGTTGTCTAGTGTTGAATAAAACTTGATTTTCTTACCTAAAGTTGTCTTCTTCTACCGGTTCAGTTGCTACATAGGCTACGTGATGTAAACAACAATAAATCCACGTCATTATTTTCTTTGTGGATACAGATGCTATTGGTAGCAACTGCTAACGCTAATAGCCTACACCGGTCAGGACGTGTCGTAAATATGTTCTCTCATCCAGCGTTGTCATGTTGGTGATCCGTTGTGCTTTACAGCTGCCAGGAAAACCGCTAATAACACGCTACGGCAACACGATTGTTTCATGACAAACACGCCACGTTAATGAATAATTAATTAAGCTGCAGAGTCCTGACATTGGCTGCCACCACCAATATCTTTACCTCTCATGAGTAAACGTGGACCCAGCCTGTCAGAGAGCACCGACCGGACCCGAGACTAACTGTACCGATTCCGACCTGAACCAGGAGTCACGTCTTTTGAATGGACCTGAGACCCGATTCGGGTTGGGTCTGAACCTCGGGTTCTCGGTTTGTCGGGTTGTTCCGAAGACCTCTACTGTTCAGGTATACATTCACTGACTTTGTTGCAGATGTTTTCGCAGTGTAGGAAATAACATCGTGCAGTTCATCTAACAACCACTAGAGGGTGGCTCCAAACACGAGTCAATCTTGTTTGACCAACATTCGCCAACATCCCAATGAACTTGCACTTAAAGTATGAGGAAAAGTTATTAAATCGTGTATTGATCCTAAAGACCTTCCTCCATTGGTGTCACTGACACACCCCTCCACTGGTTTCACTCATATCTGACCGGCCGCTCACAATTAATCCAGCTCAAAACCTTCACCTCACCCCGCCCCCGTCACCTCTGGCGTGCCCCAGGGGTCAGTCCTGGGCCCTCTGCTATTCATAATCTACCTACTCCCACTTGGCAGAATATTCCAAAAATTTTGTATTCCCTTTCATGGTTTTGCGGACGACACCCAGCTCTATCTATCCAGTAAACCCGACGCCTCCCTTCCACCATCCTCTCTTTCCCACTGTCTATCAGAAATTAAATCCTGGTTCACCTCCAACTTTCTCAAACTGAACAGTGATAAAAGTAAAATTCTCCTTGTCCGCACTAAATCCATCCTTTCAAAAGCCAGTAATTTCTCCCTCACTATTGACAATACAACAATGTCTCCCTCCCCCCAAGTTAAGAGTCTTGGTGTTGTCCTTGACATCTCCCTTTCTTATCAAATCCACATTAACAATATTACCCGCTCTGCCTATTTTTATTTGCGGACCATAAATTGCCTCAGTCTCTCCTCATACAGCTGCCATCTTGGTCCACAGCCTGATAACCTAAAGAATCGATTACTGCAATTCACTTCTGTTTGGCATCCCTCAGAAATCCCTCCAGAAGCTGCAGCTCATATAATCACTGGCACAACTTCCTACCGCCACCTGCCCCCCAACAACTTCACTGGCTTCCTGTTAACACAAGAATTCAATTTAAGATACTTCTATACACCTTCAAAGCCCCTCCCTGTCTTTCAGAGCTCCTCCACATTAACACCCCCTCCCACTCCCTCAGATCCTCATCCTCTCTGCACCTTTCTGCGCCCCCCCTGCCCATCTCAGTACCATGGGAAGCATGGTCCCAAACTTTGGACCCGAATGTCCCCCCCGACATCAGAAATCTTGACTCCCTTCCAGTTTTTAAATCATGTCTCAAAACTCATCTGTTCTGTGCTACATACCGTATCTAATCATTCTGATGCCTTTTTTTTTTATGACTATTACTACTTTTTTTCCTCCCTGATTTCAATTGTACAGTGTCCTTCAGTGCAAGAAAGGCACTTTTAAATAGAATGTTTTATTATTATTATTATTATTATTATTAAAGAAGCCACTCCCAGTAAGACGTAAAGCTCAGATCTGATTAGCTGCATTATTTCTTTTTTCAGGAAGTCGTGACGTCCCGGCTGCCCGCCAAGCATGCAGACACCAGCATTACGATAAAACAAGCAGCTAATCCACAGCAACTGCAGCCTTTCCTCTGCTGATCCTCCCAGCTTAGGCCTCTCAGAATCTGGTAGCCCCCCAAATATTTACCCAGCAAACTGTACCATCTTGGGACGGAGGCGAGGGAGGAAAGAAAACAGAGAGGGCCGGGAGGTAAAAGTTTAAAGAGAGAGAAGCAGCAAAAGAGCTTGAAGAGGAGAGACAGAGTAACGGAGAGAAAGAGAAACCGTTTGCCTCAAATACTGAAGAGTCAGATTTGTCACTGTGAGCAAACCAGTATTTGTTCAAGAGTAATGAATCAGCTGAACCTTTTATTTCTTTTCAAACATAAACGTTAAAAGAGAAACTAATGAAAGAAGAGTATTTTCTGCATCTTCATACATACAAAGATAGATGTTTAAAATTTGTAATGTGATGCTGAAAAGGTGCTGAATTGTCCAGAACGTCTTGGTCTTCTGACGCATTCAGAGTTCCTTTCACTGGAACTAAGGGGCCTCACTCCATGTTGTAATGTAACTGGTCCTGGTCATTGATGCATTTCTTCCCCCCATCCATCCATTCAACTTTCCTGCCTTATTTTCAATCAAAGCAACTTGTGCTCCAATTTTTTTTTTCATATCTAAGAGTGAAGAAGTTTTTTTTTTACCATGTTAAAATATCCACATTTCATTGTCACCTGAAGTAATATTTTTTCATTTTTATAAACCACAGTCTGGCTCTCGCGGTCTACTCTGACAACTATCAGCTAAAAGAAACCAAAGTAACTTTGGACTCCCATCCCAGTCATCTGTGGTGACAACTGCACGTCGCTTTACGACAATTTGTCACACATCAACAACCATGATCAGCGATGGCGAGAAGATTAACGTAGCTCACAGAGCTGAAGTGGACGTCACAGGAGAGGCGACTAAGAGAAAGGAATGATAAGAGAGAAAACTAAAACTTATAAATAACTTATAAGGAGTTAGTTAATTAGGAGCATCTCGTTAATGTAACTGTGCTCCATTTTCTTTCTTGTAGTTTTTTGTACTGTTTTTCCCCCTTTTTTTTCTTTTCTTTCTGTATGTTTGCAGGCCAGAGTTTTCTGAGTTTCATGCTGACTTGCAGTTTCATCCTCTGTCCATTGTTTACCTCCACCTGTGTGTGTAGGTGTGTTCGGGGTGCCGGATGCCATGGTGACCGGTGATCTAGTCCTCTGATCATCTCACCTCAGTGCTGCTACCTGCATCTGTTTATATAGTCATTATATTCATATTTCATATATTTGTGTGCTCTCCTCTCTCTGTCCTCCATCCTCTCTCTTTTTCTTTCTTTATCCAGCTGGTCTTCAGCAGGAAGGTCCCCCCATATGATCCAGGTCCTACTCAAGGTTTCTTCCTCTTAAAGTGGAGTTTTTTCTTGCCACTGTTTGGCTTAAAGGTTTTTTCTCCCTCTGTGGGAGTTTTTTACTTGCCATCAGAGGTCTTCACGGGTCCACTTTCATGGACCTGAATCCGAATTAACCCGTGAAAATTCGACCCGAAACCGACCCGACGCAAGCTATTATCATAAATCCGGGGGTCCAAACCTGAAACGAAACGAGTTACTGGAATAGACCCGAGACAATCCAGCTCATAGTTGCTCATGTTAAAGTTGTCTAGCGTTGAATAAAACTTGATTTTCTTACCTAAAGTTGTCTTCTTCTACCCGGTTCAGTTGCTACATAGGCTACATGATGTAAACAACAATAAATCCACGTCGTTATTTTCTTTGTGGCTACAGATGCTATTGGTAGCAACTGCTAACGCTAATAGCCTACACCAGTCAGGACATGTCGTAAATATGTTCTCTCATCCAGCGTTGTCATGTTGGCGATGATGAATAATTAATTAAATTGCCCCAGTTTTGACATTAGCTGCCACCGCCAATATCTTTACCTCTCTGGAGTAAACGTGGACCAGCCTGTCAGAGAGCACCGACCGGACCCGAGACTAACTGTACCGATTCCGACCCGAACCTGGAGTCACATCTTTTGAATGGACCAGAGACTAGATTCTGGTTGGGTCGGAA